>CM057811.1:21211794-21695955 GCA_030067965.1 Latrodectus elegans
TTTTGTAAATGTCTTCAATTATTACATTAAGTTTAAAAATTGCTTCATTTCGTAATATTATAAATTTAATAATTTATTGATTAGTTGTTTTAGTCCCTAAATGTCATTAATACAACAAATTTATCAATTTTTTTTCATATATCAAATTTATCAAAGTTTTAAATTTTATAGTAAGTTTTATTAAGTATAAATTTATATATCAAACACATGAGATACCTGTTATTAACACGACTCATCCATTTAATTAAACAAAGCATATAAAAAGATTTAAAAATATACACAATCTTGTACTTCATGAGCGCGCGGAATGTAATCACAGATTAATTAAAATACCAACACACACACATGTGAAATAAAAATCAAATCTGCAATAATTTAAAATTAATTCATTATAATATGCATTAAAATTTGATTGCAATTTAATTCAATTTAATGTTTTGAAAATATTTATGTATTAATTTTTAACAAAATTACTATTGTTTAAATAATTTTAAGCATTAAAATGATTTATTAAGAAACAAGTAAAAATGTTTAAATATCAAAAGGAGAAAGACGTAATTTCAACAATCACTAATTTTGTGAATGTGACAACTTTAATTAATAATAACCTGTTTAATAATAGTTAAATTCTAAGATCAGGAATGTCTTTACTGCACTTAATTTAAGCAAAATTAATAAGGAAACATAATTGCGTATTGTTCATAATGGAAAATTTCCTAAGACGCATAAACTAAGAATTACTGCAGTTTTGAAGTAAATAGGGCAATAACTGAAGACATTTTAAAAGTGAGACATAACTTATCCATTAAAGTAATTTACTTCGTGATATATTTTCTCTTTTGATCTATAGATTTGAACTTAAAATAAATCATTCTTTAATGTATATATCTAAAAGAGTTTATATATTAGAAGCATAATATTTAATTTAAACTTTTATATTCCCTTTAAAATTAACATGTATAATTTATGTATAATTCATTTTTTATTAATATATTAATGGTAATATATTAGATTTAATGATTATGATATTATATGATACATTTGTCATTGATGTAGCCATTTATATTATTCATCACTGGCTAACATGCTATCAGGCGTATATACATATATACAAGTGTACGTTTTTATTGGTATATCTGTGAATATTTTTTTAAAATAACCTTATTGTTTTTATTTTTACAAAAATATTTAAAAAATGTTTAGTTTCATATTTCTTTACGTAAAAAGTTAGTGAAAAATAAAATAAATGGTAGATTGTCAGAGCAATAAATATTAGATAAATTAATTAATTTATTTAAATACTTTAAAGAATTATTGAAGTTCTTTTGTAAAACTTCTCAACATGCTGGTGTTACATCAGCATACAGATTAAGAAATAATGAATGATTACAGAAAAAATAAATTATGTTGAAATTCTAGCAAAGCACTTTACAAATGAATAAAAGTTAAAGTACTAAATATAAAAAATAAAGGAAAACTCTGTTAAATTGAATCAAATTATAATAAAATTAATGCCTGGGCAGTTAGAAATTCAAGAATAGTAAAATTAAATTTATTTTAAGTAAATATTCTCAAATAGTTCCAGATAGGAAAACTTTAATTCTTGTGTAATAAAATGTAATAAAAAATTAATGAATTAAGTAAATTAACGATAGACATTACAAATTAAACAAAGGTTTCAAATTTAACTTTTTTGAAAAGTGAATTGTGCAATTTTTAAAATTAGATTGAAACATTCTTCAATTAATTGGGGTTATTTTATTTAGTAACTTTGTCTAAGTTTTTAATATTTTTATCTTTATCTATGTGATTTTATTTTATTTAATTGTATTGAAACATATTTAATATAATAATAGTCACGTTTAAAATAAGTTACTTAGATTTTTATTCATTTTTTTTAAAAAGAATTTTCTAGAAAGACATTTTTAGCGTTTTATAATTAAAGAAAAACAGCATTAATCAAATTTTATGATTAGCATAAATTCTCAATGATTATTTTAATGCATATTCCATTATATGATTATGTCAAAAAGTGAATCGTACTAATTATTTTTAATGATTTGGAAAGTAATCTTATGAAAAATACGTAAAATATTTGAAAAAGTAAAGTTATAATAATTAAAATCATGTTCAAATATCCAATATAAATTTGAAATGGCATAGCAGCACTAATTATTACTTAAGACATCTAAATTTTAAAAAAGGCATCATAGAATTCAAATATTTTTGAAACTATCAATCTAGAAATATTTGTTCATAAAAATAATCTTTGTAAAAATCGAAATTATTTTTCGTCAAATTTTCCAATTTTGTAGCAGCCTTTCTGAAATTAAAAGAGTGGCAAGAGAATTCAGTGGTCATTCTGTATGCACGTGTTTACAATGATGATTTGATATTATATCTGCAATATACAATTGTGCTTAATTGCAATAAAACATTCCACAAACTACATAATAATCATTTATAGACTGAAATGAATTAATTTATCTTGTTACATCTGGTATTGTAGAGAAAGTTACTCTCAAGAAAAACTCGAATATACTTTCATAACTTGCTTCAATGTTTAAATGCATTCCTTATAGAAGCTTAGAATTTAAATATATCCTTCCACAGGAAAAATAAAACAATTTTTAATCTTGTAATATATTAAAATTTTGTTATTTGACTTAAGACTAGTACAAACTATATGCGTAAAACTTGTATTATTCTAATAATAATCTGTAATCTTTTAAGAGATTTATGCGAAAGAATTTTTTTTAATTACATTTCTAGTATTGATATTGATATATAATTGCAATTAAGATATTAATTAAATAATTTAAAAGCAGCCACTTTCATGTATATTATAATTCATTTATATCATTATTATTTTTATAATTTTTATAACTACTTACTTAAATTCTTGCGTAATATACATTTTATTTGACTGTTCCAATTTATAAGGATTATTACAATAAAATTTATTAAATATTTTTTCATCTAACTCTTATTATTAGATTTTGTTTAAAATATTTGTTTCTTATTAAAATTTAAGCTCTATGTATTACAGTAATAATGGAAATAGAGATACACTTGTGATTATATGTATATCAAAATAACTTTTTAGAAAAGGATCATTTTGATTCACATATTTAATCAATTACAACAAAAATTTTGAAACAATATTTTCATTAAATAAAGATATTTGATGTTTGCTTACTTATATTTATTTTCATGCGATCTAATTTAATCAACACATATATTTATAAACGCATTCTTGAAGAATGATACGCAAGAATTCCATTATGAATTAACAATGGAGTTTTGAATTGAAGTTAAAAGTTTTGTAAAATCAACACTGATGAAACTCTAAAAATATAATATCCATGAATAAATCATTAATGAGGAATATTTTTTAAATTATAAAATTGAGCATTTTTGTGATTATATTTTGAAAAATATATGAATATAATACATGAAATATATGAAAAATATATGAATTATGAATATATCAGTACATTATATGTTTGACTATGATCTTAAGCAAAAGTGTTATTACTTATTCGAAAATATTAATCCGAAAATTTATTCTATATAAAAGTCATTTAAAGGAAATTAAAGACCAATTAAAAATCAATTATTGAAATTTAGCATATTTATAAGATATATAATTGTTTCTGACTAATTTCGAGTGCTAAATATATTTAAATAATAGTATTATATCATTAATATTAGAGAAAAAAAAGAAAATGTTTTCACATAATCAGCCTATTATTTATTGTGTTTTTGGAATTGAGGAAATGATCATTTTTTTAGTACTTAAGATGAATATTTCTTAGTTATAAGAAACCAGATATAGATATATAAAACTCAAAGCTTTAATTAATAAATAATTTGCTTGTGTTTTTTTAAAAAATGCTTCGAATATCTAATAATTTTTTTATAATTATCAAAAGACTAATGAATATGAAACTTATGGATAAAAGTCATGCTTAATAAGCTACGCTCTGAAGTTTGTATAGTAAAAAAAAATTTGTGTAGTAAAAAGAAAAGAGAATCTCAATCCGTTCAAATGTTATTTCTGGTATACACATTAATTTTAAATATTTAATTTATTTGCTCAAAAACAAATATTTGTGATAACAGTTAATTATTAAAATATATGCATTTTACTACAAACTACTATTTAATTAATTTGAAATTTGTAGTTAAAATTCAAAATCACACTCTAAGCGAAGTAAGATAATAAAATAATCTCTCAAAATAATATTAAAAAATACAGTATTCAATGCATATTTTTGCTGAAACATTAGTTTCAATTACACATGCAACAAAGATTTTTTGTATATTACTGTATGTCGTTGTACTGACCTTAAATCTACAACAATACACAAATAAAGAATCACAATACAAATTAGTATGAATAAATATAATTTATAGAATTTATTTGATAACTTTTATCACCCTTTAATGCACAACATACAGTTTACTTATTTATATTCATTTTATAACTTATTCACAGAATCAATGTTTTACGAAAGCAACCATGATGTATTTTTTTAAAATAAAGAGTTTAAGAAATAACCTTGGTGGAAAACATTAATTAAGCACATTAAGTATTGTAAATAATGAAGAAAATACTACTAGAACTAAATATAAAGTAAAAGAAATGTTTCTAAAAGTTAAAAATTAAACTTAGTTGTTTTAGAATTATTTCATGCGATGACTTTTTCGGAAATAAAGATGGAAAAACAAGCATGATTTTTTACTTAACTCTTAATTTAGCATGACATATCAAGCATTTTAAAAAGAAATGACATAATTTAATTCAAACAAAAAAGCGTATGAGCATATATTTGCAAAAAGTTGTCTTTAACGTAATGGTTTTACGATTCTAATACTTGAGTTGTTTATTCATCATAAATTAACTAAACAGTCTATTACAAGTTTACCTCATTTTAAATTCGAAAAAAAATATTCTTCTATTCCTACGTGTCTGAATAGAGGCATTTGTTTTACTTAATTAGCATATTTCATTTAGTTTGATAGAGATACAAAAAGGTGTGTATTTATATAAAGATACTAAAAAAGAAATATTTTTAAAAATTAATAACACACACACGCACATATATATAATATATAAAATTTAAAATAATAATTTTATTATGAAATAAATGAATATAAATCTAATTCTACAAGACTAAAGTTCTTTTAGATTCACAGTTCTAATCAGGGTAATTCAATTTAATTCAGTTCACTTTAGCATTTTTATTACAACAATGAATTCATAAAAACTGTTTCCATGAAAGGATTTTATGAATACAAATGTAGAAAAAATATTGATACATTGGTGTAAAAACGTTAATTTTTCCTTGTTTTATCTCATTTTATTACTGCTTAAAATGTTTTTTTTTGTAATACATATTCATAATGCCTTTATAAACTCATATGCAAAATCGTAATTTTAAAACGGTTGTCAGAGCAGCGATTATATACAAAAAAACTTTAAAATGATTTTGTGATAATTATGATTAGAGATTCTAGAATATGTGAGATTTTATCTTTATTAATATGTAGTTTCAATATTTTCTGCTAAATATTAAATGACATTAAAAAAATAATGATTTTAAAATTAAATATCTTAACTTAAAGCAAAAAAGATTTAAGTTACTTGTTAACTATTTGTGGCATAACTGTCTTGAAAATTATATCTCATTTTTATCTAAAAAAAAGATAGAAAAAAACTCATTGCTATTTTTTTCAAAATACTTTTACCTCCATTTTAAAATCTACCTTATAATTATTCTTTATTCGACAAATGTAATTATAAGCAAATGGATAGAAGGAAAGTCATTTTTGCACAGCACTTCTGCCTTATATTAACTTGCTTATAAAAATTTTTTCCTTTTTTGTCATTTATTTTATTTCAATAAAAATATTATCTGAAATACTTGTGGTTATTTTGGTACCATCCATATTCTGAATACTTCCATTGAAATAAAAAAAAATTATATCTCTAGGATTTAACAGATCAACGGAATAAATTTGTAATTTTCTCTTAATATTGAATGATATCTAATTTTATAGATATTTTATTTTGAAAATACTAGTAATCAATACTTATAAGAAATTGAATAATTTATTAGAAACAATTAAATTCTAATGTAAATGTGTCTTAAAATAAATTATATATATTTTAATAATAAAAAATGATAATATGCACACACACACACACACATATATATAGTTAAAATATATTAATTCAATTATTAACAAAACCTATTAGATTTAGTACTAACAATAAATATTAGAATAAAAAATATTAATTTGATTTTAACTGTCATTTATAAAATATTTAAGGATTTTTACTAATGATGTTGAAGTATTGCAATCAAAATTTTAATGTATAACTAATAAAGAAATATAAGATTTTATGTTTTACATTTTGAATATTAAATCTGCACTACTTGTATGTGTCACCACTCACTATTATTTACAAAATTAAAAAGCAACAAATAATTTCCATTCATATGTTAAATTAATCCTTTAAATATAATTGAGTATGAAAGTGAATTTTCATGTTATATTCACATTAATAAAATAATTTACTGGCAAAACAAAGAAAAATAAATCTTATTTATAACACTCATCTTATTTATGTTTGTATTCCTGAAATAAATCATTCAGTATTCATTAATTTTATTTAAAACTGTTTGCCTGGAATAAAAAATGTGCCAATAGTAAGTAAACACTTACTATTTCTTTACATCAAATTAGTTTGTTATGAGTTTGTATATTGGCAGAAAGTTAATTATTAATATTTACGCTGAGTGTTTTATTTGGTAACGTAAAGATACAAACTCAATAAATGATCTTAAATAAATATTGAGTTTATTATTTATGTAGTAATAAATAAACTAATTTATTCACAACGACTCATTTTTAAGAAAAAATGGTAAATGTATTTTAATTAACTACTCAAAACACATAAATCACACACATGTTCTAAGAGATGCAAACTAAAATACATTTAAAATTACCATTATACATGTACATTACTGGATTCATTAAACCTTAATTAAACCATCTCGATCTCAGTAAAGATTTCGAATTTAACTAAGCTGCTTAATTTTTTTATGATTTTAATTTAGTATTTTTATAGCTGTTAAATTAAGAAATTATTGTAAAATAAAGTGCAGCCTGAAATCCGTTCAATAAAACTATTTTTTTTAAAGTAAGGTCTTAAATTGCTCATGCAGCACAAGCAAAATAAATATAAATTTATTTATAAAAATTTACTTTCGTCAATCTCTCCCATGATAGAATTGATAACATAACATATTCACGAGTATCTATCACGGGATGATTAATTTAAGTTAAAATAATCATTAAATCATTTAATGTCTGTGAAACCTGTTGCTTTTTAGTTTTCCTAATTATAACTGTAGAACGTTTTTAAGTTGCTTTGAAGAAATATTTAAAGTGTTGATTGAAAAAGTTCATAAAGTATCCATTTTACGTTAGAAAATTTTCGGACTATCCGTTTAGAAGTAATTTATTTATAGAATTCATAAAAATCCTTTTATTCTTAACATTTCTATAAACCGTCAATAATATATATATATATATATATATATATATATATATATATATATATATATATATATATATATATATATATATATATGCAATGCGCTATTAATGATTTGATCAACTGACTTGGATCTCTTTTCGTTTACGAAGTGTCGGCATGCGAAGCAGGCCTTTATTTCTTCATCTATAATTATTCCTTGACGGATGACATTGCGGTGCTGACAAGAAACGCTAGTCTTGAAGCGTGGGGAACCAGATCTTGGCAGTTAGAGCCAATCAGAAATCAGCAGATATCTGAGGGGAGGAGCAATGAATTGAAAATATTTATTCTAATTGAAACATAGAGGAAATATTTAAATTCTCATAAAATTGTTTTATACAATGAAAAGAAAAAGAAAATATAATCCTGAATAAATGCAAAGCAATATATGGTTAAATATGTCATCAATTGACTGCAGAATTGTATTTACATAAAAAACATACGTTAACATATGTTAAACCTATGTAACTGATTTAAAAATAATATCTTATGTAGTTATTATTTGTAAATGATATTATAAAAATATTGCACAAGATAGTTCGTACTTTACTTAAATTGTTAATTTGGTTAAAGGATATTTAAAAGAAACTCAACAATTTTTAGTATAAAATGTTTTTCGAGTATTTTCACTTTAGATGGTAAATGAGTTGACTATTGGGGGAATCTAGTATCAGAGAGTGTAATTTCTGAGGTAGACAAATCATGTATTAAATAAGAAATCAGTTTGTTATGCTTTTGATGAGTACCCAATAAAACAAATCATTATTCTTTGCAAAAGCAGTGATTTGTGACAACTCTTGTGATTTGGTGCGTAACTTTTTAAAAAATTAATTTTTCTTTAATTTCTTCCTCATTCTATTAAATATAGATGAATTGCATTCAGCACATTCTTGCATAACTGCTCTTCTCATTATAAAATTTTAAATCTGTAGGTTACTTATGATTTCTAATGGAAGTTCTTTTTTTCTAATAAATTTCCATTATTACAGAATTTGATTAAATTCACTTATTAAATATTATATCCAGTTTATCTCTTCCCCAGTATAATAACATAGAAATAATATTACAATATAATGTATGTATATTGAAAATGTTTTGCAATACTTATTTTTTTTCTTGAGTTGCTTGTCCTATGAATATTACTTGAAAATGTAAAAAAAAATCATTGCTATACTTTATTAACGGTATTCAATTTCATTTCATTAAAATGGTGTGTTTTTTATTATCTAAAGTATAAAATATTAGTTTGAAATATTTTGCAAAATATTTCTTTGAATTATCTTATTGTTTAAAATAAAATATTTTCTACTATTATCTACACTTAGTTCTATATTTACTAAGCATTTTTAAAACAATATATTTTCATTGTATTTTAATGTTTTTCAAATATATATTAGAACTTCAATTTTAACCAATAATCCCTTAATATTTGATATTAAAATTATAAATAATTAATATTGAAATGAAATTTAATTAGGATAATGTACTTGTATGTTTTGATTTGAATCAAGGTGAGTGTTTTTTTTTCTTCCTTCTTTTCCATTAGTTAAGAAATGATTTCCCGAGGATAAATTATTTGCATATCATCGCAATGAATTATTCAGTAATGTATATTTAATGTTATTTTGTGACTTAATATGAATGCATTTTTGAGTTACCAATTTTCAGTAAGAAATACAATTTATTTTGCAAACTTGGGAAATAACAGAGACTTTCTCTAATTCAACAACAAAGTGATATTTTTAATAATATTTTCATTTCTACGAAACGTTTTCTTTATATATAATATTTATATATTTTCTGTCAATTCATATTCTTAAAAATTTATTAAAATGGCATGGATTTAATAGTTTATTAATCTATGATACATTTTCTTAACTCTATATATTTCAAATTGAAAGTTAGGAGCTTTTTCAGAGAAAAAATATAATTAATTATAATAATTTAAAATTCAACCAAAATGTAAATTTTAAGGTAGTAACCAAATATCCTTTGAATGTATAATTGGAAGTGATTTATTAAATTTATAAATTTTGGAAACTTATAAAATATGTTATAAATTTAAAAATATAAATCTATATATTTATACAAGTTTCACAATTTCAAATAAAAATTTTATGTCTTTTAGAGTATATATTAAATTTTGGTCCAATTTTTACTTCTTATACTATAAGTATTTTATAAAAATTCCCAGGTATTTAATTAAATAGTTTTTAAAATAGTGATTTTATTACTAACTTTTATTTTTATAAATTGCATGTATTTAATAAATGTTTGAATTCAAATATTCGGTTTTCATCAGTTTACTGACGTACTAATTTATGTTTTCACTATCATTTCTCATTTCACTTACAGTGTTTCATTTTCCTTGTGTTTAATGATTGTTAATTATATAAATAGCTTTGAGCTGAAAAAATAAAAATGTTTTCTCATTCTCATAAATCAATAAATGTTTCATCAGGAAAATGTTAAAACACTTTTCATTATTAAAAGTAAACTCAAGCATAAGGGATATGTATACATTGTTATTAAATAAAAATTAGTAAAAAAGTATTTAATATAATAATCAAATCTAGCTAAGTAAAACCCAGTAAAAAGGAAGGATATATCAAGAAAATACTTATTTCTGTTCATTGGACTTATAAATGTATGAAAGGTTTGCATAATTACTGTATTAATTGATATATACAATTTTTTTTAAAAAATTAATATTATATATAATGCGTTTGAGTAAATATTTTTTTATGCAATATAAATCTTGATGACACTAATTTTATTTCATTTAATAAATATGAACAATTTGTTATAGGGATGATATTCAATTATTTGAGGAATGAGTTTCAAGCACCTGAAAAAATAACCAATAGTAAATTCTAAAATGAATTATATTTATCTTAAATTAAATAGATACTTTATTTATTATGTAGCTTATTAAACTTTTATTCTACATTTAAATATAATAGCAATGAATACATATATTAATTATTATTGCGAATAGAAGTATAGAATCAGAGGGTGAATAAAGAATTTAAATAATTACAGATATCATTGATTATTTTTAAAAACTAAAAATATATAATGATTAATAATATAATGTAAAATATCATCTTGTTCTATATAAAAATGTATGCATAGTATATTAGCATAAGATGCTTGATAAATATTTTTTCTACTAATCTGATTTTCCACTGTTACTACGTCTGAACGTTAGGTGGAAAAGTATGCTTTTTTTATTACTTTCTTTCTAATAGAAATGTACATATAACAATTTGATTTTTATAGCTCATTCATATAAATGTGTCATTATACTCATTGAATTAAAAGTTTCAAATTTTTATAACAGTATGGACAAATGAGTGATTCTTATCCAAAACTGAATATAATGACTTGTAATTAGTAAAAATACTATAACAAATGTTATTGCAAATGATTTTGTACTTATATGTTAAAAAAATATTTTAATTAATAAATTAGTTACATGAATTTCTTTCAAATATGAATCTTTACACTTTATATAAAAGCTATAAGACACATTTCACTTTCTGGATTTTCCTGTTTTCTGTTTTCAAAAATAATATTTGTAAATTGAATCAATTTGGTTTCTTTTAAATTGCTTACTATTTGCTTATATTGTCAAGTTGTCAGGCAATGACAAAAATTGTTACGTGATTTTTCTTACTATGATATACAAAATCAGATAATATTTATGGATTTCTCTATAATCATCTTAATTAAATTATTCATATACCATTATTTTAAGGACGATGTTGTTAAATATTGCCATTTAAAAATAGGAAATGTTGTTAAATATTGCCATTTAAAAATAAAATAGGAATAATAAAATATGATATTTGCTATAAAATGATCATAATACTTTTAATAATGATTGTAAGCATATAGCTTACTGTAAGTAAGATTAATTTTCTCACTAAGCAAAATTGCTTACAATTAATTTTTTCGTAAGCATAGGTAATCGAAGAATATACTGAAAAATACACTAAGAAATTATGAAAAAAATATGAGAAATCTGAAAACATAATGTTAAAATCACTAAGTAAATCAAATAAAACACTCTAAATATATTGTACTAAAAAGCAACATGAAATATATTTTTCTTGACTTGTTAATTTATATTACTATTTTTGTTTGTAAATTGTGTCTAAGGATAGAGTATTGAAAGTTTTGTCATGATTATGAATGTGAAATATAATGTCATTATATAATATTGTGATAAAAATATAAAAATTTATAACTTAAAATAATTTTCTGCAAAAACTGATATTTAACTGCCAAAATGAATTAAAATAGCCTATCAAAAACTTTCATAACGTCAATAATTATAAGGATATGTTGTTATGTAAAGTACGGTAACATAATAACACATTGCTTGTTTATACTAGTGTGTCTAGTTATAGAAAATAGTAATAGCACAAAGCATATAAAGAAATTAAAAATGTATTTTGGTTAGTAAAAATATATTTTTATAAAGTTGATCAAGCAATTTATTGATGTTTCATTTGCTATAGACATTAATATTTATAAGTTACGTAAAAATCATGGTTATTTGTTAATTTGTCTTGCTGTTGCTTGGTAAATATTTAATATTACTTTATTCTAAGGAGAATATAATAATTGCAAAAATATTGTATAATAGATTTTTAAAATGTATTATATCTTTCAACATTATTATAACATAAAATATTTAAAATCAAGCAATTATGCACCCAATATATTATGCACTATACAAATAAATTTTTTAAGACTTAAATTTGTCCTCTTTCTGGAAAAGAATTGGAAAATGAATATTAGTAAAAATAAATTGTTAAAATACCCGAATTAGAAATAAATCGTTATAACTTAAATATTAATTTCCCTTTCAAGCCATTTTTGGCATGCACTTATAGTATAATTTTGCAGGGAAGGACTATTTCTTAACACCTACTAAAGCATGCAGCAAACAATTTAAGCTTTAATTTCATGATCAACGTTTTTGTTTATCAACGCGCGTAGAAGCTTTTATAAAACTTAACTACGCAGTTGTTTAATGTATTGAAATTTGAGTGTTAAAATAAACATTTTTTTACACAGCAATAGGATATTTAAGAAGCAATTTATTTTTAGAATGTTAAAGAATATATAGTTCGAAAACATAAACTAGCTTTTTTTTTTAACTCGTTTAGTTTATATCTCTGTTGTTCTCAATTTTAAAAAATAAAAATACACATACCATTCAATTCAACTTCTGCTTATGTTTTGAGTAAAATTGGTAAAGTCAACTTACTTGCCTATTTATTTTATTTAACTTCTAAGCCTAAATATTAATATTCAATGATAGCATTTAAAATATTTATTTTTTAAGTAAACTTTAGTAAATTGTGATCAATTTTACGATAAATGAAAAATTTATTTCAGCAAATGGTAATCTAATTTTAAATCTTCTTAAATATTTAATAAGAGGAATAAAAAAAACAAATATTTCGCTTATTTAAAATTAATGATTTATTATATTACATTAAATTATTTTTCAATATTTTATTTTCATTGACAAAAGCCCCTTATACGTTCTAAAAAATTAAAAATGCAGTCAGTGAAACTTTAATTTATGATTTATTTCCTTCAAAAGTAATCTTAGAAAAATGTAATCTTTCAAAAATTCCACTTGAAATTTCAATCTTATGTTTTAATCTTCATCTGTAAAATAAACAATGAAAATCCAAGATGAAATGTAATTTATTTAAAAGTGACAACTCCTGAGGAAAGGATAATTGAAGATGAAACTTAAGTTACTTTGTAATTTAGGCGATACATATCATAAATCGAATTACAAGCATGAAACTCAATCTAATATTTCGTACACCCATTAAATAGCTGTTTATTTCCTCATAAACTTGAGAGGCTTTAAAGTGGCAGCAAGAGAATTAAATTCTAGAACTTGTCGTTTTAGACTTTAAAGAGGGAGATTGATAAGAGTAACTGAATTTTCTTTCATATATGTGATATTATATGTGATGTAATTAGAAATGTTTATCAATTTATGTTATCCAAACTCTTTTAGATTATACTATAAATTAGTAATTTTAACAAAGTTTATATGATATAGAGGGAAAGACAAAAACATTTTATTATAATAGTAATTATCCAAATTTAATTATTATATGACATTGTAAAATAATATTTAATTTCAATACTTAATTTTGTTATTGAAAACGCTTTTGAAGAATTGAATAATAAATATAATAAGGTGACATAGAGAAATTTCATATCGTATTTACATTACTTTAAAAATTCGCGTTAATGCAAGAAATTATGATTTACTACCTTAATTTTTTATAGCATTAGTGTTCTAATTTTAATCAATTAATAACTAAAAATAATGTTTCCAATATATAAATTTCAATAATTATTTAGAATTTTTCCTTCCATTCTGGATGTAATGATAACTTTTTAGTTAATTAATGCCCAACTATCCTTAGCAATTTAATCCAGTTCAGGACTACAAAGGAGGAGGCTTAAGAAGATATAGTGTGGTATAGTGTCATTTACTTCCCGAAAGTGAAAGGAAAGAGAAACTAGCACCCATTCCTTAACAAGGGTTTGAACTTGAGACCTATTATTTAGAAATAAGGACGCAAACCACTCCGCCATCTGTCGGCATAACGCTAACAGATCCCGATTTTTAATCTGAAACCTGAATTAGAAAAATTGGATTTGAAATTATTCCATAAAACGCTTTACTAATTTTGAAAGCCTGAAATTCTGAACTATTTATTTTTTTCAAATTAAGTTGTAATAATCATATATTTTCCAGTTTATCTGGAACAGAAACACTAAACATTATTCTTTTTAGATTTTTGGTGTAGTTAAAAGAAAAAGAATCACTTAGACTCAAAAGAAACAACTGTACAAGCATGGCAGCTAGAATGTAGTCTTGTTTCAATGATTTTGGTCTATTTAATGTACAAGTTTTTGCAATGTCATTTCTTATATGTATTATATATAGCTGTATAACAGAATATTTAAGGTTGTATTTCACTTAAATTCACCCTACTTATCAGCAATGCTGATAATATCTAACTGAGATTGTGAAATAATAAAAAATAAATAATGGCAGCATTTCAGTATTATGATGCCCCAAAAGTATCATATTTATTGTTTCTTAAATGTTTTTCTATTTTATTAATATGTCATAAAATTGAGTCATTACTTATGTATAACGTTTATCTACCATTAGTATACTTTTCAGAATTATTTAAATATAGTAAATTTAATTTTTGCTTTGAGGAGTAAATTTCTTCAGAAATTTACAATTATTTTAATAATATTAGAAATTACATATAATTGATTATACTTAAAAGTAAGTTTTATAGGGAAACTGTGGCTAAATAATCATACATTGAACACTACTTTAAAATACATTTGCCCAAATTATATCTAATAGATATGCTTTAAAGCTATCTCAACATTTTCCATATTATGCGTCGGATGAAGATTTCTGAAATAAATAAGGATTTCAGAAGGAAATATTAATAATTAATGAATATTTCAGGTAAATATGCTACCACTTCAATAGCAAGATTTTATCACCAAATGTAATAAATTTAAATCTTTATGGGGCAGATTTTACTGATAGAAAATTTTTGAAATTTAATACACATCAAGACTACCAAAATAATGTAAATTCTAATGACAAATGTCTGTGGACTCAAAAATAAAAATCATTCCTTGGCAAAATTAGGTCAAATATATTCCTCATTCTTGACAGGTAGTTAAAAATTCTTCCATTAATCATGCGGAAATAAAATATTCACTGTCCACAAATATGCATAAAGTAAATTTCTAGGAAAGATGGCATATTTCATTGATTGTAAAAGTATTCATGCATTTTCTGTATTTATTTGAAATAAAGGTATTTTATCGGTCGATTTTGCTTATTAAAATGCTGTTTAAAATTTAATTTAGAATATTTTTCTTAACATTAATTGTATATTCACATAATTGTATTGTTAAACTTTCATTATGAAACTTCTTAATAATAGATACTTCATCAAAGGAGTTTAATAAACTTAATATGCTACATTTTTTACATTTACTTTTACACCGCATCTTTATTTGGAAGAAATTTTTTATTTAAAACGTTAATTAAAATTTGTTATTAATTTAAAATTTATTAGTTTAGAAAAATGTTTATGAGATTAAATTAAGTGCAACTTATTAAGTATTTAGTTGAGCAACAAACACTAACTTAGTTTCATTAATTCTGTAACAAAAATCAGTATTTTTAGCTCAGCACATTAATTTATTTCCCATATAAATTTCTTATTTTAATAAACATGGGTTTAAGTGATTAATAAGTTTTATACTAAATATATGCGTTCCGTATGGATATTTTAAGAACTTCATATAATTAGGTCTCCGAATTTATATTTGAAATATAATTCAAAATAATTTTACATAAATGTATTATCTTAATCTGAAATGTTTTGAGAATGATTAAGTTTTAAATAAAAGCATTTTGAAAACGCTGAAAATGAATATAAATGTTGTTTTTGATATTGATGACAAGTGCTCATAAATTTTATTTTGTATTGTAATTGTATACTAAGTTGTATAAGGTATTTTTGAATATATATAAAGAAAGATGTATTAACTACTTCAATCTTAAAGTTTTCATAATATTTTCCGTTATTTAAGGAATCTATCATTACATATTCAAATGTGTCATAATTCTCCGTAATACGTGAAAGAAAATAGTTTTTAAGTATTTGATTGAATGAAAATTAAGGGAAGTCGTTAATCAAGTATAATATCATTGATATTATTAAAATATTGAGAAAAATAATTTTATTCTTTATCTGAGTATAAATGAATAATTAATTTCATCAAAAATTTATCTATTTATTTAGATAATAGAGTTGCTAATTTGTAAAATAAGCTACTTACATATAGAATACAACAATGGAGACTAAAATATTTGTAAAAAAATCGACTCATATTTAATGATTGTGGAATCAACATTATTAACTAATTGCTTGGAAAAGAGAGAAAGAAAGTATGAGAGAGAATGTGAGAGAGAAAGAGAGAGAAAAAAGAAAAATAGATAGAAAAAGAGAAAAGACACTTCATAAAACTATTGCATAAAACACTATTTCAGTCTAACTTATGGAATAAATTGAATTTTTATTAGTCCATCTTTTTATAGATAAAATATCGAATCAATTAGATTCCAAAATAGCAGATTTGTAATCTGTTTTATTCCAAGGAAGAAAATAATATTTTTAATTTTTATTTATTTCTAATTTATTTCCTAAATTGTATTTCATCTACTGTGTTAAATTAAATTAACAATCTTATATTATCTTTAAAAGATATTAATTTAGAATTTTCAGTTTTTATTAATATATGGGATTTATGTATTCATCTGCACAAGCTTCCATTTATATTGTAATATGAGATATTGAATAGTTTATTTCTAGGATCCATTTCACCTCATAAAAAGTGATGCGATTTTTCTTGGCTATTTTCAGTATCAAAAATGCAGCAATATTTCCTCACTTTTGTAAATAATTCAATTATACGAGAAAATTTTAATTTAGGCAGTTTTGTTCAACTTATTAAATATTTATCAACATGTTTACTGTAACTTATTGTTCGATAACAGGTATGTGATAATGGTGTTGCCCTCTATAATAGTTATATTATAGATAAAATAACTGGACATTGTATAATGAGTTACGATGAGAGAAAGTAAATGGAATTTAGAATTGTCTTAACGAAGAGTCTTTTACATTGTCAAAGCAGTTTTTTTCTTTTTATTCTTCTGAAAATTACTGAAATAAAAATCTGGACTATGCATATAAATCCTAGAATTAAAAAATATTCTTGTAATTTTGTTGTTAGAGATATTGCAGCATTTTTAAAATAAATCTTAATTCTCGAACTTACACACACAGAACCAACACATATATCTTACCGAAACGGAAATAAAAATAATTAATTTGCAGCTATCTACAAGATGATTTCCTTTCCATTATGGACTATAGAAACTAAGTTATTATTTGAATTCTATAACTTTCTGAAATTCTTTTATAACAGGTGTCATTAATGTTTTTTTAAAACTGTGAACTGTTGTTCCAGAACTGTTAACGGAATCATAGAAAACACTTTGAGATAATGCAGTTAATTTTAAGTAATTCTGAAAATAGCAAATTCTAATTTGAAAATGGAACTAAATTTAATATTTACCTACCTATATAAAAATATTTTGGTCAGTAAATGAAATGTAAACTATATTTTAACTTCACGAATTCCTTAATTTCTTCTTAACTGGTTTACTTCATTAAAAATAACTTATATATTTTAGTTTTTCTTTATAATATCTGAAACTGACTAAACAGTTTTATTGTTTAAGTCTGTGAATAATGAAAAGATGTATTCTTTCTCGAAGCAATTATTTTCATTTAAATTAAAATATATTGTATTTTAACAATGTGAAGAGGAAGGAGAAAAAAAATCGCCCTTCAAAAACAATGATCTCTAAAATAATTAACCGGTGTAATTAACATGTTAAGAATAATTGCTAATTATTTCCACGGAGATTTTATTTTTCATAATACATTTAAGAAATTTGTTTGGATACGAATTTTTAAGTTAATTATTCCAAATATTAAACTGTTAATTAAAACATTTATTTAAAATTTTTGATTTTGAATAATGTATATTAACATGCTAATTTGCATACCTTTATATGTAAATATTGTGATTTAAATTTAAAGTCCGACTAAGAAATAAATTATCTTAAATGTTTCCATAAAATATTTGAAATAAATCCTGCATTTTTTGAAGTCATATTCATGTGATTTTAGGAATAATTCTGTACATCATATATATAACAACCGTTTTCTTTATATGAAAATTTTAGATCACTGTTGATTACAAAAATTCAGAATTTATATTTCCTGTTATTAAATAAATTTTTATAGATATCTTTTATAAATCCTAAAACAATAATAAAAGTGGATATTCACAAACAATAAAAAAATTTCGATTTAAAAAAATTGAAATTAACTATAAAATTAATTTTAGCACATAATAATTATCTGCTTCTGATAAACACCGGCTGTATGTAATAAATGTAATGCAAGAAAAATACATCGATTTTAGTGAAACCCAAAGTAAGAAAAATGTATCGATATTAATTAAATGTGTTGGGATAAAAATATATTGATTTTAGTTCCAATGAAACTGCAGGGCTGGGAATATTAAATTAGCTTTGTGAGAAAGAAAATCCTGCCTAACAATGATTCTGAAGATATACAATATTTTATTTCAATTTTAGTTCCAACTAACACATATTTTTTAACTAAACTCTAACACAATAATTTTATTTAAAATTAAATGTAATTATATTATTAAAAATAAATGTCAAATATTGTGTTTGAAATATCAACTTTTTATGATAAATGTAAATGCTGATATATTATTTACAAATCATTTCATTAATACATGGCTCTTACAAATAATATTACTCCTATCAAATAACTATTGAAATTTTCAAGAAATATATTTGAAAATATTAATTACATTAAATTTTATAACATAAAGGGTAATTACTTCTCATTGCATTAGCATATATAATAAAATTTTAAATTGAAATTTTAAAAATATTTCTCAAAGACTATTTTGGTAAAATGCTTTTCTAAATTTTAAAATATATTTAATAAATTTATTTGTTAGAATATAGATTTTCTAGATTCTTCTATATTTTTCAGAATTTTAATATACGCGTTTGAATCATATAGGTTTTTCTTATCTGTCATAGAAATAACTCTCCTCTGATCAAGTAACAATTTTCTTAAAAAGTTTATGAATGTTGCAATAATTTATCGATTGGATTAAAAAATCAATAATTTTACTAAGATCATTTAATATCACTTAAAAGTATCTGATAATTAATATGAAAATTTATCAAAAAATTAAAACTGAAGGCTACAATTACTGATACTTACAATTGAACGAATACATATAAAATGACAAAATAATTAGAAGCAACATAACTTCTCACATTTATCTATCTGATTATATACAAAATTGGAAACGTTAAAAATTTCAGAAAGTCCCAATAACCATTTCTCAAACAGCTAATATTTTAATACTTATGCAAATTATTTTCCATCTATCTTAGATATCCATTTTATGCATTTTAATCAAAACAAGATTCAATATTTTTAATTTTTAGCTAGAGTCAATATTTTAGAAACAATAGAAATTTAGTAAAACTTATTTTAAAAAGCAAATTTAGAAATAATACAAATTTAGTAATTTGCTGAGGGATTTTACTTAATTCCTTTCTAAAAAATATATACTTAATTTACTACAATTATTTCAATTATATTTTCATTAAATGAATTAAATAAGAAGAACACAGAGAGAGAAAGAGAGATGCATCAGAAAAAATATTTTTCTGAATAATAATAAATAAATAATTTCGATTTAAAATCTGAAAGTAATGAAGACTACAACTTTTAATTTCATAAAAATTAATTAAATTCTGCTTTCTGCATTCAGAAAATAGTAGTTCATGGGTCAAAATTCAAAACAAGGCTAAAAAACTTAAAATGCTAATTATAAGTACAATTAGCATTAATTTCTTGTAAAATGATACTTACATTCCTTAAGATGGTGTTAATTGTATTCAATTTTATCTTCATAGGGTAAATTCTTAAAAACTAGGATTAAAAAAATGGTAATAGAAAGGAAAACTTAATATTTTTGCACTATGTATACATATATATTATAAATAGAAGAAATTAATAAATAAATGGTTAAAAATATAAAGATTAAATATACAGCAATTATTTTCCTAACAATTTTTCGTCAATAATATGATATAAGACAAGTATTTCTGCGTTCATTAGATTGTATTTTTCAATGATGATTATTTAAATGTTTTTATATATTTGGAATAGAAAGACATGTATTTTGAATTCGTAATAGAATGTGTTGTTATCTGTTAATAATTTTTTATTTATAATTTGGGCGAAATTTATTGTGTACAAAGTAGTATGTAAATAAATTGTTTATAAGCATCTTTTAAATGAGTGCAAAAAATTATTGCAGTTGAATATTCAGATATATCTCAAACATTTGTAACCTTAAATTAAATTTTTAGATTTATTTTTTATGCATTTTTGTTACAAAATACATTGTATATAAATAATGATTTTAGTATTGTAGTAAGCACTGCCTATGATTAAGAAATTTTCAAAAATGACATATTTTTCAAATGATAACTAACATTGAGTTAATCAAATACAAGATTCTCAAAAAGTGGTATTAATTTTAATCAATGTACTTAAGTATAATTTTATCTAACAATAATATCCAAAATTTGTTTTTTTCTAGCTATTAATTAAAATTTTAATAAATGTTTTCGAGGGAGAAAATTTAACTATGATTTCTTCTGACGTCATTATTAAAATGATATCTTTTTAAACCGGTAACAGTCAAAATTGCAAATGCTTATTTTGCTTTATATTGAAATATTTCATGTTTGGGTAAAAATCTCTTATGTAATAAAAATTGTGAGATAAATAAAGTACATTTTTAAGTACCAATATTCTCAATCCAATTCTGTAAAAAATGAATACTCTTTGTTTAAAATAAATAAAAGAGCAAGCAAGAGAGACAAAAATAAGTAAAAAAAGAAACCTAGTAAATCTGTCCTCTATATGGTTGAATTTCTTACTTATAATTATAAAATTTTAGACATACACTTCTCAATTTACTTGACCCATAATGAGGTTGTGGTCTGATTTGCACCTGGAATGATTTCTCATGAATGGATGCATTATTCACTCACGTAATATGTTACATGAGATGAAATTACTGTTATTCGGTAGGCAGATGTGTTTTATTGAGGATTTAGGTACAAAAAGAAAAGATTTATGTATATAAGAAAAATAAATGAAAATGGTGTTTATTTAAAAGAAAATACCTCTTAGCATGAGGAATGGTTTTCCAGGGGACGGCCAGTAATGTTGAATACCAATAAGCATTCGGCCAATGATCCTATTCATAATATGCTGAAGTATTCTGTCCTACTTGTCCAGAAAAGATCTTTTCCGTACTTAGAAAGTTTGCAAGGACAGTAGGCATTCCAGTAGCTTGTTTGTCTGCCTAGAATGTTCCACACTTAATCTATTGAGATTTTGTCCCGAGAACATGCCAATTCCTTTCGTATGATTCTCTAATCCAAAAAGGAAATCAATAACAAAAAAGAAAATCGAACGATATGGCCAGTAATTGTGCATTAATGTGAAGTTATCAACATTTGATGAAACATAAGAACCTGCAATAGTTCTCAGGATCCCATCTATACATAAGTGATCATTTAGATCACTATTTTCAATAATATGATGATCAATTCACCCATCAATAAAGATATTAGCTTAGACCATCATTCTTCCACCACAAAATCTGAAATTTTCTGCGCAAATCGAGCACTATTTCTAGCACCAAGTTCCCTCCAACTGAAATTATGCTTATTACCTTGATTTTGTTAAAAAAATGGGAATTGTTAGAGAAAATAATATTTCCCCATTATTTTTTTCTATTCCACACTCTGTTTCCCACTTCTCGATTGTTCAAAAGCTATTTGTTGCTTACTAGACACCACTATTGGTGAGCTTACAGTATTAGGGTAGTTCCCAGGGACTTGTACCGAAACTGGTACCAGTTACAGAGAGAAGGTGTTGTTGAATTAAATCTGATTCAAATTAGGATCTCAGTACTATTTGCGTTAAATGGCAATCTTTATTATGCATTATAGCTCGTCTACGATATTCTTTTCTTATCTTCAGTTCTCAAGTTTTCATTTCCATTCTACAAAAATGGCTCCGGATCCTATAAATACCATTTTGTGAAAATCAAATATTTTTTTGTTATTTAGGGTTGTTTTAGCTTCCTTCCAACTGGCTAACATTTCTTGAAAATTCTGATTTGGTTAAATTCTTTTTTGAAATATCATAATCATCAAAAGAAAACTTACAGAATGTGAATCATTTTTTTCACATTTGTCCCACGTTAAATTGAAAGACTAATCTCATCAGCTAAAGTATCATATTGGAAGTCATACCAAAAATTGATATACTAAAAAACCGGAAAATGAGAAAAATTTATATTTTGACTCTATTCTTCTATTTTACGACAAAATTTGCTTATACCTTTATTGTTTTTAAATACTCAAATTTATTTTAATTGTTTTGAGCAGTGTATAACATGGAAATGTTTTATCTAGATCTCCAATCAAAATCATATTCATGTTTAATTTTATTCAAAAGGTGTAAAAAGTTTTGTCTTTAATTTATCTACATGAACGATATGCTTTAATCAGAAAATTTAGTTTTATATGTACGGAATTATGAAACGTATTTGCAAATTTTATTAAAAATTGATATATATGTTTTAATTACAATATATTTATGTTGTTTTGGAAATTTTACAGAAAATTTGAACTTTAAAACTCAGCTAGGTACATAAAGTTTGATATTTAAAACACATTTTAGTGAGCTATAATAACGGGAGAAACATCTGGAATCAATCAGACGAAATTTATTGAATTATTTAAGGAAAGCTTTTTAAGATATTATGGATTGCAATAAACCAGAGTACATTTCACTATTATCGCGATAAACTCTTACTCATTGAATTATTTATTGTTTAAAAACATATAACTGAATATTCATTAAAAAGTTTTCTACGAAAAATCCTTTTTTTTTAATATGACCTAGTTTGAGTATATTTCATAATGCATATAAGAACATAAATATTAGCTTTAACGTCATATAATAAATATGTTGTATTTAAAAAGACTATGCCTAGGTGAAACCGATTAGTTAAACAAATCTTTAAGTAAAATAAAGTGCAGAAAAAATAAGATTTCACAAATTTCCTTGTGTATTTAAACAGCCACTCTAAAAATTTGTCACTACTCAAAAGAATGAATAATTAATAATAATTTATTTGTATTTCCATACAAGTAAAGCTATCTTTTAGTTTTAAGTTTATATAGAAATTTGAAGTTTTAAATGTATTCAAGGTATTATAAAACTAATATTATATTTCATTATTTGACTATTTAATAAATAATATGTTGATAATCAAATCCATTAAATGTTTAATTAATTTCTTCATATCAATATCTAAAAAGTGAATCGTTATGGCCAATATAAAACAAATCTCATTTCATTCATTATGATAAAACTATTAAAAAATGTCACATAATATTAAATGTGAAACATGTAAATTTTGTTAACATTGGACATCTTTCTTTATTTATCGTATGTGTTTATATTATTGCATTTAATATATCTTTGATGTTCTTGTAAGTTCTTTCATAATTATTTTTTCCATATTTCTACACACTTAGGGATTATTTGTGGCTAACTCAAAACAAAATTAGTTTCTGTCAATTGGATTAAAAAATGATCTAAACAATCATACTTAAACTAAAATGTGTATCTTTAATATTTAATTAACATTAAACACGTTATCTTTGTTACATTTTTATCGTATCTTATATGTTATTTTATTTAATGAATCTTGATTGCTTTTGTAAATTTGTATTACTTTTTCTAACATTTTAAAGCAGCAAAGAAATGTATAATTTTTTAATGCAAGTCCGTAGGCGTACTTATTATAATACTATTTCCTTCTAAAGCTTAAGATTGTTAAATAAATTTGGTGGTTGGCTGGTTGGTGTCCAGGAAGTTTTATGCATTCGCCGCTGCTAATGCCTGTTAAGTAGCTTCACTATATTCGCTGTGTAGATATCAACTTCAAGTGGGTATTCTTTTGATGTTCTAGCAGCGATGCTAGTATTGCTGGACAATTGAAAATATAACTTGGAGAGATCTCTTCATCAAATTAATTTTTAAATTTTACATGCGTCCTTGTAATGTCCGAATTTATTTCCATGCCACTGAAGTAACCAGATCTCAATCGTGAAGTTATCTTTATGATTGTTGGATAAGCTCAATTATTGTAAAAGTGATTTTTTATTTAACCATTTACCCTTTTTTAGCTCAAATTTTACTCTAAAAAAACGAAGAAATAACGTTTCAAATCAGTTCATTCTGTATAGCATGATAATTTTTCTATAGCTTCATGTGTTTCTTTGAACTGCTGTTGTGTACAGATAATAAAGAGGTTATGATTAAATTTATATAAATATTAATACACAAAATAAAGCTGTATTAAAGAGAATTTCTATGCAAAATACATAATACCTCACTTTTTTAGGTATAATGTAGAAATTTTGGTATTAAAACTTGTACATAATCTAGCAGTGATGCAAAACCAAAATATAAAATAACAAAATTTTATGAAATATATGTTTATAACAAATAAATGGAAGATATTTTGTAAAATATAATTTATTTTTAATTTTGCAAATATGAATACAAAACTTCCGACAGGAAAAGCTTAAAAATGTAAAAAGATAAAATATGATTTTTTTAAAATTTACGAACATTAATTTTGACAGAGAAACTCAAATAATATACTAAATAAAAGAGTTTTTGTCACTAGATTTGAACTTCTGTTTTGTTCAAAATAATTTTATTCTTTATGATTTTCAGTTATTAGAATTCTTTTTTATGATGTATATCAAATTTAATATTGAAAATTAATATATTTTAACTAGAAAAGTTCTGTTGTTAAGAAAAAAGAGAAAAAAATAAATAATGTAATCTGGAATCCAAAAGAGATTATAATTGCTAGCATGTCATCTGATTTTATTAGTGAAATCTGTGAAATTCATGGGATACAGGTAAAAAACGTACATATTACAAAAATAAGTAGAGCAAAAGACATAAAGGTCTTAATTTAGTTTAATATTGACAAAAGAAAACTTTTAATTGCATACTAAGTACTTTCAATTTTAGTTTAAATAGCACATTTTACAATTCCATTATGATACAAATTATATCCATATGTTAAATATGCAATGTACTTCAACTGAATGTTAAATATGAAATTACGAAAATAATTTATGATTAATTTGCTAAAAAAATAAAACTAAAGCGTTATTTATATCTTCATACTATATTTGTTGGCATTCAATTTTTTATATTTGAAATCCTTCCATATTAATATAAATAAAGATTGGTGACTCAAATATAGTTTTAAATTATTATCACACTTTGAAGCAATCTAGCTAGAAGTAGAAGCAATCTAGCTATTCATTTTAATATTTCTACAATATACATTATTTTCCACTGCAATTAATCATTAATAAAAAAATAATTAATCACTATATTGAAATGAATTTAATTTTAAAACAAGTATTTAAAATATGTACATTGAATATATTAAAATAACTGTTTCCCCCAGATACTTAAAATTACAAAAAATGTTATCCACCTTTCAAAATTATCATTTTTTTTATTTATATTGAACTTTATTGATCCAATGTTTTCATGACCTGTTTAGAAATTCGGTGCCTTGTAAATTGATTAAGAATATAAACTGAAGATTAATATTTTCAAAATTAATAATCTTTTGATTAGCTTTTTAACTGCATTATTTTGACTTACTTTTAATAATGGAGCTTACTTTACAATGATAAATTAACGGTGGAAAAATAACTGGTTATTTATTTCCCATTTGTAGAAAGCATTGATTAAAAATTTAGAGCTTTATCCCTCTCTTAAGTAATCTTGTGAACGATACTTAATTAAAAATATGATTGTATATATTTAGTGTAGCAGTAACTCAAAGACTTCTAAATATTTATTATATTAATAGTACATCAAACAAATTTTTTGGAAAAGAAATAATGGTAAATTTATCAAAAAAGCTTTCACAAAACTACTAATCTGTTACTTTTATACAGTCCTGGAGCTGTACCTGATTCTTTGAAGGCGAGGGATGTCATGGACCTGGATTGATTCAGACAAGGGGATAAGAAAGAAGAAGACTTATCTGTTAATATGCACTTATTAAAAGAATGAAAACAAAATAATCGCCAATATTGATGGTTTAATTAAATACTGAGTCATTGAAGAATTATTATGAACCACTATCATTTAGCAATTACATAATTTGCATAAAATGTTAAACAGTGAATTTATAACTAGGAGCCCTCTTTAAGGATTGTACAATGTTTGTTAATTGTAATTTAATTTTTTTACTTTTCATTAAATTGTTAACATTAAAGAAGTATTATTGTATAGCAAAAATTTAGTACAAAGACATTTAATGGAGAAAAAAATATACTTTGTGTTCATATTGACGATATAATGAAATAAATGAAGACACAAGGATGTTTCATAAATAACATATAAAATAAATAAAAGTTATTACTCATAAATATTTAGTAAATAATTTTAATGAATAAAAGATCTTTAAAAACTTAGAATTTTTGAAATGCTTCAATTTAATATTATTCATAGTTTACCATTTCCTTTGAGTATTACCTACAACATGCTTTTTAATATTTGTTTTCAATTAATTTTATATTTATAAATACATGATTATTAAGTGTATATAAATTGTATACATACATAATTTCTCTGCATATCCCTTAGCTCAGTCAGAAAACTGATTTCAGTAAACGTAATTTTAATAAACTGAAGTTAAAAATACATTAAATAACCATTTAATAACTATATTAAAAGCTATGTATTACTTTACATGCATATAATTCGCCTTAAATCATTACTTATGCATCAAAATTTAATTTAAACAAAATTCAAACTTTACATGATAGTCTACAATTTTTCAATGAAAAATATTTAAATGATATTAAATATAACCTTTTATTTTTTCTTAAAAAAAGACAGATCTAAATTGGTGATTTTAAAAATCAATTTTCTCATATTAAATTTTGATAATACAAAATTACCTACCTTTACACCCCTATATGTTCCTTTCTCATAAAAAAAAATTATAAATATTTAAAATGAGATTTTCCTTCAGATTTTTTTAAAAAAAGTAATTTATTTTTTTTATGAAATGGTATAAAATTTCAGGAAATTTTAATGTTTAAAAGAAATAAAAATCTTTATTAAATTCAGAGAGATTGGTTTTCCTATATGAATTTAATTTTTCCAATTCTTCCAAAACAAATCATTTTTATCTAATCAAAGAAAATTTAATTTTGCAATTATAAAAAGTGATTATAACATAATTATTACTAATAACAGTATTCTGGTAACTATCCGGAGGGTACAAACACACACACATATTTCACTTTAAGCAAAAGTTTCAAAACTGCTTACAGTCAATCACTTAGGCCGTGCCACGGCTGATAATATACCGGTCAACATTGAAAATGTGTGTGCTTTTATGATATTGCCGGTGGCATTACATTGCACCAACTTGGTTCTTTGTACTTGGTGCTGAGTTGTATCCTACTGGTTAGCGGAAACGCCGTGTTGGAAACTAAGAAATTCAGAAGTTAGAAGTAATTAGATCTTAACTTAGATTTAGTAACTAGTGGTTAATTAATGGTAAACTAGTGGTTAATTAGATTTAGTAACTAGTGGTTAGGATTCCTGGCTTTCACCCATGGGAAAGTTTAGGTTCCATGGTGTAATGGTTAGCACTTATGATTTTGACGCTATACTTCAACTACTATCCCCAGTCATATAATTTCATTTGGAGGACAATGTGAGCACGTCCGATGTTCTAGACACCTGCAACGAACTCAAAATACCTTTTTTCAATCCAAGATTTATTCTTACTTCCCACTGATGCTGAGGAAATTTTTCATGGTAACCCGACAAGTGAGAGGTGCATCTATAAACATCAAAAATACTTGAGTAGAATAGAAGAAATGATAATTTCAGATACCTGACTGTGACAAATTTAAGACCATAAACATTATTCTGCATTTAAACTTTTTTTTGCTTTTTCACATTTATCAAAAAAAAAAAAAAAGTGAAATGTAGTAAATTTTGTTTACCATGACTGCCATAATTAACACTTTATGTTTCACAACTGAAAGTGCCATACGACAATTCAGCAATGAATAAATTTTGGCATGATATATGAATATTTCACTAAGCATAAATCTGAAATTATTTAGTCAATATTTTATGAGATCGGTTACAACAATCATCAGTAAAATAAAGAAATGATTCATTTTTCCATTATCTAATATGTTTTATTATGATGTAAAAAATTTATTTGATTTATGCTAAAATTTTTCCATGCACAAATTCCATATATACATGGAAGTTTCAATCAAAAGTAACAGTTGGAACTTAAAAAGAGTAAAATTATGTTTAAGCTACTTTTTAAATAAAGCCAGTTTAAATTTTTTTCAATTTTTTAGGATAAATAATAAAATACAAAATAAGAACACTGTCTAATTTTTTAAGCAATTGTTCTTAAGTGTATAAATTCTTATTTACACACACACACACACACACACACACACACACACACACACACACACACACACACACACACACACACACACACACACACACACACACACACACACACACACACACACACACACACACACACACACACACAAACACACACACACACACACACACAAACACACACACAAACACACATATATATATATATATTTATAATACAATAGGCAGCCATAGGTTGTGTTTTAAATATAATAGCTTATTGGTTTAAAAATAGTGAAGATATACAATTTCTCCTTCTCCAACATTCCCAACTTTTGTTTATTGAAAGATTTATGACAATAATTAGGGATTGTTATCAGTTATTTGTAATTAAAAGCTTATGACAGTAATTTGTGTGTTTAAAAATGCCAAGACGTCAAGCAAAAGATATTTGGAACAAATTCATTTGAGGAAATTAAGGTACATTATCTGACAGTTTCATTCTTTTTGGTTTATTAATATCAATTTGAAAAATAAACTAGGAGAATTTATAATAAACTCATTATATGAGATACGCTGCAAATTACAACAAATATATTATAAGTTAATTCCAAATATTTGGTAAAAATTGAGAATGTATTCTTCCGAAGAATTTTAATTTAAACATTACTGTTATGTCCATATTGCTGAAGTATGGTAAATGCACAAGCTTTGATGCTTCATTTACGTAATTATTTATAATTCAATACATTTACGTGTTTAAAAATATTGATTTGTTTCTCACTTAAATTAAACAAACTAATTACTATCTAATCTAACTATAACAAAGTATCTAAATTATTAAATGTCTATAATTATATTTAATAAGAGAGATATTATTAAGTTTTATTGGAAAATATTTTTTGATAATAATTTGAATTTATTAACAATTAATCTTCTTAAAAGTCTCTAGTTAATTTGCAAAATAATTACATACTCCAATCTGTGGTGATTACATGTATTTATTAACCCTAATAGTTATTAAACATAACATATTTCTATCGACATAAGAGAGTTCTTCAATAGATATATTAACCTGTAACAATTTACGTTTTTTATGATAAATTCGTAAAAATATTAAAAATGAATCTAAAATTTTTATAAAATAATTTTATATTTAATCCTTTTATTTCATATTTCACAGATTCACTACACATGATGTATGAAAATACCATTGCTGAGGAAACAGGATTGTTTTGAATGGACGGAATTCGCAATTGATTTACCGTTGAAGGGAAATAGCTTAAAAGCATTCGTAAAATGGTGACTGCTGAAACGTGAATCGAGTCCTTGTTTGCACCTCCATTCGGAGAAATGTGCGTTCTGTTGAGATGTTGAATCAGTCTCTTCAAGTCAAGTGGTTGAGATGCCTTAGATGTTGAATACCAATATCAGTTTTCAATGAGAAAATCATATAAATGATGTTTACTAAGCAATTCCAGCAAATATTAGTTTAAAACTATTCATGAAATTACTTATCATAAATATGAACGGTATAACGTTGTTAATCTTTTTAACTTGTCTTTTATATATTAGAAATCATAGCGCTTATCTTTTCATTACATTAATAAGAATGTTACTTGAATTTTTTTAAAAAGACATCTTTTTTATTCTTCTATTAGTAAATATTCTTTTTATACAAATATCATTATCTGGTACCATTTTAAGAATAGAAGAAAATATATATACCATTGTGAAAATATATAATTGTAGAAAATGTAAATTGAAGAAAATATATTTAGCATTAGGAATTATAAGAATACTTCAGTACTTTGCAATAAATTAGCATTATATGTTCTTAATATATATTTATATAATTGCATAAGCTGATGGTATTCCGATTAATTTAAATAAGTTTTTAAGTTTTTTATGGATAAGGTTTTTTTATAATTGATTTATATTTTGCAAATATGATATGAACATAAAATATTTCTAATATGTATCTTGACAAATAACCAGAAAGTATTGCGTATTACCTTTATAAATCAGTTAGTAGTAATAAATATGCTAAATAACAGACAGTTTTTCCTTCATAATGTGATTGAAATGAAATTGTACCAAAAATTCCTTTAAGTCTATTTTACTTTTTACACATAACTCACATGAATGTTATATGTTTAAAGTGTTATTTCATGGAGTCATTACTGATTTGTGAATTTTTACTTAATGTTTTGAGATAAATTCACTAACAAGAGGTAAGTAAATTTATTTGTAAATTCGTAGGTTAAAATTTGAAAGTTAGTTAAAGTATCTTATTTTTTGTTTTGCCTTTTGCCAAGTTAAATTTAATAAGTAATGTATATAAATGAGACAATGTATTATAGAGGTAAGATACATGTGTGTTTATTTAAAGATTTCTAATAATATTATTTATTTCAAATGGATTCAAATAATTTAATTTAACAAAAAGTAAAAATATATATATATATATATATATATATATATATATATATATATATATATATATATATATATATATATATATATATATATATATATATATATATATGTATATATATATATATATATATATATATATATATATATATATATATATATATATATATATATATATATATATATATATATATATATATATATATATATATATATATATATATATATATATATATATATATATATATATATATATATATATATATATATATATATATATATATATATATATATATATATATATATATATATATATATATATATATATATATATATATATATATATATATATATATATATATATATATATATATATATATATATATATATATATATATATATACATATATATATATATATATATATATATATATAAACAATTAGTCACTTTCCAAAATATATATATATATATATATATATATATATATATAATTTAGATATATATATATATTTTATTGCAATTATATGTATTCAATTTACATCTGGATATTTGTTTGTTTACATTTTTCTATTGTTTTAATTTTATGTTTTGTAAATTTTCTAATAATGTTGAACATTTAAATTTCTCTTTTCAAACTGAAAATTAATTCCCTTGGAAATACACGAAGCAAAAAATATATAATAAAAGATGTGTATACTTAATAAATCGGAGTGAAAAATTAAAAAAAAAAGTAAAATCCAGGAATTGACTTAATTTAACAAAGAATGACAAATATGAAACTAATTCTTTCTTTAATCTACTACATAGAGTTATTAAATCAATAATATTTTAAAACGTGTTTTCCAAATATCTAAAACAGCATTAATTTAAATTTACTACGTTTTGAGCAACTTTTCGTTACCAAATACCAATACAAAGACACTATTTCTCAATATAAAGATAACATAGCAAAGTTTTTTTTATAAAATTATAATATCACTAAAAACCGTTAACTACATAAATTTGTCTTTCTTAATACAATCTAAGCATTTTAATATGAATCATACAGATAAATTTATGCAATTTAATTATTTTCTTTAAGCAACATTCGAAACTAAGGTATTTTTCTTGAAATTCAGTTTTTTATTTCTTTGACCCAAAAATAAAATATTCAAAAAGCAACAGCGGGATTTTCTACGATTTTAACTAACAAAATACTAAGAAGAATTTCAAGTTTGAAAAAAAAAATTATTTACACACATGATGAAAGTCAGCAATAGCTTTCAAGAAGTGAGAAATAACTGAAATGAAGTGGACATGAGTGACTATGATGTTATGAAATTGTAATGGAATCGGGGTTGGTGAAGGAGGAAAGCACTTTCAAAGCATTAGGGAATGACAAGTGCGTGATGGAGACAATTCTTGTGTGTTTACACATCAATTTGTGGAATTAGATCCTCTTGCTTAAATAGACATGGTACTTGATTCGTGATTTGTTTGGTAATTTTCAAATCATGATTTCTTAGCTAAGATTATTAATTTTATTATCACTGTGTATGAACGTACTTATAAAATTCAATCTAAAATGATATTTTACTTATAAAAAAATACCAAAATTATATTTTATCTGTACATATTAAAACTTTTAATATTACTTATATCTATTAAAGTTTAAGTATTCTATTTAATACTTATATTTCTTTATTAAATTAAATAATTAACTAGTGTTACCTGCATGCATATATAATAGGATATATGCTGTTTTTTCATTTACCACATTTTTTTGTTTCAAACCTTTTCCTCAATCCTATAAATTTATTTTTGATAAGTATCATATGATAATATTTTCTTTTATTATTTCAAAGGATTTCGTTTGTTAGATATATTATGCTAAGAAGTATACCCTCTACATATATTTTACTCAGTTAGTGATTTTAGGATATGGTAAATTTGTAGAAAAATATAAGATTCAATGTGAAAATCATGAAAAAAATTTAATATATTTTAAATTTAAGAATAATAATGAGAACATTAGGTATACAATATATTAAATGCATTTAAATATGTTATAAAAATAAAATAAATTTAACGTGAAAAGCTTATCTATTTTTACTTGTTTTGTTAATTTAAATAATTTAAAAAAATTATAAATTTGAAATTAAATTTACTTTACGTTTATAAACAATCTTGATTATTTTACTTGTTTATAGCTGAGTTTAAATTTTCTCACAGGATATTAATGAATAGTTTATGATTTTGAATTTTCAAAGCTAAAAAATTGTTATTTTGATCTTTTGCGGAAACGTTGTTTTTTTATCCTATGTATTAAAGTATTTATGAAGCAATTTAACAATTTTTAATATATATATGACAATGAAATTTGTAACACCACTACACATATTTTAATTGAGTTAAATATTATTTATTTTCCTAGCATCTGCTTAGATTTAAAAGGTATGCATTTTTATAGAAAAATACACATGGATGCTCTTGAAAGTTGTAGAATTTAAACATATAATTATATAATTATTAACATTCTAAAATGTATACGTGTCTGTTAATATGAATCTAATGATTGATATTTTATAATACTAGTGCATAAATGACAAGATGCAATTAAATGTGCAATATTTAACCATGTACACAGTTATTTTTTAATGAATATTTTAGATTTTTTTAAAAATAGTAAATCCCTACTTTAAAATATAAATTCGTTAAAAATTAGCATGTGTTAAAATTTCATTCTAATTTATATTTAACTATGGATGCAAATCTATATTTAAGAGTGTCATTAATTTACATTAAAAAGTCTTCAAAGATTTAGTAATTTTAATAAGTATTTATTTTATTTTAATGAAAGACATAGTTATTTCACAAAAAAATTTCATAACTGGATAATATTTCCATGCCTATATATGCGTAAATAATTTAATATTTTTACATAAATACAAAGTACATTATGTAATACAAATTTTGAATGATACATTGAAGAATTATTATATTCAAAAATAACAAAATTAAAAAAAGCTTCTTCACTCATTACTATGAGAAAATAAAAGAACATTAATTATTAAAGGAAATGTCTTTTGTTTAAATTAATTATGTTTGTATTTAAAAATTGTGGGAATTAAAAAGGAAATCATCAAAAATTTATCTAGGACATTATATATTTAGTTTTTGTAATTTCATATGAATTTTTAGCTAAAAGTTTAAATAAATCTTGTGTGTGAATTTTTTTAATTATATTATACAGAAAATAAGAACTATGTTGATTATAACTTTGATGTGTCCATGTTGCAAATGTATTCATATTAGCTGCATATTGCAATAATTTGCGTGCAATGCATGAGATCTTATATAATATGTTAATGCATTATTGAATAAATTTTAAAATATTATAATATCTGAAGTTCAATGATGATTTCAAGTATATTTAAGGATGCAATTAAAACTGATGAAATATATTGAAACTAATGTGTCAATTATTAGTTTCAAAATATTTCATCAGTTTTAATTGTAATTTGAATTATATATTTTTTACTTATATGATTACTATACTTTAAAAATTAATTTCAAGATAATATTACTAATAATTTTAGTTTTCAAAATAATACATTTGAAAAATTATTTAATTTTGAAACACAATATTATTTGTAATATTGGATGTAAGACTAATTTTAGCATTAATAATTTAATAAATAGGACTCATTTCTTTGATCCATTTAGATTTTTAAGAAAAAGAGCACAAAAGCATTTATGGAAAATCTATTAGGAAATATTAATCCGACAACAAATGTAGAATAATCTGGTTCAGAATGCATGGAAAATTCCATCACCCGTCAAATTTTTTGTGAGATAAAAACATCATGTAGTCTTCTTTTTCTATTCAGAATAATGTAATTTCTTCTCTTTTCATTTTCTTGTACTCAGAACCATTAAAATACATGTATTAAAATTATGAAAATAACTTGATAATTTTAATCAATAGTCTCGTTTTTCACAAAACCCATACAGTTATATAAAACAGAATTTCTTTTTTTATCAGTATTTAATCTAAAATAACAACATTTTAGCTATCGGAAATCATGAATTGTACCATAGTTCTGAAGGATTTTAGATTTTTCTGTCAATTCATACGAAAATACTGAGTATCAAAATATAGTAATAAAGAATAATGAGTTAAAAAATTTGTATAAGGTATGCTTACAAGTATCCTATGCATAGTTTCATTGTAATCAATCATAATTGATATAATAATATACCTTCTCCACTTTTATTATGCATATTTTAAAACAATACATACAAAATCGTATGAAAAGATCAACTTTTGTGAATTAGGAAAAATTTTCTTCATTACCTTTATTCGTCATCTACTGCAATTATTCATAAAAGGCAATTAATTTAATCAAAAAACTTTTATTTTATGTATAATCACGGAATGAAGCATATAATTTTCCAATGAATTAATAACATAAATGCAATGTTTTGAGAAATTCTTTGATTGATATGATACTGAAGTTGATTAAATTATATTAATTAATTAATGCCAAAAGCATACATTTTTTAAAAAATTTCTGAACGAGTTTCTTTTTGAATGATGATTCTTACACTTAGAAATAAAACAATATATAAGTTCTGAAACATTTTACATTTCTCTGAATTCATTTGTTAATAAATAAATAATAATATTATAAATCCTAAATTAAACTTCGGAAATATGTTTAAAATAATATAATATTGCAACAATCTTATTTGTGTATATTTTAAAACACGGAAGCAGGTACTTTAAACAAATATATCCATTCCTTCTTATAAACTACAAAATTACTAAAGAAAGATCTATTAAAATAGAGAAAAGTGTTTTATTAGATTTCAAATGTCATGTTTGATATTTTTCTTCCTGTATAGTTTTAATTAATGAGATTCAAAAATTAACTTATACTAAAATAGTTTATTTTGTTTGTTTTATTGGAAAAAAAATTAATATTCTATAAAAATACTTATTTTAATAAATAATATTGTTAGCAAGTTATATGGAAATAAAGTAGGAAAAAAAAGTATTTTTACTTCTTATGCTGCATCAAAAGATGTTTTATTTGATCATTTTATCTTTGAAAATTTATCATTTAATTTGTTATTGCTTTATAGTAACCAGGTAAATATATAAGCTCCTATCTATTAATTAGTTTAAAAAATCTGTTTTAACTACCTAAAACCTTCAGGTTCTATTGTAGAAATAATTATTTGATGCAAATGAATTATATTTTTTATATTCAAAAGAAAACATTTCAATATCTCTTGAATAAATACATAAATATTCTTGCTTAAATCAATATTTTGCTATTCAAAATTTATTCCTAGGAAATACGTGTATTGACCGCTAAATAAATACCACTATATTTGTCGTATACCATGATTTTTTATTTATATTTCAATGAATATGAATTTCTAAGTCCTTTAATTATTGAATGTAAATTAGGAATGCATCAGCATACACTTATCTTACTATGCATAAATTAAATCTTATAAGGTTTCTTCTTCATATATTTACCAATCTGAATCCCTGAGCAAGCAATTACCAAAACGTATTTCTAACTATAAGATAAAGGAAAATAAAAGTATGAATAAAAATTAAAAATACGCAAAATGAAATATTTGCGAATAGAAATTCTACTGGGTCACATCACCCTTTTCTAAAATAATATTAATTTAATATTAATAAAATTATAATAATTATATTATTTGAATTTAATTAATTTTATTGGTCATTCTAAACAAGAACAATTTTCCTCATCAAAACATAGGACGTTGTTTTATAGTTTATGGTAAATTAAAATAGATGATGTGTGTGTGTGATTAAAGGCTTTAAAAGAATCACACAGTGTTATTATTAAATATTAAGAAATGTATTAGAAAAATAAAGTATTTCATTCCTATTTATATATTATGCATGGATTTTTCTTTGCTAATTTTACTGTGATTAAAAATTAACCAAAAAAATTGATAAGAGCCAGTTTAAAATCATAATTTCATATCTAACACTCTCCGTTAAGTGCAACAGTTTTGCGTAATTGTTTAAAAAATTGTGTTAATGAAATCTATACTAAACACAATAATAAATATACAATGCCTTAAAAGATAGAAATTAAAAATCATTATTGTTCGTTGCATTCCTTATATTGCAGTTATAATTTGCAGAAACAAAGTTCCAATTACTTTTGTTATTATTTATTGTAAAATAATTCTTCACAGCAGGCGAAAATTTAATTTTGAAATGAAGATTTCTTCAAAATTCTTTTTATACAGCTCTATATCTATAGCCCAAGTAGAAAGTTCCTTAGAAGTAAAATTCAGGTCTCTAACTTTATAGTTTAGACGTGACTCTACATTTCAAGCACATTTTTCTTAACGGCATAGACATTTATTTTTGGTTGTAAATATAGTTTGAATAAATTAGTTTCGAGTTTTAAAGTTAGGCATCACGCAACCACACAAGAATGATAAAATCATCATAAGAAAAAAAATTTATGTTTTTAATAATTTAGTTTTTAATATTAATAAATTATTCCCTATAATTTTAAAATTTTATAAGCATTTAAATATAAACTAATTTAAATTTCCATGGCATTTTTTTTCTAAATTTAAATTTCTATGAAATATTTTACTCTCAATAAATTTGTAAAAATATTTTTAAAAGATATGCAATAAGCTATAATTATTTTGAAATAAAAAAAGAATTTGGAAAAAAATATATAAACAACATTGAATTTAAAATCAATTATAGTCCTAAATATACATTATATGCTGTTGATGCTATATAAGACTTTATAAAGCAACAATTCAGACATATAGAAAACAGTAGATCTTTTATTTCTTGCACTACATTAAAAATTTAACTCTATAATTTCTTTTATATCTGAGATAATTACTCGTTATGAGGTATGAGCATACTTTAATTATTTGGGAGTTATTTCATAAAACATATGAAAATAGTTATCATGAATGATATCAATTTATATATTGTATATTTCAGTAATAAACATTATGCCCTTTTAAGTACCTTGTTATTCTATATTTTGGAATGATAGCTTCTATGTTCATAAACACCGTATCTAGGTATAGCAAATTAGCAATTTATGCTATTGAATAAAAATACCTACGGCACCAACCTGAGCAGGATATCAATCTTATTTTGAAAAGGGAATGAGGCAGGGTAAATAAGGTTAAATTAGGTCGCTGTTTGTTACAATGATATGTCTGTTATAACCAATGAAAAATAAACCCTGGTTCACACACAACGTGTGTATCCTTATATTGATTATAGTTCTTACAAATAGTTACTGTAAAATATTCCTCGTATTTTACTAATTCAAAACATAATATTTTTTGCTGAACATTTAAGGGAGTCATATTGCTTGGGTAGTTGGGCTTGATTTGGCCGGCAAGACAACGTATGGTGACAAGCTTAGTCAGGTTCTGTTTACGTCATAGAGCACATCCAAAATAAAGAATATGAGAGGTTATTCAACACTGATGTCTCTCTAAAAGTAGGGCTTAGAAAATACCAAGTGATTTAGGTGCTTACTTATACCAAAGATTCAAAAGATTTTTTGGTTAGAAATGTCAAGAATCGCAATGATTTTTGAAGCGAATCAGATAGAGATTCAACCAAAATCTTGCTACATGGTTTAAACTGTTGAAACATGTTTTTTATTGAATATATATATATATATATATATATATATATATATATCGTTATGGAACTGTAGAAAAAGTAGCAATCTAAGGTCCAAAAGAAAAATGGAGCCTTCAGAATGGCAACGTCATTTAGAAACATTCAGTTTCCCGAATCACACAATCTTACTAATAACTCACAATAAATCTGATGCTGGAGAATACAATAGTATGCCAATTACTAAACTCACCCATCTTATAGTAGGCTTTCCATCATTTTAAAATGGAAGCAAACACTTTCATCTCCCTGCCCAAAGAATCTTCTATGGGTAGTATAGTTATTGCAATATATATATATATATATATATATATATATATATATATATATATATATATATATATATATATATATATATATATATATATATATATATATATATATATATATATATATATATATATATATATATATATATATATATATATATATATATACATTGATGGCCAAAATTGTGTACACTTTTGGAAAAGTTTATGTTTTTGAGCTTTGTATGCTTATAGGAAGCGTTACGTTTCACAAAATGCAAACTTGCATATATTATTTTACAGAGAATTTATTACTAAATTCAATACAAAAACGCAAAATTCAATTATTTGTAAAACAAAAAATGTTAAATGATAGGAGTTATCGATATACATTGGAGAGTGATGACTGCAGTGAGTTATCAGTACTTAGTTGAGTACCCTTTATTTTTGATTACAGCTTCACATCTACCTTTCATTGAGCTGACAAGAGCTTTAAACTCTTCTTTCGTTATTACATGTTGCCAGGAAACAATTATAGCCTCATATTTCCCTTTTATTTAATGAGTGCCTCATACGGACAAGAGATTTAAAAAGGGTGCCACAAATTTTCGAAAGGATTGAGGTTAGGACTCTTTCCTGGCCATGACAACAATTTAATGTTCTCTATACGAAATCACTCTTTCGATATTTTGGCCATGTGACAAGAAGCAGAATTCTGCTGAAAAATAAACGAAACATTGTTGGGAAAGAGATCTCTGATGGAAGGTAGAAATTTTGGTTCTAGAATAGTGTCAATGTATTTTCTGGCATTCATTCTCCCATGGATGACATGATGGCGACCAATACCATTTGCTGACATGTATGACCAAATCAACACTAATTGGGTTCTTCACAGTTGCTTGAATGCAGTCAGGATGTAACTCTTCTTCTATTCTACGTCTTAGATATTTTCACCCATGACTACCGAATAACGATATCGTAGTTTCTTCACTCCATACAACTTATGACCACTGATCATCTGTCCGATTATTGTGTTTCTTTGCCAAATGTAGTCTTTTTTTTTCGTTGCTAAAAATTAAGATAATGCTATTTTCGTGGAATTCTACTTCTCAGTCCAACATCTGTTAATCTTCTCCTGATTGTTCTTGAACTGACAGAAACACCAGCATCATTCAGATCACTTCTGATGGCCGCTGATGACATTTTTCTATCTTGGAGACATAATCTTTTTATTCTTCTGTCATCAATAGATGTGATGCACCTTTTCAGCCTTTTCTTTCTTTGTTTTTTATTGAATTTGTCTTCTGATATCGTAAACTAAACATTCGCACTCCAGATGTAGTTACTGAACTTCCCACCTGCCTTGCAATTTCAGCATAGGAAAGACCACTTTCTCGTAACACAATAATATTACATCTCTTTCTAGGTGTCAAATCTACTCTTTTATTTAATGCCATTGCTTCTAGACTAAATATTAAAACTTTTTACAAAACTTTCTACTTGTAGTTGCAGTGTATAAGAAACAAGTCCTCCTTTTACAGAACACAGGAAAATAATGATTTGATTCAAGTGTAAACATGATGTCAGCTTCTACTGGCAGTTACTAACATTTGATTGGTTCTCAAAACAAGAACAGTGATTGGCCAGGAAAGCTAGACATAGCAAACCACTTCATAACTGTGTTTTTTATTTATATTAAAGTACATATAACTTTTTGTATTGCAAATAATTGAATTTTGTGTTTTGTATTGAATTCAGTAATAAATTCTCTTTAAAATGATATATACAAGTTTGCATTTTGCGAAGCTTAAAATTTTCTGTAAGCATACAAAGTTCAAAAACATAAAAATTTCCAAAAGCGTCCACAATTTTGGCCACCACTGTATATATATATATATATATATATATATATAATTTATCCTGTCCATAATGTAACATCGCTTTTAAAATATATACTTTAATGAGAAAAATTAATTTTTGAATAAATATTATTGTAGGTTTATACCTGTACTTGATTTCGATGTCGAAAAAATAACTGGTATTTTTTAACTCTTAACATACATTTTATTGTACTTTAATATTTTGCTCTATAACATTTTAGAAAATTTTAAGAAATGTATAACTTTAAAGATGTACAAATGCAACAAAACCATATCAAATTATAAGTTTTAAAAATGATACAAGTTTTAATTCTTTAAAACCTATAAGAAGTATTTATTTTTTATTTAATTTTTAAAATGTGTCTTCTAAGCTATTTTCTTAATCATAGTTATTCGAAATATAAATTTATATTAGCAGTTTTTTGCAATAATATCAACAATTTTCATTTTTATACATAAATTCTACTTTAAAATTTTGAATTGCTTTAATTATATTAGAAAAATTTAGATGCTAAATTAGCTCTAAAATTTTTAGAGAATTTCAAATTATTTTTAATGAATATTTACAAGCTTTCTTCCACAATATTATTCATAATTATTTGATTACCTTATGTATTTATTTGTAGTTAATTTTAATTTAAATTAAAATTGAATTTTAAAAATACAATAATATTTTTTCATAGAAAATCCACAATATGAGGAAATTATTGTATAAATATATGAAATATTTTATTATATGTTATTTCAGATTAATGTAATATACTTAAATGTGATATTAATTTAATTTTGTTCTAAGTAATTAGTATTATAAAGAAACGAAAGATAATGATTCTGAAAGAAGAAGTTAATGATTTTATTTTAAATCAAGTGGACATTTATTTTTAGAAAAGTTAAATCGATTCTTAGATGCATAATGCTTAGGAATGAAAAATTGGAAGTGATATTTTGTTCATTACACTAAAGGAGGATGACAGAGTTTTATGAAGTGTAATGAGTTTTTATTTTATGAAAAAATAATCATTAAAAAAATTATTTGAGAAAACATTTGCTTTTATTAAGTTCATAAAATAAGAAATTTTAAATTATAATACCTGATATATATATACTTAAAACGAACTGGAAAATTTGATATAATGGAGAACTTTACATAAAGCACACACTAATTAATAGTGTATTGAAAGATTCTTTATATAATTTTAAATATTCATAAGATTTTCATTTTGCCTCCAAAATAAATATAAATGTTTATAATTTAAGAAATTTAAGATAATTTTATTTAAATCAGGATTTTTTTAGAAATGTTAATGGAGCTCTGTAGTTTATTAAATAACTGTATGATTCCTAGAAAAATTTAAACTAAAAGGATAATTCCAATAAAGATTTATATGAATCAAAATGCATGTTTGGAATAAATGGATTTCACAAATTATTTTAATAATTTAAGGAAAATTTTAATTTCCAAGAAAGTTTTCATCATGCTAAAAGCAAATGTTCATCAATTTCTTCGTAAATCATCTTAGAAATATTACTCATTTAGAATGCCAATTTGAAATGTCTTTAAAAATAAAGTTTTAGTTGTTGAATCTATTAAGTTGTTTCTGAAGAAGTATATTTAAAACAGGATCTATTGATCATCAACAAAAAAGAAAATATCTATAACAACCTGCAAAATATTGCTTTTGAGAACAAATGAATTCTTTGACAGTTGCCTCTATTTTAGCATGTCATTTACATGCGAATTAGTTATCTTGGAGAGGAACTGAAATTAAACTGTTTGCTTATTTTCTCTAGAAAACAAATTAAATGCTAGATGTTAGAAAAGTGTTTAGTTTTAGAACTAAAAGATAAGAGAGAAGTAATACTTTCGTTTCATATAAAAACAAAAATAAAATGTACGTGAAATAATTAAGCATTTTGTATTCCTATTTTCGGATAAAAGTTTTTTAAGGGGTATAGTAAAGGTTTCAGATTTCTGATTATATATTAAATTATATATTGTATTGAACTAAAATAAAAAAAAATTGCTGAATCCATAATTATTTACTATTAAAAGATTTTTACAGCTGTCATAGTTTTTATTGATACTAGACAAAAAAAAGTAATTTTATAAAATATTGCACTTTTAATGGTTTAAAAAATCTATATATAATAACTTTACTTACCTCGTAACATGAATTTAGCTGTTAAACTATATCTAATATTTATAAAGTTAATTTAGTTTCAATATATCATTTTAAGCTGAAATACATGCCACAATTATCATGATTGTCCAATGTTTACTCAAAATTATCAATTTTAAGTTCAGTAACATAAGTAATGGGTATTTTATATACTCAGCAAAATAAAACAGATATTTGTAATTCAGTTAATATCCTACTAATTTATAGTAAGTAATGTAATATCTGACTCTTTAATAGTTCGTTAAATTATGAAATATATTGAATACTTTTCTGCAATTTTAACATTTGAAAAATGCAGAATATGCAAATTTTATGAAATATACAAAGTTAATTTTCAAATAGATATTTGAAAGTATTACATGTTTATTATTTTAATAAATGTTTTTGGTGAAATCATTAAGCAAAAGTTCTACGTATCAACGGGTTATAACTAGTTTATAATTTAATAACAACACGGTTCAAAGAATAGATGATATCATGTTTTCCTCTATTTTATCATGAGTAGTAAGTTTAAGCATTCATTCACATATAAATAAATATTATTAATTAATAGACTGCAGGAAAAATAAAAAAAATTCACTGTTAATTTTAAACAAGTTTATAATATTTAATTATCAGTTTGTGGAAGTAAATCAATTTTTTCCTGATAAATACATGCTGTTTGAAACAAAATGTTTTACGCGTATTTTTTGAATAACTTTGACAAAAACTGGTGATAATATATATAATATATCTAAAATAAGTGAGAATAATTTACCAAATTATTAGTTTCAAGTTCTTAGTTCTAAATGTAAAATTGTATTTATATATATATACATATTTTTATACTCTTTGATAATACATCAAGTGAATACAGATATCAAGTATGATGCAAATAAAGTGAATATATATACAATAAAAAGGAGAAATTAAATATTCTTGAAAAATGCTTACTTACATTACAATGTTTTAAACAATCATAAAAATAATCAAACAAAACTTGTTTGATTACTTTAAAACAGAACATTCTTATGCTAAATTTAGAAAACCTAACTAAGGAAAAACTATTTGTGATGAATTAACTGTGCAATTTCAGAAATTTTTGCTTATGCGTAATATTTAGTAGATAATTTAAAATTTTTTTAACAATTTATCAGAAATAAACAATAATCAGAAAACAATTAAAAACAATAAATAAACAATTTATCAGAAAATTAATACTATACCTCAAAATTCTTTCCTAATATTTATTTAAATTGTATGTAACTAGATTGCTATATTGCATTTAAAAATATTATTTTCTAAAACTTCAACTGAAAATCTCAACTTTCATTGTTTATATAACTAAAAGCACGTTAATATATTTTAATGATTGAAAAGGATGGTATACTCTTTAATGATAAATATTTGTCTTGCAAGATTTTTCTATCTAGAGTAAAGTATTTTTAAAATATTTACATTAAAATTCAGCAAACCATCAGAAATTTCACTGTACACCTGCGTTTCATTCTGGTACAGAAAAAGAAAGTTAAACCAATAAAATTCGCGGAAGTCATTAATAGTTTTTTCCTGTGGATATAGTACTCTTGTAATAAGGAAGTTTTTTTTTATCTCAGACGAAATGAAAGCTGAAAATAAAAGGATATAGAATATCGAAGCACTTTCAGCAGATAAAGCACTTCAAAATATATAGTTACTAGATTGTGAAGAACAGGTTTAATAATGTATTGGATCGCTGTGAATATCTAAGTATATACACTGGTTGTAGCAAAAATTGTCTGGAAAAAGGAGTGCTTACACGTTTCAGATGAGAAGCAGATGCCAGAGTGATATCAGTAGTATAGAAAAAGCCTTACGCAAAATTACTCTTGTAGCTTAGAAGATGAATTTCGTTGAAAATTTATAACTGATTAAGGATCCTTTTGATGTCTTCATATCATGCAGAATATTTTTTCAGAAACTGAAATATATGAGAATATAATCATGATATTTGGAATTAGTTTTTGAATTAAGAAGATTGCTAACTTCTGTAGGACATTGCAACTTCCACAGAATAGGGTGAGAGTAATGTGGACTTTTGGATGCATAATATATTCATATTAACTGACTCTTTTACTTCAAACAATGATATCTACGTGTTTGAATTCGAAAGGTCCATGAGAAAACTGCTGGACAATCTGGCAGCAAAAATTCCTCATTCCCCATGTGAAGTGTCATGCTGTACATTCAAATCTGCATCATTTTTGGCCATTGTCGTTAGCATTTCTAATATGAATTATTTTGCATTGTTGGCCAAGTGACAATTGTGAGGAAATTTATGATATGAATCCCCTAATGAACCTTCTTGCAATGCAAGGAATGTTGATAGTCATTTACCAGCAGGATGACTCCAGGTGGTAAGTACTATAAATCCGCCAAAATTATCTGTATTTTTCTTATTCACCTTTTCTGAAGATATCTCGCCATTCTGAAATGCTTGGAATATATCAATTAACTTTGATGAAAAGTTAATATAATATAAATAATAGGAGGTTATGAAAAATATTTGAGGAAAAATTCACAAATCTTCTTCAGGAGACAATTAACATTCATATAAATTTGTATTTGTATAAATATATGAGTACAAAATAAATATCTATGATTTTAGAAGCTAATTACTAATTAAAATATAGGATAATTAATTCAAATTATTGACATTAATTATAAATATCTTAAAAGATTTAATACACATTTCAAAATTTATTTTATATTAATATATGTAAAAGCACAATGGTAATTTTTGAATTTATTGAATTTTGCATTCGATTTTCATATCGTATTTTAGCTTAATTTAATTAATTATTATCCGGATTGTAGAGCTATTCGACAATCAACTGCATATTTATTTACACACAAACACACACATATATATACATATACATATATATATATATATATATATATATATATATATATATATATATATATATATATATATATATATATATATATATATATATATATATATATATATATATATATATATATATATATATATATATTCTTTTTACACATCATGGTGAAGAACATTTAATTGTTTTTTGATAATTTAACTTAGTTCAATGTACCAAAGTTCTTATGTTAAATCATTAGAAAATAATTTCAGTAGTGATATCTTCCTGGTATATAGCTTACAGGAAAATTTAATACATGAAAATACAAAAACTATCACAATAGTCTATTAATATTAAGATACATTATATGTATTAAATAAAGTAAAATTGATTTTAATTTAGTGAATAAAAAAGCATAAATTATATTTAAAAATATGAAATGCTCTTAATTAAACTTAAATGCTTAGCAATAATAATATTTTTTCTTAATACTCATGATAAAGAACAAATAGAAAATATGCACAATGTTTCTTACTATGTTATGAAATGGACTTCTTCGTGAAACTGGTAATTTTACCAAATTATGCACAAGATATCTTCAAAAAGAAATATGCAATTTGAAACACCTAATTTTTAAAACTAAGTCACAAAAGTCAAGTATAATTAAAGTTTAACATGTATTTAACATAAAAATCTAATCAAGTGACAATACAATTACAAACATTCAGGAAGCGGAAATTAATTTTGGCATGTTACCGGAATATACACCAACTGCAGGAAAAATTAATTTTCAATTGTATTGAGGTAAACAGCCGTGCTTTAATTTTAATAAGTCAAAGTATAATAAGTAGTTACAAATCCAAGGAGATACGAATTCATAATTTATAGCCTAACAAAATATCAATCATTCACCGAAAGCATGTACAAGTGATAGTTAAACAGCCAGGTGAGTGCCAGTCAACCCATAACTGATGAAATTTGATCACCATCTGATGGGCAACACCATCAGTTTTGATTAATTAATCAACCAAATATCCATTATTCTGATGAAGCAAACAAATGTCTAAAGCCTAACCTACTCATACATAGCTGATAGCTGCATGATTCAGGGGAATTTCTAATTAATTTTTGAAACCATATTTATTTTCTAAATTTTTTAAAGGAGCATTCAGATACTTTTTTACTTTCTTAAACGAAATATTACATGGAATTTAGTATAGATATTAATAATAAATTTAGAAAACAAATTATGCTATTTTTACTCTTCGATTTGTTTGAGATATGAAAAAAAGTATGCTAACCATAATAGTTTATTTAAATTTACAGTATTACAAATTGGTTTATATAGTGGTTTAAATTCGTCACACAAATATCAAATATATGAATAACTACCTTTTACTACCTTTTTTAATTATATTCGACTATCTCTCCATCAAAAAGAAGTATTATTTATTTTAGCTTTAAATGCAAATAAAATATTCATTTACTCTTAATAGTTCTAGGGGTTGTATTGAAAATTTATCTTTGATTTTCTCAAGCAAACCTTAAGAGTTTATCTATTATGCCAAATATAAGCTTTTAAGAAATATTACATCATATTGTCTGAATAGAAATTAGAGAGGAAATTTAAAAATAAAATATTTTTAGAAATAAATATTTTTTTCAAATATAATTTCTTATAAGCTGAGTGAAAAATTTAATGTATTAAAATTACAAAAAAAAAATAAATAAAGGTTTGTTTCTCGTCAATCTGAAATTTATAGAAAAATATACTGGAATCCTCAGCAAGACATGATTTGACAAATGCCTTTCTATAGATAATAATAATATTCATGATATGGTAGTGAAATTTATTGCAATAGTATTATTGAGGGTAATAGTAGTACGAGAAAAATTTTAACATTCAGATTATATATATGGTAAATATCTAATAAAGGAACAAATTCATTAGGTTAAGAAAATCTGTTCCAAGTTCTGCTCAGAAAGTTACTTATTTTAATCAAATTTTAAAGAAATAATTTAGGATAATTTTTAATATACGATGTATTTTTTATGGAAATTCACGTATTACATTTTCCTTTTCAATAATGTATACGTAAGTATTCAAATTTACGCGAATGATTATTTTTCTTCCACGTATATTTTTTCATAGAAACATTATATTACATATTTATGAATTATTATTATATATTATAGTGATAAGTAAAATAAAATAATTGTACTTATCACTATAATATAATTTACATTGTATTGTATATTGTATGAATAATTATTGTAATATTTTAAAGGATATATTAGAACAAATAAAATAAATGCAAATTTTTATATTAATTTAAGTAATAAAGAAATCTGATTAGTATAAATGTAATAAAGAAACAATTAAAGTAATTTAAAGTTATATACTATGAAATATTCATGACTGTAAATCAGATTATATTATACAATAAAATTATTAAATATAAACCTTGTTCAATTTCATTAAGAAAATTTAATTTTTTTTAATATTTTATGCTAAAGATATAATATATTAAATTTAAATACATATCTTAATAGGACATTAATTTTGTCTAAAATATATCTAATTTAGTAAATATATATGTGTGTGCAGTAACGTTGAAAATTAGAAAATAATATAATTTTAAAGTGAAATTTGACCATAACTTAAACAAAAGAATATATTCAATATCAAATTACATACTTAAAATAAATTAAACAGAACAACATACTGAAGAAATTCCTTAAAAAAAGTTAAATTTTTTTAATGGAAATAAATGTCTATTCACTGGAGCAAGTCATTTCAAAGGAAAGAAAAGCAAATAAAAATGCTCTTTTCAAAATTTTTTTAAGTGCCAAATTTTATTTCTTTCTTTCAGGTAGGATAAATTTGTTAAGTAGTTAAGAAGACCCTTCTGTATAAAAATGTGTTTATTTCTTCTTCTTTATGACTTTGTCTACCCATCTCCATAATGTTTATGCAAATGATATACGCAAGAAATTGGACGTGTTGAGTAATTCATTAACTTCCTTTTTTTTTCTTTCCCACAGTTTTTGCAAAGTTTCTTTTGCATCTAAAGTATAAATGATGCAGAGTCTTTTTTTTACTTATTTTTATATTTTAAGTAAACTAAAATATTTTCAGAAAGCTTTTAATTAACTAAAAATTAGTTATTTTTACAATGGATAAATATATAAAAAATTATCGCTTTTTTTCCTCTTCAGAAGAAATGCATCAATAAGTCTATCAAAATCTTAAATGATTATTATAATGACACTTAAATTTTTAATTTGATTTGAAATTTAAATATTTTTTTCTTCAAATTGTTTATTTTCTAATATGTATTGATTATTGAAATTTATTATACTCAAAATACACTATATATATATATATATATATATATATATATATATATATATATATATATATATATATATATATATATATATATATATATATATATATATATATAACTACATCATTTAATTTTCAAAGGATTTTAAAATTTATATTTAACTACTTAACACATTCGGGTGAAACTTAATTTCAGAGCTTCGTAAAATCAAATAATATTTAATTATTCATTATTATTCAATCGTTACGAAATATGTTATTGATTGTTTGAATAAATTAGTTGAATTAGAAATTTCTATACGTATGCATGATTTAATAAAATACATTACTATTTAATCTTAATTTATTTTACAAAAAATAAATTATTATAAACAACACCAATTTCTCAAACTTTGAAGTATTGGTGACTATTTGTTATATTTAGACTCCTTTTTGAATAGGTCTATGACTCGAGGTTAAATATAAATAGAAATTCAAATAACATGAGGATAAATATAAATAGTTTTCAGAAGTAAAGTAATCACTTACACATGTATCGAATCATCGTATTCTCTTTTTTATTCTAACTTTATCTCATGCTAATTTTACTTACAATGTTGAATTTTTAAATTTTGCAACATGTTGACTATGTTAATGATTATTTGATTCATGCTGCAAACATTTTTATTTACTAACTTTCAATTGTTTGCAACAAATCTATGATTTATAATTTTTTTAAACAAAATAAAGAAATTATGAGAATTGTTTGTTGTATATGTTTAAAGTGAAGAGTTTTCACATTGAATAAAGTAATTTTTTGGAAAAGAAAAAATAATATATCCTATGTTTACTTTGTAGTTCAATAGGATGTAGTTCAATAGGATGTTTACTTTGTAGTTCAATAGATAAATTGAAAAAAATCTGAATAGCCTACTATTAATTATTTTGGCGAAAGATTATATAAATATTCTCTTAGGTATTTAAAACATACCATTGTTAAAATATCCTTAAATATTAAGTAAAAATTTATTTCATTCAAAAATTGCTTTGTAAAAACTGTAGAATGGTTAAATAGTAATTAATATTTTAATATATGTTAGCCACAATAATACTCAAAAATTAATTATTTTGTTAAAAAAATATAAAAAATTAAACTTCCATAAGCATAATATCTTAATTTTAAGTTGAATGAGTATTAATTCTGTGAATTTATTTTCCTTTAGCAAACTTAATTAACCATTAGCGCATGAAATAACTTCTTGAAATATATCCAGTCAATAACATGAATTTTTTGCCAAGGTTAAACAAAGATAATAAAAAATATTAACCAATTATCCGTAAATTTTATTCCAATTTAACAAGGTAATTGCTAAAAAGCTTATAAATTTGTTACATTTTCCTGAAAGAATATTGATGGAAGTATGTTTCTAGCAACAAATATCAATAAAAGTAATTTATTAAAAAATCTGAAGTTTAATTAAGTCATACATAATGCTTACTTAGTTTTATTTTATGGAGATGTTACGCTGATGTATAATTTATATGTTACGCTGATGTATAATTTATTTCATAAATATAAATTTATTAAATTTTTTATTTTGTGAGCAGTTATCATTTAGCAATGAAATTTCATTTAGTTATGAAGCGTTTATTTTTTAATAAGTTGCAATAATATTCATTTCTTAAAAACAAAAATAGCATGAGAAAAGAAAATGTTTTAATAAATATTTTTGGAAATATATATATATATATATATATATATATATATATATATATATATATATATATATATATATATATATATATATATATATATATATATATATATATATATATATATATATATATATATATATATATACATATATATATATATTTATATACATATATGATGTATAATTTATTTCATAAATACAAATTTATTAAATTTTTTATTTTGTGAGCAGTTATCATTTAGCAATGAAATTTCAGGTAGTTATGAAGCGTTTATTTTTTAATAAGTTGCAATAATATTCATTGCTTAAAAACAAAAATAGCATGAGAAAAGAAAATGTTTTAATAAATATTTTTGGAAATATATATATATATATATATATATATATACATATATAATATTGTATATATAATAAAATATATATAATAATATATATATATATATATATATAATAATATATATATAATAATAACATTGTACAGAGCTCAAGCTTGTAACAGATGTTTAATTATATAATTAAACATCTGTTACAAGCTTGAGCTCTGTACAATGTTCGTTCCTAAGAATTGTTCTTTAAATGAAGATTTATATTTCATAGATACTTTGCAAAATCGTTAATTCGCTCTGCAAACCTTACAAATGAAATTTAAAAAAGAATGTATAATTTATGTAATGAATGTAATGAAGAAAATTAAATGTAATGAATGCATTAAATGTAATGAAAAAAATTATACATACATATAATCTTTTATATCCATCAACACTTTACATTTTTTGTTTATGAGACATTAAAGAACAAGCCCAAAGTCAATTTTTTCTCTCTTTTTCTGGATTTTCCGTAGGTTATTAATAGCATTGTCATGTCAAAAATCTGTAACTTTACTGATATCAGCTTGGTTTAAGAGATATTATAAGACTATTGCTCTGATATCTTCTTACCGTTTTTAGAAGTTTCCTAATGGCAGATGTCAGCTACAGTTCGAATGGGAATTTGATTCAAATCAAGAGCAATTAAATTCAATCAGCATTCAGTTTCATTTTATCATCAAATTAAAACAGGAAATGGTAACCTTGTTTCGCTATAAATATTTTATGAGAATTTCTTTTCTAATACAGAACACATTGATGTTTAATAGGCAAGATAATTCAAGAGAGATGAAAAATGGTTTTTGGACCGTTGGATTTATCAGACCTTCACACAGTTGATCAGTGGTTAATGAACACATTTCGGAAAATTAACTAAATTGAGTTTTAACTTACACTTCATGGCTTTCAGAACATAATATAATGTTTTATATAAATTATATTATTTATATATGTATATAAAAGATTAGAATAACATTATATAGAAAAATATAAAACATACATGTAATACAAAGAAACGAATACATATTTGTCAAGGTGTTATCATTTACTCAGTTATACTTTTTAAATAAACTTGTGTAATTAAAAACATGCATAGAAATTCAAATGAAATACCGGTTTTTGTTCCATCAATATAAATATTTATAATTAGCTCAAAGACGGATAATTTTGCATAAGCATCTTGCACAAGTAATAAATACATCCCCTGATGAAAACTAAATATAAATTTTATATATATCAATAACGCAATAATAATGATTTTTCAAATAAATGTTTATTAAGTATCAGCTTAAAAGTATCTGTAAGCATTCTAAAATTATAGATATTTCTATTAATACACTTTCTCAATATTTATTTAGTTAGAAGATTTTATGCGAAACTTAAATGATTTTATTTAGAAATTATAAATTCATGATAAAAAAGTTAATTTAAAAATGCTTAGCTTTCCTGGCATTGTCATCATAAATATACAATAGGTTTTGATTAAAAACATTGAATGCTTTTTAATTTCTTTTACAATCTACTTAAATTTGCTTGTATTATCGTGAGCAAGGTTTTTGAAAGAAGAAATGGAAAATATGTTTGGAAAAAGTTGTACTTGAATGAGCTTCTTAAAGTGCCTACTTGTGACATACCATCTTTATTTGCGTTGAAAGATATATACGCCGTCTCCTTCACTTCACTTCACAAAGTCTGGTGAATTTGAAGATTCGGTATACGCCCTTTTGGATGATCATATGGCGTTTCCATTCCACATCACTTCCAACTCTATTAAGAATTCCACTTTCGAGATGCCTTCTCATCTTCTCAGAATTCATGACATCCACAATCACAGCTGAAATTTGCATTATGAATGAGTAGTTTGAATTTAGAAATCATAGGCTTTAAATTTGAACAACACTTTCTGTGCTTTACAAATACTGTTCATTATAAAAATAATTTCTTTTCGATGAATTCAAAACTTCTTGAAATACTTAATATTTTGTATAGTTAAGATTCGATTAATTTAACAAAATTCATTATTGAAACGTATATAAGAATTTCCATACTTTTAAATCCAGCATTTCATAAAATATTTTAATAAACCATCTTCTTAAGTCCATCCTCACATATTTTAATTCAATAGTGTTTAATATTTTTAATCTAAATAAAATATGAATTTCATATAAAAATGATGATATAACCATGCTTTTAATTATTTGCTGAAATAATTTTCAATTTCTTTGAAAATTATATATTTGCATTAAGCTTTATTTAAGTTTTCGTTTTTTTTAAATGAACAATTAATAAGAGAATTTCTGCATTCCTAAATAAACTATTGATACTACAACAACTAAAAAAATCAAAAAAGATTGTCGTTGAATAGAAAATATATTCTATGTTTGTTTTAAAAAATATTGATACTTTTAATTATAGTTTCTCCGAAGTAAATATCTTTCACAATTATATCTATGATAACTCAAATACACTCTTTCATTTATTTCTAAGTAATCACTAAAAATAAAATATTAAAGTTGCAATAATGCAGATATTGAGAAAATATATTGCTGTAAAATCTGTTGAAATATAATAAACTATTGATATGATATTATTTACTTAGTTGCAAAAAATATTCCGAATAAGAATTTGTATTTAAGTTGGGAATTGAGTAATAGTCAACAAAGAAAGATGTCATCATTTCATTTTCAATTAAATTATATATACATCGAATTTATTTTATGTATTACGTAATATGTAAATGCTTACACTTACTTTTATTCATTATGTTTTTTTAATATTTAAAAGTCTTACAATTTTGTATTTAGTATTTTTATTTTCATGAATTAAAAGTGTATAAGTTATTAAGTAAGTAAAACGAAAATTGGTTAATAAATCATTTCATTCAAATAACTAAAATAGTTACAAATTTTATAAGAGTGAAAAGTTTACCTATAGTAATTTTTATTACCTATAGTAATTTATTAGACATTAATAGGAATCTATTTGTCAGTAACAAAAATTACTGCCATATTTTCTCTCAATATCGGGAATAACCTGGCTTACATGTGTATTCTTTTTATTAGATTAAATTAGATTTTGATCATTTATGTGAATGTGTAAGTTGCATTTACGGTAATTTTTGTAATAAATAGTACTTAATTCATGTCTGACTTTATTTGCTTCTTTCTAGCTAAAAGTATTTCGATTTTAATTATGTATTCGTATTTGTATTTGTTTTTTGATAAATAGTATCTTTAAAATGCGATAATTTTTTTAAAATTAATACCAACCATAATCCAATATTTATTTAAGAATAAAATGAATACTTAATTTAAAAGTTTTCAGAATTTTATTTAACTTTTGAAATAAATTTTGTTTTAATTATGAAATATTTGTCAATTAATTTCATTCGATGGAAAAAATAATTTAATTTTCTGGGAAATTTGTATAGTTATCTTAATAAAATATTTTTATGAATTTTATTATGTGTAACAATTATTTTTAATAATTTGAAATAATTATTTATCTATCATGACTAATGTTAGATATTATTGAAGGAAATGGTTTTCATCGATTTTCATTTTTTTTAAAAATACCGTAAATATTTTAGGGTTTTTGTGAAGTGAAAATCTCTCATACATTTACATTAGAAAATATAAAATTGTGGATATAAATTTAAAGTGAAACGCTATTTTGGCATAATGATGAAAGGAAAAAAAAAATCAAAGCAAATGCTAGTTATCGACTGTTGAAAATTTAGATAAATAAATGGATACGTTTATCTATAAGTAGTTTTTTAAGAAGTGTGCTATTTTCTGGAAATTATTTTTAGCATGTTCATGTAACTGATATTTGCTTAAAATTAATTTTAAAAAATTTCTATCTATGTAAAGAAATTTGTCAAAATCAATAAAAATATAAGTATGAAAATCTATTGAAAGACTTCAGCGTGATATTGGATTGCTTTAAAAAGTTTTTTAATAAGTTTGATTTTTTGTAGAGTATTGAATAGTTTTTCAAAATATCAGAGTTTAAAAAATGAGTTTTATGTTGGTAAAAATGCATTTTATACTTTTCCTATCTGCATTTGTTACAAACATAGATACATTTGAAAAACATTTCATGCTTTTGATGATATTCAAAATCTAGATGTTCAGATCTAGATAAAAAGTATACGGAATCTAGGTAAAATGTATATATAATATGAAAGGATAAGGATAAAATTCAAATATTTCTATTTTAACCTTTATATTTTAAGAACGATAAAACTCAAAATATTTGTATAACTTTAAATACGTTGCTTTGATTTTTACATAAAAAGAAAATAAAATTTTATGACTATTCCTTATGAACGTTGGATTAGGTTTGAATTAAAAAATATGTTTCTTTAAATTTTTGCAATTATGGATAAATGTAATAATTGAAAGAAAAAACTTAAAAGCGTAGTAAAAATATAATTGTTAAATATTATAAAATAACTGGAAGTAATATGTAAAAAATATTAAAAATGCCCTTATAGCCATTTATGATATTTTCTTGATTTTATGTATGAGGCATATTAATTCCTTAATATTGTAGGATATATTATTTGGATAATATATATTTCAATAAATATAAAATTCATATTAAGTCTAAAATATAAAAATTTATTTTTCAAATGTAAATCTTCCAGATTAAATTTTCTACTTGGTTTCAAGGACATCATAATATATACCCTATATCTATCTGATTTTATATGGAAATAAATTAATAAATTCCACATTAATTATAGTGGATTCTTTTTATATGCTACAAGAATAAATAAACCTTGACAGGGAAAATATGTGCTATATAGTGATAATTTCTAATGTACACTGATTCTGTTTAAGGACTTTTTAGAAGCTTTGAAAGTGTTAAGAAACAAATTTTCAAATTATATTTAACATTTTGTTATTTTTCCCACTAAATTTATAATTTTAAGAATTTAATTTTATTGAATGTTATATTGATGAATATGAGATTATTACATATTGCCAAAATTCTAGTCAAATATACTTTCTTAATAATGAAAAATGATTTAAAAAAATAAAAGATTTGTTTTATATAAGCGTGCTTACATAGAAAATTATTAAATTATTCTTTTTTAATTTTTAGAATGTTCGGTGAATGCCGAGATCTTCACCCTCATTTGGAATTTAGTCATTATAAATTAATATTAAAAGAAACGAATTTGCTATATATTTTTTATAAATAAAATAAAATTATCAATTTTTTAAGAAAGGTTGTTAAATTTTATAAGAAATACAAAGATTTTACCACAGGATATATTTTTATGTCCAATTCAAATTATCCCTCAATTTAAAGAGTAAAATATTCATTTCTTATATCTCGTGATAATGTTAGTTAAAAGTATTGAGTGTATTGAATGTTTGTATAAAACTTATGTAGTTTAAAAGAAATTTTTATGTGTAATAAATACCTATAATATCAATTAAATAAGAAAATCTAAAACATTGATTTGTAAGAAATATTTTCTTAAAATATTTAATGGCGTAGAATGAATAAATTTAAATATGCTAATTCTGACTTAAATCTTAAGTGATAAATTTTAAATTCCAATGATTTTAAATTATGAATCCATGAATAAATTCAAAAAATATTTTAGTGAATTAGAAATATGTTTTAACAAAATACTTACTACTGAATACTTACTACAGATACTACTGAATAATGCAAATTAGCTATACATTATTCAGTATTTAAATATTGAATAATGGAATAAGAGAGTAAGCTTGTGTGAGTACTAATAAATAATCAAAGAAGTTTATGATTTCATTATAAATTCTGAGATTATTTTAAAAACATAAAATGCAAATTTTGAAACACTTCTTCTCTTTAAGATTAAATTCAAAACGAAAAGTAAAAGTTTTGAGATATAACTCTCATTACACTGAAAGTACCATATAGCAGTCTTTTGTGAATGAAATAATTTTCCTTACCTCGTATTAATTAAATTATTAGTTAAGATACATTAAATGTTAATATATCAACCTCAAAAATGTTATATTTAAATTTAATTTGAATTGCTAGAATCATTAAACAACTTAAATTACTAACGGTGTTATATTAATATATCTCCCACTACAATAACAAAATAACTGTAGTACAACATTATTTAAATTATTTGTAGATCAGAATAATTCCCCATTAATTAATCTATTGTCATATTAACAAAAAAATTTCAATTTGTAGCTTTTTTATATCATTAATAATTAGTTGATAGTAAATTTATATAAATCTGTTTGATAATTAAGTTTATTTTAAGAGAAATACTTATAAAATTAATTATTTTGAGAATTTTATTTAATACTTGTCAAAATATGATAATCATGTAAAACTAATTAAATGTATTCATTAAATATTTATTTATTTCAAATTTAATTTAAAATATTAAGTTTACGTATGAAATATAAATAGATATCAAAATATTTTGAATAAAATTTATTTAGTGATCAAATGTACAGCAAAAATTAATTTTAGATAAGAAAACAAATATAGTAGCTGAATTGTTGAACAAAATGAAGCCAACAAAATATGCTAGATTTAAGAAAATATACCATAAATCAAAAAAATTTAAACAACAACAAGCGATTATTTTGCTTTTATGGATTAACAATTGCTACTTCTATTTTTAACTATCTCTGAAAGGAGACAATTATTTTTACTAACAGAAACTTCTTCGTTAGTTTTAATGAAAAACATTTTAGTGAAAATATCAGTTTCTTATTTTTATTTAATCATGAGCGTATGAGATGGTTATTAAATTTTTGTTTATTGTCAAATAGTCACTTGAAAGTAGAAATTAGAAATATAAAACTTATCATTTCATTCTATAATATGTGTGACTTGAATTAAAAAATATATCATTGTTGTTACTCTTTTGTGCCAGCTAGGCTGGCAAATTGGGGTGCATTGCTCCAAGTTTCCAACTGAACCTTATTTGGTGTGGAGTCCGACTTCTTCAGTACACACACATGCCATAAGGACCCATTTATAGGTTATGCAACCATTCACACCTCATTCACACGCAAGGAATGGACAAAGACAGGATAGAGAGAGAGAAATACATCCATGCCTGAACCGGGATTTGAACCGTGATTGAAACTCTGGCCACTAGACAAGTTAGCCGGCAATTGAAAAAATATATTTTATGGATAAAGGTACTCTTTGCTGAATCTGAAACAAGTGAATGTTAAGTGAAACTAAAAGCAAACAGATTAAAGAGTTAATTTTTTTATATTAAAAATATAGATTTTATAAATAAAAAAACATTTTACTGGACCCAGTAGAACGTGTTCTTTAAATATTACTTTAAAATACAGATTGATAATAGCCAATATAGAAGTATATGGTAGTTATAAATTAATGAAATCCCAAAACATCCTCGAAATTTAAAGGTTATTCATTTCATTTTACAGATACCAAAATCATCTTAGAATTAAAATTTTGGAAAACTAGATATTACTTTAAATTTGTTTTTGGAAATATAATAAAATTAACAATTAGTATAAGCAAATGATTTCACAAAATACAAAGCATATATGAGATGAGAACCAATGTTTGAATTCGTGTTCTTTGCTGGACGTTCTAATTTTCATTGGCATTTTTTTTCGTATTTTTATCATTTCAATATTTTACTTTAAAGCGATTAGAGATGCAGCTCAGAAAGTAACCCTTACATTATTACATCGCTTATTCAGTAAATGTTTAGTACTTTACAACTACAATTTTTAAATGGAAATGCAAAAATGAAACTTCTAATTTAGTTAATTTTAATGATAAGTTTATTTCTTTGCCAAAAATGAAACTGTCGCATGCAATTTTATATTTCAATACAGAAATAATTCTTTAAAATTATTTCACACAGATATATATTAATTAAGTTTTCTTTATTACAGATTTTTTTTATTTTACACCTATTCACCATTACAGACACACACAAATATATACACTCGTGTCCATAAATTAAGAATAATGCAAGTTCATGCAAAGAATAAGATAAAAGAAAAAGAAAAGTTACTACTTATTTGTAGTCTATTTATTAAACAAACATTAGAGAGCAAAAAGGATGCTAAATGTTTGGCATCATTAATAAAAATTCCAATTTTAATTCCCTGGAGCAAATTTCAAAAATAATCTAGTTACAAAAACCAATATTATATGGTTTATATGATGAATAATGCATAGTATGCCCAACAGACGATGCAATATAACACTCAGACATGAAAAATATAATTTTATCGATCTGATCGTGGGAAATATTATACTACTCGTCTAACAATACACTCCGAAGTTCCGTTATACATGTAGGAGATGGCTGACGGGCTGCAATTCTTAGGCCAAGCATGTCCCACACATAATGTATAGGATTTAGGTGCTGAGAATATGCTGACCAGTTTAAACAGGTGATATCATCCGATTGAAGGTATTCGTCTACAATATTTGCGCGGTGAGAACTGGCATTGTCATCCAAAAGCAGAAATACTGCTTCCATTGATCCTTAAAACGTACTTGTTGTTCCTGAATGACATCCCGATAGATGTGCCTTGTCATGGTTGCATTCTGAACACGCAAATCAGTTCTAGAATCCTAAATAATTACTCAACAAACGATCAATTCTGTACCACTATAAAGTTGTCGTTGAATGTTATTGTCTTGGTGGTAGTGGATACTAGGCCCTCTCCATATGAAAGTCCGGTGACAATCAGACTGAAACCTAAACTCATCGGAAAACATCACACAAGATCACTGTAGTGGTGTCCGCAGTGCATGCTTTCTATTCCAGGCTAACCACATGAGACATTGAGCTGTGGTAAGTGGAAAACATTTGACAGGCCTACAAGCATATGCCCCAAGCGTCTATACACGATTTGCTTTGAAATTATAGTACTGGTAGCTGAAGAGAGTTGATAAGACAGTCTGATGATGTGCTCCATCTGTTCTTTTGGCAGCAAATGCCAAATATCGGTCCACATTCGACGATATAACTCGGGGACAACCTGTGCTGTAACGTCTACTTACATTACCATCATCTTGGAACCATTGTCAATACCTGGAGATGATACTCTGGACAATTCTTAGTTCATAGGATACTTCTAGCTGGGTTAGTCCACATTCCAGATGGCCGATAATTCTAACACGTAGAACATCCTCCAAGTGCTTCGTTTTTGCCATAACTATGCGGTTATTGGACTGAAAGGCTTTTAAAGCAATTACGATTGATTTTATATCTTTGCAACCATTCCTTATATACACCTCTCTTACGTTCTCGTCATTGGGACGTACTATCGGCACCATCTGGTCGTTTCTTGTAATTTGCATATTATTCTTCAAGATATGTGTGGTAATTCGATAATTCTACATGTTAAGTTTTTTTTTTGAAATTCAACTTCTGTGTGATTTTTAATTATCCTCAATTTATGAACATGGGTAAATATATATATATATATATATATATATATATATATATATATATATATATATATATATATATATATATATATATATATATATATATATATATATATATATATATATATATATATATATCATAAATTAATATTTAAACCTAAAAGTATTTAGGCTAGTACATTTAAAAGTGTATCCTTGTATATTTTTATTTTATTTTATTTGATTATGTTTTACTTAATCAAATAAGATAAAATAAAAATATAACTGCATACAACATTACTTACATTGTTTTACTTTATTTTTCACCTTATCAAACACAATTTTTATAACTTATTTCCTTACAAACTACTAAATTGTTCTGAATTTTCGTGTAACAGCCTTAAATTGAGAGTTTGTTCACTGCACGTTGTTTAAATAAATAAAGTATTTAAAACATATCCAAATCACAATTTGCACAGTTATGTATTTTATATTTTATCAACATATATATCAACATATTTATTTTATTTTATCAACATATATGATGCTTTATTTACAAAGGTTTCTTTATTTTTATTTTTTGAAAGTTAAAAATAATATTTTATAAAAACACACACATACACACATTTATATATATATATATATATTATATATATATATATATATATATATACATGTATACAACTGCATTCTATATACTATAGCTGATTTATTTAATCATTGAAATACAGAAAACATCATTTAAAAATTCTAATCAAATTAGTATTTAGTAAAATGAAGTTTGATATAAGCATGATGTTCTGGGTAAGCGTTGAAGGAAGAATGCTTAACACAGAGAATTTTACTTTTTCCTTATCTTAATAATGAAGTTTAAATATTAGTTTAATATTTAATTTTATTGTATGAAACTTATTGCGCGTCATTGTTATTTCTTGTGTTAAAATTCTAAACTTCTAAACTGCAAATATTGTTTTGCATTAATTCTTAATTAAATTTAGTTTAGGTTTTCAAGGGTGACGTTAAATTTAGTTTAGTTTTTCGAGCATGAAAATTCATGAATTTAATATCAAGAGTTTTTCAGAAAGTAATTTTTCTCTCTAGGTTGTAATCTTCAGGCCATGATATAGTACATAACTCAGATAGTTAAGAATTGAAACATAATTTTTTCATTTATTTGATAAAATAGACCAAAGGTTTGTTTCCATTAAAATCAAATATATTGAACGTAATCTATTTCTTGCTTTAATTTTCTTGTAGCACAGATAATTTTCATATTGTAGATAATTTTCATATTGTTTGATAATTTTATAGATAATTTTCATATTGTTTGAATATCTATTAAGTTAATTTTCATATTGTTTGAATATCTATTAATGAAACTATAAACTTCAAAATTCTGATTAAAAGACACATTCAGAAAATATTTAAAACGAAGAGCTTTTTCTAGTATGTATAACTGAAATATGTATAACATACATCAGTCATATTTATGATACTTTTAATAGTGGTAAATTTATATGTGTAATAAAAAATGCAATTTTGATACTAATATAGAATCAAAATTTCACTTTCAACACGAAAATTTAAGGGCCTTAAAACTATAGCTATGCAATTACACATTTTTGTGTTTAGAATTGAGAGCATACGAAGTACTTCAAGCTTATAAAAGGTGAATAAAGAACAACAAATTACTTCCTATCACGTCAATAGAAAAGAGGAATTGTATTTATAAAATGGAATAAAACAGAAGAAAATGAGTTAGTAAAAAAATTATGTATAGTGCAAAATACCCTTTTTAAAACAATTTTATAAAAAATGAATAATTATGATAAAACCAACTTTTTAAAGTATTTTTAGTATAAATATAATTTTCCATTTAAATTCATTTTCTTAAGATGCATAATTTTCCAAGATATTTTCCTGAAACTCATAATCACAAAGTTAGCATGGAAAAAAAAACCTAGAAAAATTCTTAAGCTAAAGATCCTTATAAATTCAATTTTATAATTAATGGTACCATACGATACATATTGAGGCTTGAATGCTGAATATACATTAAAATGCGTTAATGTATGTTGATACTGACTAATTGAAAAGATTAAATCTCAAAGATATTTCCTTCTCTTGAATCCAGGAATCTATATATCTTACAAATATCAAAAAATAATAAAACAACTATCTTACAAATGCATATAGTTATTCCTTTTATTAAAAAGTCAAAGTATTTTTTGAAGGAAAGAAATATGGATTTGTTGTTATATTTCAATTCTGAACAATTTTATTGCTTTTAAGAAATTAGCCCTTACTATCCGCAACAAAAAAATCAATTAAAGAATCTACAAGTTCTACATGCTCTTTTAATTATGCAAATAGTAGGCTGAAGGAAATGATTCAAATGAACAATCTATTTTACTTCAATTGTTACTTTCCTAAAACAAGAAACATGGAAAAGCTAATTAAACAGTAAATAAATGCTAATTACCCTAAATTGTTATCTCTTTTTCCACAGTTATTTAATTTTATTAACTTTTAAATTATAAAATAAAGTTGTTTTTTTTTACAATAACATTCTTTGTGAGTTTCATTGCTTTAAAATTAATACCTTTTAGAGAAAAAATAAAAAAGGATATATCTTTTGAAATGTTTTGTTCTACACTTCTAATTCCTACACTTTCTAATAATAGGAGAATAATATAATTAGTGGCTGTAATTTCTAATCATATAATTAGAAACTGTTTATTATGACGTAAAAAATATTATTATACTCGTATCAATAGAATTTACAGGAAAATATAGGCATCAGAACTTACTGATTTCTGAGAATGGTTAACTTCAAAAAACTATTTAGCATTATTTACTTAGAAGTTATTGAAGTTACTTAAAAATCGTTATATACTTAACACTCAAACATATTAAATTTTTATCAACGTAACAAATTTTTACCAGCAATACACTAACTAATGAAATGATTTGCGTAATAATAAATAATTTGCCTTGCAACAAATTCTGTATACAACAGATTTAGTTACAATGATTTAGATTAGGAGTTTTATCTTTAAAAATTTATTTTATGTACAATAACTAAAAATAAACATTTTACAAATTTATTCAACATACAGATATCAAAATATGATAAAAATTTAAATATAAAAATAATTGAATTTTAAAACATATATGATCTAGTAGGACTTCAATTATGGTAAGTATTGTTTTTAAAATATCACATTTTTAAGGTGTTAACATCATTCTTAGATCTTTCTTTTTCGAAAAAAACCTCTGTTTGTATTAAACTCCACACAAGAAACAAGAAATATTTCTTTTAAATGTGTACAAAGTCGTCATTTCCTTTGCACTTAAAAATATTCTTTTTTATTCTTTATTCATTTATGTTACATTCACTAAAATATATTTGACTACTTGTAGTTTTTACAATTAAAAGCAGGACATATTTTACCTTGCAACTGCTTATAGAGTGAAACTGGTTGATGATTATAATCTGAAATTGTTGTATAAGGGTCACCGCTCCGTGCTAAGAAAACAAATCTACTTAAGGCGGTTAAATCCATATTTAAAATCTTAATTACACTCGTGATATAAAAAAAATGGTTAATTTTGAGATTCGTTTTTTTTTTTTTTTTTTTTTTTTTTTTTTTTTTTTTTTAAATCTAAAATCTTCAATATGAATGTTAGAAAGTTTCCTTTTGTTTCGCTTCATTTTTGAGTCATTAATTTATAAATTGTCTAAACACTAGTAATAAAATTTAATTCAATAATATCGTAAATGTGTTTTTATGTAGGCTTACGACAGATTATCGGAGTGAAAATTATGAGAATTTAAAAGAAATTACATATATATATACATACATACATACATACATATATATATATATATATATATATATATATATATATATATGTTCTGGTTTAATTTTAATTTTTTAATGTCTAATGAATAATTTGAAACTCATTTACAATTTTTTTTAATTTTATTTGCATTGAACTTACTTCATTATTAACTTAGGAAACAATATACTGTCAAAAGTGATAATGCAATTTAAATTTATGGAAATGATGTTTTAAATTTAAAAATGTAAATCAAGTTCATTGGAATTAATTATAATGTATACTATTTAAAATGCAATGATATCTTATTGATATAAACACTTTAACTGATGCCATATTACTAAAAGTTTTTATCTTTTAAAAGTTCTACTCTTTTATGCTATGAAGTCTCATTTTGATATTTATATTAATAACAAATTAGCGCTACATTAAACGATTCAAGAATCAATTTAATATGTAATAATGTAACTAAACAAAATTTTGAATTAGTAAACATATTTGTACATAATTATATACGTAAAAACCCTAGGAATGCAGTAATGTTTGAGACAGTTGTGCTAAGATTTAATTTTAACATTAAAAAATATTTACAGTTTTAAAAAATGTATAATTTCCTACACAGGGGAATGTTTTATTTTATTTTAAAAACAAACATGCAACCAAGAATAAGAAAATGAAATTTAAAATTAAATTAATATTTACTATTTATTTAACAGAAAAAGTTTTAATTTTAAAAGCAAGAGAATTTAAGAAGTAAAATAAATTCAAAACTTGAATATAAAAAATGCAAAGAGTGTTGAATTTTACTAATACTTTGTATATATTGTTCCATACTCCATTTACAAAATATGAGTATTTATGAATATTTTACTTTACTTATATATTTTCATAATATATTCTAAAGCAAACTTCAGTATTTTAAATTCTTAAACTGTAAACACGATTTCCATACGACGCAAAAAAATCTGAATTAGTTCTTAGAAATATATAAGTAAAAATAACGAAAGTTCTTAAGGCAATTTATCAATTGTCATTTGGTGTTTTGCTGGTGTTCTCACAAAAGGCAACTCAAGTAGGATAATTAATTATCATGTTAATTAAATTTATGAATTTAAGCACAGAGTTTTTAAATTTTCTCAAGATTATTATTATAGTATTAGTTTTAATCTTGATTATAGTAAGAAATATTGCGAAATATATTTTACCATAATCTTTATCATAATTAAAAAAACAATTAATTTAGCTTTTGAACAAAGAATTAAAGTTACTGAATTCCTGTTCGAAATCTTTACTGACTGAAGTTTGACTGTAGTTTAAGTTTCTTAAGTCATGGATTCATGACCTTTAAAGTTATATCTCAAATATGTCACTAAAGTTGCATTTCCAGTAAATGTGTGAATACTTTTTAATATGATTGCAGTGAATTACGATACATTAAATTATATTATTTGTAGATTTCAATAGTCATGATTTTCTTATTCTAATAGCAAAATAAAATTAAATATTTTATATGATAATTGTGATTGTATCAGTGTTATTACATACAATCAGTGTTAATCTAATAACATTGATAACGCATGCTATTTCTCATTTATTTTATTGAATTGTAAACACATGAATTTCTCTCTATAATGTGTTTGAAATACATAATCAATCAAATTAAAATGGGAAATATATAAATTGGAATTATGTGGATATAAGAGATTTGTACATTAGAAAATTACAACCATTAATTAATAATATTAGCGACTATTATATAGCATAAAAATATTAATTGCCGAAGCACAGAAGATTTTATTTGTGACAAATAAGATCACTAATTTTTGTTGTTAGAGATCTTATATTAATTTACTCTACTTACAAGAACATTGCTTGTTTTTTTTTTCTTTTTTTCTCAAAATTGCATACGAATTTTTCTAGTACTAAACAAAGTCTATTTAATTTATATGTGAGTAAATAATGAAATAATATTATAAAATTAATCCCATATAATCTACCTGTAGAGACACGGGGTAATGTTTATATTTCTTAAAATAATACTGATTAAAATAAATTAAAACAACAGAGGCAGATATATATTTTATTGTAATGGATATTTTAAAATTTGATTGCTTTCGTGACTAAGTATATGCTCCCAAAAAGTAAAAAATGATTTGTAATAATTTAATTGAAATAAATCTTTGAAATATTAACATATTTACGAAATCACTATTTTTACATTCGTTCGCAATATGTCAATAATGCAAAAAATTTATAAAAGAGAATTTGTTGTTGTTTAACATTTTACTCAATTTTCTTCTTAATTATTCAAATTACTTTGGAATATATATATATATATATATATATATATATATATATATATATATATATATATATATATATATATATATATATATATATATATATATATATATATACACACTCCCCTAGACTCTAGAACGGTTTTAATGAAACTAAATATTATCATAATTTATATGAAAAAAATTAAGAATTTCATTAAAAATTTGTAAAATAATGAATTTATCACAATTCCGGTATCAAAAACTTGAATACTTCCTGACGTAACCATGAAGGACAAAATTAAAGTGAATTATTTACATATATCATTGCTGTCATTTGCAAAGTGTAAGAATATAAAAAATCCTTGTTTACTTCTATTTTTCTCACCATTATAATGTAAGTTACATTTTTAGTTTAAACTATCAACCTAGGTTTGTATTTATGTAACAATGAGATCCCTTAATATTTAAGTATTAAAAAAACTGAACAGATTTAATATAAAACAATACTTTTTAGCATAAAATATTTAAAATAACTCAAAGAAATTATCTAATACTATGACCTAATTAACAATAATTCAAATAATATTTAAATGCATTTTAAGTTGTCTTACAATATCCTTAGTTGTGTGAATTGCGGAACATTCTTTTTAATTGGAAAGGAATTAAAGGAAATGAATCAAATAAATGAATTGTGTTTATAGCTTTAGCAACCAACAAATGTTGCAATTATCCTTGTCAGTGGAATACTGAATTTCATTTTCAAACACACACCCACATTCTATCTTTAGAAATCTCATTAGTTGAATGTTAACGCTACTAGAAGACCATTAATTAAAGTGCTCCTACTCTGCTCAGAATTATGAGTAAATTATTCAAAACCTTTTGTTCAAACGAAACAGAGTTTTGTCTTAGCATTTCATTTTTATAGAAGTTCTATAGTCAAATAATATTTCATGTAGTTAATGTTTTTTTACTTTCTTCTAAAAAAGTAGATTAAATTATAGTGTGATAATATTTCAAAGCCTTTTTAGCGGGAGAGTCTTGTATGTGTATATCTTTCATTTGAAAGCTTAAATAATTCATTTGAAAGTTAAAATATAAATCTATGAAAATTACATTTTTAATTAATTTGTGATTTACTCTCTTCATTTGTAAGAGTATTTTTTTCAAAATATATATAAAATTATTTTATTACTTTAAATTTGTTAAATTTTAAATAACTCCATGGAAAGAATTAATTTTCTCAATTTAAATTTTTCTAAGATTATTGAGCTCTATATTAATTTTTATATATTCTATCAGTTTTCCTCAGATTCAATTTTCTTATTATTTGAATTATACAGAATGAGCGAAAAAAATAATGCAAAAATTCAATTCAATATATTTGAAATATGAAAGATATGAAAAATAACTTTTGTTTGATAAAACTTACAGTTTATATATCAGTATTGAAATCAATCTATTTCATAGCCTATCACTATGATAAATATAAACATGAAGCTAAATTATATAGCTTCGCAAAACCTTTTAAACTCTTTGTAAAAAATAAATCAATAAAGTTTATTTAAACAATAGTTAATTAACTATCACAATATAAATTGATTAGAAAATATAAAGAAAATGATGCATTTTATATTATTTTAGAATTTTGAATTTTTATTTAAAATCAATAATTTTTAAAACAAAGATTAATATATAATTAATATTTATTTTAAAAAATATTTTAATTTCTTGTTTAATAAATGTATTAAATAAAATATTTACTTATTACTACTAGTATTTTTAATGTTATTGCTTGAAACTACTTTTCATCTAATTTAAAATTTAGAACAGTTTGTTAATTGCGTGAAATGTTAATTAGTTAAAAAAATGTAAACTATATTTTTTCGTATTTGTTTAAATTTCATATACTGATGTACTAAAGACAATGAATCTATTTTTAATATAGCAAAATACATACAACGCAGAGACGATTCGTAAAATAGGATCAGTTGTAAAATACAGATTGTAATAGTAAATATTTATATAATTAACGACTTGGAAAAGAGCAGAATGTTTGAAATAAAGTTGTGTTTGTAATATGAAAAATCCACCTTCAAAAGAACGTAAGGCATTTTTATTCAATAAATAAAGTGACACATTTACATTTAATAAATAAGTTTACATTTTTTAACTGAACCAAAGTTTTCCACACTATTAACGAAGTTAAGAACTGTAATATTAAGTTTAGTTAATATTTTTTGTTTTATAATAAGCCTAGATATGTAGAATTTAGATTTAATTTTTTATATTGTTTTAAACCTCATGGAAAAGAAATACGAAATTAAATACTGTGCTTACACTTTCGATAGAAACTGAATTTGGGTTTGCAAATAAAGCTGAAAAATAACAAATATTTATCAAAAATTTAACAAAATTGACCAAAAATCGACAATTTTTTTTAAAAAATTTGCAAATGATCATTTCATGGGAGTATTTTCAATCAAGTCTATTACTAAAATAAGGTTTGGAATATAAAAGAAAAATGTCCGAAAAACCTCTTCAAAAATATGTCTGGTTTTTCCTTAAATTCTAAACACAACAGATCTAATATCTCTATTACCTCATTTAAACTGAAATGTTCGCTTAAAATATACGTATATTTAAATTTGAAAATAATACTAAATATTAAAAACCAAGTAAAAAATATTAATTTTTTGATTTCTATATGTGGTTTTTAAATGTATTACAATATAAAAATTATTGGTAAATATTCTGTATATAATTTACAATTCTTGCTTTTTAAATCAGGAAAAACAGGTTATCAGTACTTTATACAGTTTTCAAAAGCATTTAAGGTAAAATTCCATGCCCAAACGTTTTAAAAATATTAATAATCATAATAACCGAGTTTTATTAATTTCTTCATTTCATGATACAGAGCATGAATACAATAAATTAGAATATTAAAAAATTTAAACATAAATGTATAAATTAAATAATATTACTAAAATTCAAAAGATTTTTTTAAATAGTTTTCGTTAAAACGAAGTATATTTTAAATCATCCAAATTTTTGTATGCACCAGACGCTTCCTGGAAAAATATATATTAATATATATATATATATATATATATATATATATATATATATATATATATATATATATATATATATATATATATATATATATATATATATATATATATATATATATATATATATATATATATATATATATATGCATATGAAAGTCACAAGTTCAACTGAAAATAAGTAAAACTATATAAATATATTAATATCATGTTTTTACTAAACTTTAAAATACAAATGGGCGATAAAGAAGCATGTACAATCTTACCAACAAATTTTTCTTTGTTCTAAATGATGACAATGACAGATTTTTCTAAGGTTAAGCATGAATTAAACTCTAAATGTACTTCTTACAGAAAATAAAGCTTTTTTTCAGGAATAAAAACAGGAATAATAATATATGGTTCACTTCTCACAGCCTCAAGGGAAATTATGCATAGATTATGTTTCCTTAAGAAAATGAGCCGCATATCATTTGTATACTTAGGAGATTAACCAGGGATAAAAATGCATGATTTTTCTTGCGCAACTTCATCATTTAGTATGTATTTCCTTTTTTCATTTCATGAAAAATGCAAATATCTTTCCAGAATCAGATATTCATCTTATTTAACAACATATTAGGAAACAAATGAAAGAATAATTTCATGAACATTGACTAAAATCATTGATAACATTATATTATTGTATTATTTGTTTCAGACGGAAAATAATTATAGTTATTGTATAATAATAATAATAATAATAATATATATATATATATATATATATATATATATATATGCAAATTTATGTTGCATTTTTAATATATCTTGAGTATTTGAACGTAATTTTATTAACAAACTTCGAGTTTTGGAATATGTACTAATATATTCATAGCAATTATATAATTTGTTTAAAAATATAATTATTATGGTCAATGATTGTACACTATATATATATATATATATATATATATATATATATATATATATATATATATATATATATATATATATATATATATATATTAATATCATTCATTAACTATAATAATTATATGTATAATATAATATATATATATATATATATATATATATATATATATATATATATATATATATATATATATGTATATATATATATATATATATATATATATATATATATATATATATATATATATATATATATATATATATATATATATATATAGTTAAATTTAAAAATAAAAATCTTTGGATTATTAAAAATTTTTATTAGACGATGATAATTCTAAAACGCATTCAAAGAGTTTCTCCAAACAATACTGTAAGAATTTTGTTTTCATTAAACTTCTTAAATTATATATGTTTCGGATAAATATGGCTATAACATTTGAGGAAATGTTAGAAAGTATTTGCATTTATTTATAGAAAAATATATCATTATACATTATCTCAATTTCAAGAAATAAATTTAGAATCAGATTTCTTTTTTTTATTAGGTGGTTTTTTGTTGTTTACTTTTAATTTTTTCGTGTTTTGGTGAATGTTAAAATTTTTTGCTTAGAAATTTTTCCCGTAGAGACTTTATTTTTTATTCTTAGAATCCACTTCATATTAGTATTCATTTTTTCTATGACATTTATAATAACTAGCATTACAACTTCCTTTATGGTCCGTTTAAATGTGATAACACCCCAAAATTGCCTTATAGTAATTTGTTTTCTTTAATGACATTAACAAAAGAAAAAATTGTCCCCATAATTTTGTTTAATTTTCATGTGAAAAATTTTCATTTTGTAACATATATTTTCAATACAGCATGTTTTGAAATTATTACATAAACCTAGATTTATTCATTCAGGATATTTCGTAATGTTTTCATAAACAGGATGAAAAACTAAAAGTATTAAAATTGTTACGCTTGTCCGGGTTTTAAAAAAAATTGGAATTATAATATTACTATTTTTAGCAATTAAAAATAAATTATTGTACAATTAACTAGCATGCAAAAACTTATAAAGGCTCATTAAAATGTTTATTTAATATGGATGCTTACTTAATGAATTTATCATATTTTTCTTTAACATTAAGTTCATATAACACTATATTTTAATAAACCAACACGATGTATTGAGACTTTATGTCTATTGATAATTACTAAGCTTAATATTATATGTTATATGCCTGATACACGTGATAATAAAAATTAGCTTAACGTCATCATGTTTAATAAAACTTCCTAATTGAATTGGGTTTAACATTATTAACATGAGTATAAAAGTCTGATATTAAATTGTGGATGAATATTGAAGTTAAAACTTGTTCTTGCATTTTTTATAATATTTAAGAAGGTAAATACATGTTTGAGAACTAAATATGAAAGAAAAGTAAATAAATGTTTGGGGACAAAAATGAAGTTAGCATTTATTTTAAAATTCATTATGAAAAAAATCAATTTATAATTTTAAATGTTTTGAAGTGCTCAGTCTTAGATTTTATTTCCTTAGTTATGAAATAAAGCTCGATATTCCATAATAAATTTGTAACAAATAGTAATCATTTTATGCAACTGAGACACCGTTTAGAAAAGTTTTATTACCGCAGTTTCTTTTATTGATTAAAATAGATTAATCTAAAATAAAGAAAATTTATAGTTTAAAACTTGTGTCCAAGTTTTTAGACATGAGGTTATAAATTAAATAACCATGTCATACTAATCTCTTTGGTGCTATAAATATATCTATATTCCCTACAGTGAGATTGTGCTGCATCGATCTCTAGAGAGATGCATGTATTCTCATTAATGGATAATAGAGAGTAAGGTTTACTTCTAAAAAAATAAAATAAAAAATTAAATACTTAAATAGATGTAAAATCCCTTAGCAAGCTAAATTCCTTGTATCCGTCAAATTTTAAATGTGATTAATGATTTATCTAATTGCATTAATCATTTGTACAAACTACAAGCATCTTAAACTCTACATCAATAGTAAGGTTTTTATAGAATTTAAGAAATTTTTATATATTTAAGAAAGTAAACTTAAAGTGAATTTTTTTAAAGCTCAATAAATTATCAATATTTTAGTCAGCTAAAATTCACAACAGAGCAATTGATTCAAAAATGTGTAAGTGGTTTTATCATATCAAAAATTATTTTCAAACATTTTTTCTAAGAAACTGCTAATTGACTTTTTGGAATAAATTGGAATTTTTTTTTATCTCGGATTGTAAAATAATATAAATATCATATAAAACAATTATTTCTCCCGCTTTGAGAACTAAGTTTATTATTCAAGAAATATGCTTGACCTGTGTTTTGAATAGAGCATTATTATTATATAAAAAATCAACTCTGAATTTAATATAATATGGTATAAGTGCTGTTTACCAAAGTGAAAATATTCAGCTATAAAGTAATCAGAAAAACTGCTTTTGAGGTACATTTGTTTAACATTTTTTTTGCAAAATGTGTTTTTCTTTTGTGTTATATTATTTTAATTTTAATTTTACCTTAAATCAAAGTATGATATTTATTAATAAAATATACATTCATCGTATACAACATGCAAATTTAAATTAATAATAACAATTCTTATTTATCTTTCTATCACAATAACTTATCTTTTCTTTGATTATTATACCTAGTAATTATCAATTTTAAGTCAATTCTAAAAGTACTGTGGTCAATTACTGTGCTTTATTTATTATTTATTATAATGTCAAACTGGTGTTGATATTCTGTTATAAAAAGCATCAGAATTTTATTTTAAATTAAAACGTAAACAAGTATTAAGCTGCTTTCCTTCAATAATACATAATCGAGTATATAATAAATGTATTTATCAATTTCAATTCCTGTAAATAGAGTTTAAGTATTCGTATAATAACCTGGATTTTATATTTTTGATCTAGTTTTTAATGTTCTTTTTATGACAATACAGGAAAATTATATTTTTACTTTGGATTTTTAATTGTTTTACGTAAAGCATGAAATATAAAACACAAAAATAAAACAAAATCCAAGACATAAGTTTAAAAATAATCCTAAATGTGGTTAAAATTAAAATAGAAGTTTATGATGTTAAATTCAATCATAAATCGAAGAAAAGAGGAAATTGATTATGCAATGTTAAATGTATGATAACGTTAATAAATGTTTTGAATTGAAATCAAACTAAAAACTTAAGTAAAAAGAGACTTTAAAATATATTATTTATATACAACAAATCATTCATTTTTGACATTATTATTCAAGCTAAACTTTAAAATTTATGTAATTTTATATACTTTTGCCACTTAAAATGTAACAATCTGCAGGAAACATGCATATCAAGTGATATTTGTATCATGCCTTTCTAAAAATGATATTTGTAGCTTTAATTACAAATATCAATTTTGCTAGTGCTGTATGTTACTAGGTCTATCGGTAAGTTTTGTCAATTTATTGATGATTACGTTGATAAAATCTTCTTAGAGAAAGATATTATTCTGAAAACATAATTCAACTCAGCAAACCATTTCGGAATATATCAGCAAAATTTGATTGGTTTGGAAATATCAACATTGGATGCCACATGAATAATATCAGGTGAGTTTTGATGATCAATTCATCATACGCCTTCGAGCTTTTTTTAACTGGATTTTAACTGAGGATGAAAATTGAATTACTTAAGAAAACATCATAAAGAAAAGGGCAAACTCTGCGGAAAAACAAACTCTTTTAACACGAAAACAAAAATGACTTTGGATAAGATAATGCGTGGGATAACTGAGACATAATAATTATGAGCATTGAAAATTGAGCCAAAAGTTCCATTCGAAAAAGTATCGTCAGCAAACGATTATTTTAAAGGGCAATACTCCAACAAATAGGCCAAGTAAACAGTTCGCCAAAAAATTGCTGAACTGTTCTGGAAATTTCTGTCCAGTACACCATATTCTTTGAACTTATAATCCAACGTCCAAATATTTCAATATTTAATATTTTAAGAATTTGCGAAGGGCAAAAAATTCAAAAATGAAGAAGATATTAATTTGGAAAGGTATTACTGTTTCGCATGAAAAATTTGTATTTTGTTTTTATTCAAATATGGACAGAATTTTCCGGTAGACCTAATATTCACATCGTAAATTTCTAAGTGCTCATTCATAGTGCCATTTTTTCACACTTTTGTTCACATTTTTATTTAAAGAAATTTAATACTTGTTTATTATATATTAAAGCGTTTGAAAAGTGTGCTTTATTCAGAATGAAGTAAATAATAATCATATTAAAGCAAACAAATTGTAAGAGAGTATATGCTTATAAATTTGTGACTATAGCGAGCCTTTGCAGTACATAAACTTCATTAAATGGCTGTAATGTCTCTGTGATGAAACGAATAAGGTAAGATATGTACATATATACCTAAATATATTTTTTAAATGTAAATTTTAGATAATCATTTGGAATAGTGTGACGTAAAAACCTGAGTTACACTCTCAAATTAAAGAAATATTGAAACGATGCAATATCAAATATTAATCACAGAATAATAATTTAAATGTGTCATTGTTCATTAAGGCTAGAAATGTGTTTTGATGAACATCTACGAAAGAATGTAAGCTAATAAATAAAATGAGGTATGTCATATATTCAAATTATCATTAAGATTTAAACAAGATTTATATAAAACTTAATGTAGCATCATGAAAGTAAAATATCTTGATTTACCTTATTAATTATTACAATCAAAATATAAGCATCATCAATGTTCAAAATAATTTCTTCATATGTTAACGGTTAATTTTGCAATTACTTCTATAAATTAATATTCAAGAGAATAACACAATTCATTGGAAAAGTTTATAATAAATGGTTTGAAAAAAATTGTAAATAAGTGATAGATAGACATACCAATACAAATTAATAATTTTAAAGTTACAGTAACAACGTGCTTAAACAAGTATATATTGCTTACTGTCTGCAAATTTCACTTGTAAATAATAGCAAAAATCACTCAATTTAATTAAAATAAACAATGAAATATTTTAATTACATTACATTGAATTATTTAGATTTTATGATTTGTTTGAATTTTCACGTGATAAAAAATTAAATTCTTATCAAATGTTAAATTAATATAAGCGCAAATCATTTATTATAAAATAATTATTATAAAATAACTGATAATTTTTATTACAAAATAACTGATAATTTTTATTATAAAATAACTGATAATTTTTATTATAAAATAACTGATAATTTTTATAAATAAATACTCTGCTATTTTAACAATCCAATAAGTGGAACTCTTGATTAAAATATGAAGACTTCATAATGGTTGATGATAAAATTTATAGTCATAACTATATACATTGACAATTTGGATCAAAAAGATCTTTTAGAGTAATTAGTTTAAATAAGTTTTTTCCGTAAATCAAACAATCATATGATGATAACAGATGCAGTTGCTAAAAACTGAATAATTGTTACTATTTCAAACGAGACATAGTATTAAAAATCTTTAGCTTATTTAGTCACAATTTTTGAAAAGTTAAAGTAAAATTATTGTAAATATTCAATTTTAGAAAAGAAATTTACATATTATAAAGTTTTACTTAAATGAAAACCCTAAGAACATTGACTTCATTACTTCAAAAAATCAAGCTACTCAACAAGTTTAAGATGAATAATTTTTAAGTTGAGTGCTTTAGATAAAAAAAGGAATTTTTTAAGCACATTGAAAGGTTTTAAAATATTTTAAATACAAATATCATCAAGGTGAATTTTAATAATTACTTCCATTTTCCCTAAATGGTATATAAGTTTATATATATATATATATATACATACATACATATATATATATATATATATATATATATATATATATATATATATATATATATATATATATATATATATATAATATATATACATATACATATATATATATATATATATATATATATATATATATATATATATATATATATATATATATATATATATATATATATATATATATATATAATGCAAGATTAGATATGGAATTCAAAAGTACAAGAATATATAAAAACTTTATTTATGTTTAGCAATGCATTAAGCACAAAAGGAGCTAAAATAGAATTACTAAAATGTAGTTAATATTATATTTTATAAAATTAACAATCGAAATTCCAAATTTAAAACAATACATTGAAAATACTTGGAAAATTTTAAAAAAAATACCAAAGAAAGATATAAAATGGAAAGAAATATCAACATGCCAATGTGGTCAACACCCCCTGACGAAGCTGGCCATGCTAGTATTTCGCTCAATTTTATATATTTCTTCAATATTTTTCTTTTAAATTTTCCAAGAATTTTCATTGTACTGTTTTTCAATTGCTATTTTTATTGTTAATTTTATAAAATATAATATTAAATTATATATATATATATATATATATATATATATATGTATATATATATATGTATATGAATGTTGATTTTTTCTCAAATGTTATTGTATTTTGTAAACAGCCAGCCTCTAGGGGATTTTTAAGAATGTGTCAAATTCAAAATGGTTAAAAATATTTATTCTATTTGATCTATTTTGGCCCTTATTGCATATTTTATAATGGAAAAACTTATTAGGGGAATGCATGTCAATGACTTTATAATTATTTTATAAGTAATTATATTTTACATCGTAATCATGAACTTTTATTTGTATATTACTCAGTAAACTTCAGTTTTCATATGATACTGCACATAATATCATGCAAAATCTGGCATACATTGTATCAAATTTAAATTTGTAAATTTTATTGGAAATATTAAATTGTTTGACTGTTTTTAATCTTAACTTTATAAGTTGCTGTTCAGTAAGAAATTAGATATAGAATTTCAATTATAAGTATACATATATTAATTCAAATGTTGAAAAATCATGTCAGAATTATTCATTTAACTTATATAAACAACTTACATTATGAAGAAAATAAAATTATAGGAGATTTTCACAAACTTTCATAGAACAACACTTCAAATAACTTAATTTAAACTCCAAAGTTTATGAAATTCTAGAAAAGATAATTAATTTTAACGGAATATTTACATGTAATGAATAAGCAATTTTACTTTGAATGGAAAGTAATTAAAATTATAAACATCTGATTTAAAGATATAATATCTCAGAAAATTTAATGTGTAATAAATGTAACCTTAGAAGTTAAGGTACACAATAATTTTTCCGTTATTATAAAAAATATTTTTAATTTTTAAACTAGATTTAAAAAAATTAATCATTTTAAATGTTACAAAAATTATTCATCTTGAATGTTAATATTTTATTAAAGAATGATAATTTTTACCAAGTGATTTTAACTATCAATCAAAGCATAAATATTCTATAAAAATAATTTAATATATATGGTGTAAAATATAAAAAAGCTTCTCAAAAGTACTCAAAATTCCCTTTAATATTGTTCAATGGGAATAAAAAGATTCTGTTAAAATTATCAAAATTAACACAAAAATGTTTTTGTAAACATTGAAAAATCTCATAAAATATTAGAAAGGTCATATACTTTTTTATTTTACAAATTTATTTTTTAAAATGTTTTTAATTCGACAAAAATTGAATTATTTGCTTAAAACTAGATATATCTAATTCGTTTCCATTAGTTCAGATTATTATAACATTGAAGCAAAATATTCAATATAAATTTATTAAATTAGTTCCTACTTTAAGCATTACTATTTTGACAACGAAAATATTTTAAAATGTGTAGATGCTTTTTTTTTTCTTTTTTAATCATTTCAACATTTTGATGGTAACACATATGCTCTTTAGTGATCAGAAGTTTGCTTGAATAAAATTTGAAGTAAGAATTTCACAAACGCATAGTACAGAAAACAGTTTTCAGGGCATAATAAATGCTCGAAGGTTTGAAATATAATAAGAATCTCAAACTTGAGACAACTATTTACAGTTGAGTGAGTCTGTAAAGATATTTTCTCCCAGCAACCCCGTTGTTTGCGCACTTCTGAGAAATGACACACTTCAACAAAATCACTTTTTTACTCAAGCGAGAAATATTTCTATCAATTTCAAATGTGCATCGTTTGCAAAATGTCTCATTTCAGACATTCTCACATTACGACAAACATAGTTTTGAAAATAAATTTCGTTGATTAGCAACTTCATCTGTTAAATTAAATTTTGCGTTTTCAAAATAAGGATTAGGAAAATTGTTATCAATACATTTTTATTGAAGAATACGTATCACAATAGTTTCCTTATCTTAAGATTCTTTTGAACTTAATATTAACGTATTTATTAAAATTTGTTATTATAATTACAAATGAATACATAATTCATTCAAAGGTTTTTATTTTAAATTTAGAATTAAAATATTTATTATTCTAGAAATATTTTATTTTTTCTCCTAGCGTTCCTTGTATATTATTAATAAATGCTTATCGTAACGTTAGAACTAGGTATGCATTTTTTTACGAATACTAATTTGAATAATCTCAACACAATTAGGAAGTAACTATGTGTAAATTACCATAAACTCTACAGAGCTGAATATTTTGCGAGGATTGACAGGAAAAAAATCCATCTGAATTTAAATATCAATAATAATTTTATTATATTTACAATAGAAACATTTTTATTATATGTATTTGTATGATATCTTCCACTTTAATTGTTCATTCTGGAAGAAATAAATTTAAACAAAATCTGAAAAAAATATAAAGTGTGCATTTTTTTGATAAATTTCCTAAGATTTCTTTCTATACTAATTTCTAAAATAGAAAAAAAAACTTGGTGCTCCTCCTGTATGAAAAATTAATTAGTATTGCAATAAAACATTTTCAAAATGTAGGAAAAAATAGGGAAAATTTTATTATAAGGGTCATGGAGTTTTGAATATAAAATAATAAATTGTGTTTAAATTGATTATAGATTTTTGTTATTCATATAAAATTAAAAAAACAAAGTTAGAAAAAGACATCGCATTTTTACATTTAATCTTATAGAAGTGAATATTTAAGTAAACATTTTATATAATAATAATCTCATTAAAAAAATTAGAAAATTAAGCAACTGGTTGTATAAATTTACAACCAGTTGTTTAATGCCTAATTTTCAATTACTTACAGCGTATATATATATATATATATATATTATAGTAAATGTATAATGTAAAAGCTAACTTTCATGAATTTAATTGCATTTTGGTCACATTCTTGGAATATTATATTGATTTGAAATATTTTTAAAGTTTTTTAGCATAATATAAAAGAAAGAAACAATTAAGTAACATAGCATATAATCCTTATGAATAACAAAAGCTGAAATTAACTCGTTATTTTACTTTATTGCTTGTAATTTCGTATATAAAATCCCATAAAAGTTAATTTACATAGAGTTTGATAAAAAAATATAGTTTAAATCGATAAAAAGTACAAAATTATCAGCACTGAAAAAATTCCATTATAATATATCAACTTATATTTATGGGTTGAAGCATTTTACGTTACAAATATTTATTGTGGTTGATTTATTATTAAAATAAATTAGACAACAAAATTTACTAACGCATATGGCATATAATATTCATGACAATCTAAATTTCAATTGTTTCAAATGTGTGTATATATAGCTCAATATATTTTTTAAAAAATCATCATTTTCAAACTATATCTGCTATTATAAATAATAATGCAAACTCAACATAATTTGAGACCTAAAATTTAATGATTATGAAATATTTACATAATTGTTATCAATTTTTATATTCTTTGGTCATAAATTGATGACATGACTTTCTCTATTCTTTACTTTTCTATCTTTTTATATAAATATGGAATTACATTAAATTATTTCATTTTATACACAAAACCTTCAATATAAAGGAGTAAAATCTATAAAGCTCCTTAAAACTTATTATCCATAATATAATTTAATGTTAAAGACATTTTTAATATTAACACTCATTAAATGGCATATCTGAACAGACAGTCTACAACGTGCTTAGAAAATGTACAATTATAAAAGTTAAATATCTTCTAATGTTCTTTTCTTTAATTTATAAAACTTGTGAGAGGTAAATTTGGGAATTTGCAATCTCAAAGTAATGCATTGTAACAATTTTATAGAAGTTTTCTTGATTTTTTAGATATTAATATGCAATAACCTATTTGTTGTATAAAATGGAATTCATTACAATGTTAACATTCACAATGCTTTTTTATTTTTTTATTTTTTTTTGAAGTTTTATTTTCAGTGTCATCCATAATTTTATTCATAATAATTATCTAATGCATTGTAAATAATTAAACATGATAAAATATCTCCCAAATCTCTCTGTGATAGAAATTTCTTTAAACCCAGATTTAAAGCAGTCACTATCAGATAGACATCAAGTGAAGGATTTAAAGGTAATTTTAATTGAGGATAATCAGGTGTTTGACTGTTTTTGTAGTTAGCAATTCAAAATCTAAACATATCAATTATTAAACCATAACACCTCAATGATATATAATTTTTTTTATTTTTAGTAGTGGTGTGTTTATGTATATATATATATATTTTGATTCATATTACACTTAAGGAATTCTTTTGCCCAGGATCTTATCAGTTGTTTTCATGAAGTTTAGGAAAACCTATTTGAAATCCAATGTCGATACTGGGAACAAAATCTGAATTTCATTTTTGAAACTTTTTCAAATTAATGAACATTAAACAGTTTTATACTCTTTATAAAACGAAAGATAAATTAGATATTATCCAAATAACTCTTTATAATTTACAGAAATAATTTTAAAATACCAGTAAAAATAGATTATATTTATAAAATGGTAAAACATCTTCAATATTTTTTGAATTTAACCACAAATGTGTCTTTAATATGATTAATTGATTGATACACCAATCATTATTCAAAATTTCACAAATATTTTAGTATGTTGACAAGTAAAATATTTGTGATACTAAAATCACAAAATATTTGTGATTTTAGTATCACAAATATTTTACTATGTAAGCAAATATTTTAGTATTTTAGTTATTATACATTTAAAGAGAGAGCAAGAATAAAAAAACTGCTTTAATATTGCTTCATATTGTTGTATTGATAAGTCAAATGGAAAACATGATTTATCAATAATTGTTTTGCTTTAATATCTGTTTTCCTTCTCATAAATGTATTTTATGAAATCGATGTGATTTAATTTATAAACTAAAATAAATAATCAGTAATCAGTTTCTAAATAATCAGTAATCAGTTTCTAAATAAAATTAAATGCTTTTTTCATTTAATTATCTTTATTGGAAAATTAGAATATCGATATTGGTAGACAATGTAATCTGTAATATACTATCAATTTAACCCGTGCAATTGTTATACATTTCCTGGTTATTGATTAACGATTGATACGCAATCATATATGTTGGGCAGGTTTCAATTTTTTAGTTAGTTTATAAAATAACTGATTGTTTTAAATCAAATTTCAAAAATGAATTTCAGTTAAATGTTTCTTCTTTATAATTTTAAGACGGATGTTTGCTTAAAGCTTGAGAATCAGTAAACAATATTTAACCAAAATATGTTTTTAGTAACCATAAATTCTCAAAAAGCAATTATAGAGCTATCTTTACATTCTAGATAGTAATTTTTTAATAAAATAATTAACTTTTAAGTTTTTCCATACCCTATATTTTGCTGATTACCACTATGAAAACGTTACCTTAAAACTTTTACAATCTCTTAAGTACGAACTCATACTAAAGTTTGAATTTTGTTTCAGGCATAAATAAATAATAATATTGGGATTTATATTTTGATTTATGTAATAATCAAATATATATTTGAGAAAGAAATCTAGGTATTTATGTGTGATTCACACGCATGTGCACTGTTTATATATTTTACAGTCATAAATTTCACTGAAAATATTTCAGTATATCTAATTCAGAATTATACTTGTTCTTTATTTATTATATATCTTGGTCTTAAAAATTGTATTCATCTATGGCTTTATGATTGAAATTGAATTTACTTAAATCTGAAGTATACAATTTAATTTACAATTGTATACTCAACAATTAGCTAAGATATCTCTTAAGTTGCTATTATGAGCTCAAACACAAGATCAAATTTCCAGTTAAATTTTTAAGCCTTCTGTAAGCTTTTGTAAATTTTCTAGAACTATGTCTTCATTTGATGCAGTAAAAGTAGGAAATAAATATCGGAATAAAGGATGTATAATCTTATAGGCCAGATTATCCTCCAGTTGTCCTTTTAAGAACTTTGCATTCACAAGGTATGAAGAGTTCTGGAGGGTTGCCCAACCAGCATCCCGCACGAAGTTTTAGAACAAATCTGATTAGAAAGAGTTCTCCTTCCACTTCTCCGCACATACTTTCTTTCAAGGGAAGAAGGAGATGAAAGATCCACCGATAGAGGGACTCAGTCCGGGAATGGGGGAGAGGTTTCTATGGAAACAGACGAACACTCCGGTGTGACGCCCTGAAACCAGTCATGTCCCTAGTAGTCATGGAGGAGGGTGATCGTGGTCCTAGTACTTAGGACTCACAAAACTTTTGATGATCTCACCAGGACAGAGAAGGACCTACCGCTATGGTCCGGCACCTGTGGTTTATTGTCTTGTTTCTGAAGACAATTTCAGCCCTACCATCTGTGGTTAAAGTGGGTAAGTAGAGTTTCTTTCACTATTATACTTCACTTGCTTTGTTCTCAATCTTGAGCTGGTTGAATAACTTCGCGGCAGGTAGGAGCCACAAGTGGATAGAATGGTGGGAGTGAAAAGATTCAGAGGTGAACTAAGTCTTAAACCCAGATCGTGAGATTTACTTTCGTTATGGGAATATTTGCATATGTATGCATTTAATAATCTTTAAACTAAATTTTATTTTTATTATTTATAAACTGAAAAGAAGTTACATATTATGGTACGTTAATTAAATTGCTATTTTTATAAATCAAAAATGTATGATTAAATCATGTAAACAAAATTTTAATTACATTTGCTTAGAACAATAAAAGGGAAAATAAAGTTTAATATTTTTAATATAGGAGATATTACCTTACAAATAGATTCAATACTGTGCATGGATTGTAAAGAACAAATATATTAACAAATGTATTTAAAATATTGATGGAAATTTCCAATTCTAATAGCTCACATATTCAATCACAGGAGATAGATTTACAAAAAATATCTTCTTAAAAATAATTTATGAAATTAAATTTTTATCTATAATTTAATTATGCTAAACTTTTAGTTCCTTTTGTGAGTGAGTACTTTGTGTGCTTGATTATTCTTGAATTTAATATTTCTTATTTTTTTTAAAGAAACAAGAATGTATTTCGAATATAGTATAATTTTAAATATTAATATAATTCAAACGACGATTCTTTATTATTATTGTATAATTAATTTGTTTTACTATTATGTAAATAAATAAGCAAATGTTTAAATGATTATGTATTAAATAAGCTAATGAATAATATATATTTTTCTTTAAATCTTGAAGTGTGATTAAATAAAAATAAATATATACGAGAAACATAGACTGCTATTTTAAGGCAGGCAATAAATAATAAAATGTCTTATTCAATCTAATTACAATTCTGTTTTTGAAAATTACGGCTTAAATGTCTATAAATACTTTAAATATAAGCAAATATCGAACCTCTTTATTTAAAGCATGTGAAAAAAATTACCAGGGAAATAGTTTATTAGAAATCATAATAATATTCTGATAAGTCATAAATTCTTTTGTATTTCTAGACAAAGTATTATAATCTATTATACCAAACTTGCTTATTTAACTGAATATATTTTTTGTCTTTAAAGTGTTGTCCCGAATGAGTTTACGAGGACAAGTTACAAAAGTAGAAATTTCTATTAATAAAATACCATAGTTCTTTTTTCAATAACACTCGCAGATTCATATGAATGAATAAATACATATGTGTGTGGGTGATATATTGAGAAAATAATTATTGGATTCAATAATAAAAGCTATAAATTATTTCTAATAATTATCATCGTATGAATCTTATGAAAGTTTTGAAATTATTGGTAAAATCAAAAATAATTTTTTTTAATATTTCTAAATTAGGAGACACAGAACATAAATGAGAGAATGGAAAACCTATATTTCAAGTTTTCACTTGAAGTTTAATAATGTGTGTTTGCGTGTGAGTGATTGTGTGTGTGAGTGTGGGTGTGATTATTTTATATATAAATTTATGAACTTACCCTATTTATAATCCAAAAGCATACGTTAGTATAATATATGGTTCCTTTAAAGTTAAGCAGTTAAGCTTTAAATGAAAATTTTAACATATTCACTATTGAAATTACTAGATAAATCCGATGAAGGGTGATTAAATATATATATATATATATATATATATATTATAAATTTAATAACCACAAAAATTTATAGTTATTTCGTAACACTAATAATTATTCTAACACTGGGAAATGAAAATATTTTGTATATTAAAATTTATAAGTGCAAAAATGAAAACTTTCAGCTTTCTAAATAAATTGAACCTGGAATTAAACATTAAGTTTCTTATAACAATATTGTTCTTTGAAAAAAAATTTGAGGTTGAATTTCATCACCATGTATTAGAAATAATACATAATATAAGAATAAATGCGTAGTAATAAGTTTCTATTAAAACTCAATAGGTATTTTGCATTCTAATAAATAATTTAAAAGTAATATTTTTTTTAAAAAATGACTCAATATGAGATAATATGAACATTTTCATGAAACTCATTATACGCGTAGTAATTGTTAGTATCTCAAGAAATTAAAAGTTTATTTAAAATGTATAAAATTAATTTTAGTGATAAAAAACATTATCAAAATGGCAATTTAGACATCACAAATTCAAATTTTAGAAGTAAATATAACTAATATATTTACGCAAGATACCACAGGAGCACTTCTCGTTTTACTATCTTTTATACTATAATTTAAAATGCTCGTAATAACAATAATTATATATATATATATATATATATAAATATATATATATTAGTAAATTAATTTAAATACTGTTTATAAAGGCGAAATGTTAGCTAAAACTAACTATCTACAGTTTTATTTTTTCCAAATGGCTTTCTATTGCGTGGCAATATAATTACGGTAACGAGAGAATTTAGATTTTATAAATACAAATAACTTTTATGCGCATATTAAATTTTCACTTTTTTCTTGGAATATGAAGATTTTTTTTACTTTTTAACTATTTTTCAAATGATACGTTTTAAAAAAAATTCAAACGCTATTTCGGAGAATTTTTTTGTGTTATAGATATTTATTATAAAACAGCTTATTAAATTTTGAAAGATTTATTAGTACAGATTAAATTTCTAAATTACTTAAATAAAAGACTTTTAATACTGAAGTATAAATATAACATACATTCACTATTTTTAAACTTCACAAAACATAAGTAATTTCAACTCAATATAAATATTAAAACCAATGTATTAAAATGTTAGATTCCTAAGTTGAATGTTGTTATTTTATAACCTTGTAGTGATTAACATCTGTTTTCATAGTCAAAAAAACATATACAAGACTATGCACAAATTATGTAGTTGTTTCAATTAAACAACATATTAATTATATAATATTTGAGAATATTGATAATTGTAATGATTAATTCAAAGAATATTTAATTCTTTGAATGATTTAACCATTTAATAATTTTTTGGCATTTTATGTAAAATAATTATGCTTATACATACCTAAGAAATTAAAATTTTCTAAATAATTTATTTAGTTTGCAAATAACAATATTAAATTAATAATTTAATTATCAGAAATTTACTATTGCATGTAAAAACGTGTTAAAAAAAAGAGAATAATAGGTAGGTAACTTTTCTTGTTACTCTCTTTAAAATTTAATTTTAGCAACTGCTACACAAATTTTCAAATGGATTTCAGTACGAAACATTTACGTATCATTATATTGATTTCCAAAAATATTTATAAATAAATGTGCTGATTAATGATGTAAAATCATTTTTGAAGCCAATCTTTATATTATTATTAAAATTATTCATACATGATTATACTCGTAAATTTATCAAATAGGAAAGGAATTGAGAAAAAGTATTTTACTGTCAATTGATATTTTTATCCACAAAATCAGTAAATATAGTATATGATTTATTTTAAATTAAAAGTAGTTCTTTTTTAAGGACATCAACCTTGTAAATGTTCATTTACCTAGGTGTGATTTATTTTAAATTATAAGTAAATACTTTTTTAAGTTCAGCATCCGTAAATGTTCATTTGTAAACAATAAACAAATGTCTTGACAAATTAAATAAATAAATTTAATATAAGTTAATTAATTAATTTAACCAATATATGACCATTAGTAAACGCTGTACAAAATATTTATTTGCTATTAAGTTCTTCATATATTTAGACTCTATCAAACGTTTTTATTAGATGTTTCTTTTGCCACTAAAAGAAAGTAAATAAAAAAACAAAATATTCTTCTTGCAAACTTCTAATAAACTACGAAAAATATGTGTATAAACTATTAAAGTTTGCCATGTACACCAGTGTTGATTCCAAAATATTGTCAGTAAACCAATAAAAATAATCTTTTTTGATGGTTAGAATAGTCCCTAGTGGAAGAACAGCTGCTAAAATGATATTGTTTTGGCTATAAAGTAACTTTCATAATATCCATGAAGTATTTTGGAGATTACACTTAGATGCATTTTTAGGAAAAATATTCTGATAGAGCTTTGTTTAAAAAAGTATATTTTCATTTAATAGTATGCAGATGTTTCTGAGGAAATATTTTGGTGTTAAACGCAGTTTTATGTACTTTTATTATAAGAGAAAAGTACATTGTCATCTACATATTTTATAAAATTTTAATTTTAAATAAATTATATCGAAGTTCTAAGATAATTGCTCTTTATTTTATAAAAGCTGTTGATTTTTTTTACAAACAAAATTTAAAAATATTGAGAAATGTTATTGAATATTAAAAGTTGATCCCAATTTTTATGAAGAATATTCTTAAGAATATACTCACATAAGAAAAAACTAATAATGAGTCACACAATTGTAATTTTAATTGTAATAGGTAAAAATAAGGTAAGATAGATGAATCAGAGTTATAATTTGCTTAAAAAACTGTAAATAGAAAATTTATCAAATAAGTTGAAATATTTAAATTTTTTTTCGTACAAATACTTAAAATTTATGTTTAGGAAATTAAGATCTTCCAATCGAAGAATGCATTGAACTTTTATGCATAAAGAAAAAAGACTAAATCACAATTTAATTTTCTGTATCATAAATACATAATTGAAAATTGCAAAAACTTAATCAAAATAATGATGACTTTTATGAGTTTCTTTAAGACAGTGGTATTTGATCCCAATACAAAACTGTGCTGTCTTTCTTACCAATATAATTTTTTTTAAATAATGCGTGTGTGTGTACTAATAATAGATTTTTCCATACTTTAAATATTAATTATTGAAGAAAAATATTAATATATTTTATTGTGAATGAGCAGTTTTTATCAAGTATTATAATCGAAAGCATCATCTTTCTCATTTTTTTTATATCCTCGTTATTTACAATTTGACCTTTATTGACTGCTTTGTTAGAGCTCTTAAAAATTCTGTAACTACACCCTCGACATATCTAATTATCTTCCAGCTATCTAATTTCATGACACTTCAATGTCTCTAAATTTATTTTTCGCACTTTTCGCAGGAAGGAGGAATGGGTAAGTTGTCGTATCTGATAGCAGGTTTCTTTTTCATCACCGTCATTTTAAAAAAAAATCATCTTTGATTACGAAGTAACTGTTATTAGAGATACTTCAAAATTGTTAAACAGGTGTTGTGAACGACTTTCGTTCTCATAGAAACCTTTATTTTAATGACTAAAGAATAAAAGTAATCTTTCATAGTTTGAGTTCGAATAAAAGTATTGACCTTTGAAGGTACAATGAGGAAAATTTGAAGAGGATTGTTAAGGGTAATGAGGCATTTATGACTAAGCAAAAGTTGTTACATCCTTAATTGGCATATTCGAGGTAATAAATGTAAGAACTTTGATAAGACTTTAAGCTGCGCAGTTAGATTTTGGATTTTAAATTTATATTTTGTAGTCATATTTTATTAAGTTTTAACAATGTATTTAAAGAAATATATTTTTACGTAAAATATATTTCATTCTACAACTTCGCATTGAACATAATATGTTAATATTTTTTAAATGAAATTTACATTTATCGGATAATGAAATGTTGATTATTTTGTTATTTATTTTTATAAAATGTATTGCAACTTTCCTAAATAGAAATTTTCAATACAAAGCAATTTTAACCTAGGGGCTTAATGCTCTTAAAACAAGAAGCTTATAAACAATAAAATGATCTCAGAGTGATAATACCGGATATATGTATCTGAAATATAGTTACACTTTTAATAATTAAAAGTAAAGTCAGTATGTGATACAACAAAGTAATTTATTTTACGAAATGAAAAGTTATTATATTTTAGAAAGTTACAAATGCAATATTTTTATTTATGTTCAGTTTAAATTGAGCAATAAGAAAAAAAAATAATTTGATCACAAAAAATATTTTTTTTAATAACCAAAAAACATTTTTCTATTTTTAATAAAAAAAATGTAACTATGTTTCGTAGCCATCTAGTAGTCATTTTATTCAATTTAAGTTTATTTATTTATTTAAAAAAACAGTTTATTTTAATCTCTAGTAAAAAATATGTTCTTCTTCTTAAATAGTTTCTAAGGTTACTGATTGATAATGGTTTATTAACTCAATTCTGTCACACAACAGCCCATATGGACAAAGACCTACATTGCCCATCACTGTTCTCTTGACCGAGAGGGCACTGGGTGCGAAACATATGTCCGGATTAGATAGTCATCCTTATGCGATAACCCTGAATATTCAGTTCCCTAGAATGCTTGGTACTCAGTTTATCGACCCACTCAAGAGATGAAAGGCTGAGTCAACCCTGCTCATTTTATAGACCGAACCTCGGATCCGTACCATAAGAGCGCTAAACGCTATTACTAAGCACCCAAGCTTCGACAGTGGTTCTAATATATATATATATATATATATATATATATATATATATATATATATATATATATATATATATATATATATATATATATATATATATATATATATATATATAGATAGATAGATATAGGGTGTCCCAAAACTACCGCATAGACTCTGCACAGCTAGATTCCTCGTTGGGAGTACATAAAAACTGCCCAAAGAAGCGCTGCTAACATGTACGAGAAAAATGTGAAAAAACAAAGTATGACATCACCGCTGATGAAAGAAAAAACACTTTATTGAGTGTATCAACAACAGTATATGCAGCGGATATCGACTGGAATACATGGCAGTTCGTACGTCATTTACATTACATCGGCCTTAGATCAAGTACATGTCGCAGAAGTCAGGAACGGGATACATGGCTACCATACCAAGACTACCGGTACCAGCAAGATGCAACCTTTTAAATATATAGCAGTTCAACGGCGCGCAATATGCGTGGTGAACGGTTTAAACATTATTGTCTCGAAAGTTATGTCCAATAAAGTGTTTTTTTTTTCTTACACCGGCAATGATGTCATATTTCATTTTTTGTATTTTTCTCGTTAACTAGGGATCATACAGGAACGCTTCTTTAAGCAGATTTTAAGTAGAACGAAGAATCTAGTTGTGCTTAGTTTATGCGGTTGTTTTGGAACACCTTGTATAACATATGTGTGTGTGTGTGTGTGTAATATTTAGGCAATATGTATTAATAAAATATTTCTTATTCAAAGGCTTGAAGTTACTAATTGAAACACTGGAATGTAAATAATTTAAGGTCTTATCTAATACATAAGTTCAAGATATTTTTCATTGCAATATTCTACGTATATATTAAATTTTTTTTCACGTATGTACATTTCTTTCATACAAATGTGAGTAAACAATTGATTGTACTTGGCTGTGATAACATGTAAAGCAACGACAGGCGACATAAAATTATTTAAAATTCCACACTCATTTACGAATTTAATACAACAATCCAACCAATGGCTCGAAAGAAAATCCAACCAAATTTTATATATTTATATTATATTTCATTTTATAGGGTAATATTTTAAAAACGAGTTGAGTTAGTTATTAGACTATTGTATTTATCTGCCTAAATTTGTGTACACAAATATTCTTTTCAAGTACATTTGTATAAGAATAATGCAAAAAACGGCATTCTTCTTTCAATTGTCATAAATAATTGGTTCTTTTCAGTAAATTTCTTTATATTTAGAAGCTGTAAATTTATATATTTAGAGATTGTTTTAACATTAAAAGTAATAAAAATGAGAATTTCTGTTGGATGATCACAGAAAATACTGATGACGATCAATATAGTAAAAATTGTGTTCCTTGATTTTAATCTAATGAAAAATCTCAAAAATTCTTTTCATGAGAAAATACTTTTCTGAAATATCACGTTAATAAGAAAATTACTAAAAAAAGGTGGATCGAAATTCCATTCCAGTTAAAGAATTTCTTCCATGCAAATTCGTCTCCCAACTAATGCACTGCAGTAATGATAAAGATTAATGAAGTAAGTTATTTTAAATTTATTCACGGATTTCTAAGAACATACATTTCACTTTTGATAAACAAAATACTTTTCGTAAAAAATAAATCCGCATTAAATGGTAAAGCATAATTTTTTTTTTTAATAATCGCAAATTACTTTTTTCGATATCGAAAAATATAATACTTATTCAATAAGAAAAGGTTTTTTATTGCAATTTTTTAAACATATTTAATTATATTACTTAAAGAATAAATTGGTACAGTAGTAAAACTCTGCTTTCCATTTCAACAAAATTGCAGTTACTTTTAAAAATCCTAATTTGTTATTGATTTTATTCTGTAACTTCAGATTTGTGGCTGTCGTTTTTATTTGCTAGGACATATACTTTTTTGTAATTAGCTGAATTGTTTTAGATTGATTTAGAATGTAAAGCAATACTATTGATTCTTTTTGTTAAATACATTATCACCAAAATAAATAGTATTGAAAATAATTAAGTCAGAAGCTTTCTCAATTAAACATTGATATAAACAAAAATCTATATTGTTACCTAATTTCATCAAATGGTGATATTCAATAACTGAATTAATTTTAAGCTTACTGATTTTACTGAGCTTATTTTACATTTTACAGATAAAGTACTAGAAGCAAGATTATTTAGATTTTTAGTTTTATTATTTTGATAATTCATACATCAATAAGCTCATTTGAATACATAATATACCCATATAAAATTTTCAGTTAAGAATTCTCTGTATTCTAAATACTTAATTTATTTCTAACAATTTTTTAATCCAAATATTTTTACTATATTTTTATTTGATATAAATTGTGATCGACATATTGTTTTTATAAAATGAATTTTATGTGTTCAAGATTCTAATAAATATAACCTTAGAAAATGAATCTATTCTTTATATATCTTATATGCTTAAAATAGGAATTAAGAACAAAACTTTATTTTAAAAAAATATTTTTATCAATTCGTAATATTCCTCGCAATTGTGTATGAATAAACTCTAATTCCTTAGGAATTGAACAATAGATGTGTTAAAAATAATAAGTTTCAATTGCGTATAACTGTAGTTTCAAAGAAGCTTATAATGTTTGTTTATATTGGTTTCACATACACTTTTTTTTTGCTGTATTTTCTGAGAAATTCAAATTCTGAGTTCATGTACGTAGAAAAAATAAATTGATTCATAAAGATAACATCTTTATCAAATTCCCCAATAATCGTGAGATTTAAACAAACGTTAGGGTTAACGATGGATATATGCATAACCAAGACACTTCCATTCCAAGCTATGAAATTGACTAAGAAAATTTCGCTTGCCCTTCATATGAAAATATGTTATTATTAAAAGCATGAATTGTGCGTCACGATACTAGCTCTTTAAGACACATAAGTGAAGGCAACTGATTTATAAGCACAGTAAATCTAAACAGTTTTCAGCAAATTGCATTTTGCTGTCCGAATTTGAGGAAAATGATTTGAGTCAAGAATATCTTGCTATTTCAATTTACTAAGGATTATGAAATCAATTATATTTTGATGAGATGAAAGTTCAAAAAATATCTCCCTTCTATGAAACAATGTCCTTCTATAAAGCAAACCATTTAATATAGAATAGATTTGTCCAGAAAATATTCTATTTCTAATTGCATTTAGAAAGGTTTGATAGTATGAGCAGGAACCAGCATAGTTTATCCTTATAGGGCATAGACTAAATATTGTTGGAGCCTGTAAGACATTCGTCATAGCTATTTAATGACTCAATATAGAGAGTTTGATAATATTCTGAAATGTAGTAAAATTTACTCCATCATCATTGATGATTCCTCTCTGTTAATGCAAAACAATGTTGAAAATAAGGCAACTGATCTAGTAAACGTATGTTATCAGTGAAAGCTGAAACAATAAAATATATATTAATTGTTAAACACAGTCACTTTAAAACATTGTTAATATTTTTTAATTTAACGAAAATTGATAATATAAAAAAACAGCTTATATAGTGGAAAATGTGATGAAAATTAAAACAATAAGCATAGATGATTATAATGTCACCTAAGTCAAATCAAGTTTGGGCGTTTGAAAAGATAAAATGTTCTGATAACAAAGAATTCTTTCACAATTGGTACGAGAATCACTCTAAAATTTTTGAGATATAACTAGGTTTTTAAAGTTATACTTACAAAATTTAAGTTGTGTTCAAAGTTGTCTCCTCCAGCATCAATGCACTTTCGTAGACGCATTTTCCACAGATTAAATGCCTCAAGCCATTCATTTCTTGGAATAGATGAAAAAAATGCATTTATAGCCACATCAATTTCTTCTTCTGAATGAAAATGACGTCCACGTAAGTTCTTTTTTAGCTTAAAGAATAATCAAAAGTCGCACATTGTTAGATCATGTGAATACAGCTTATGTTCGATCACTTTAATTAGTTTTTGTTTAAGACACTCAACTGCTTATCCGGCTGTATGTGAAGATGCATTGTCATTGTGAAGCATTAGTCCCTCTACATTCAGTTCTTTTAGAATTTCTGGAAGACATTTAGTGGTATGCCAATTTGCTGTTATTGCCTTGTCGTTCCAACTTGATGGCTTGGACCAATCCCGTACTTCTGAAGAAAACGGCATACGTCACTGTTTTCAGTGCACGTTGTTTTTTTACCATTGTAGCCGTGGGATCATCTTCAAAGACTCATACTTTGCTTTATTGACATGTTGGAACATCAAGAAACGATATTACGTTTCATCACATGTTACAATTTTAGAAATGATGCGGTGGCCACCATCATTTAGCAATTTAAGAGTTTCTTTATTGATTTTGACACGCTCCTCTTTTTGGTGATCAGTTAGATTATGGGGAACCCAACGACAAACTATTTTTTTCATATGTAATTCTTCATGAATGATTTTGCGTATGGCAGCGGATCCAATGTTAAGTTACTTCTGCATCATTTGATAGGTACAGCGATTATCATCCATTAACATTTTTCGTATGGCAGACACATTGTCCGCGATTATTTCGACGGCAGCTTCCCTGAGTGTTCTTCTCTCTGAAGGAAATTGCGACCTTTTCTAAATTCTCTAATTCATCTGTATACAGTAGCCCAAACTGGAGATTCATCACCAAATGCTAATTGCAACGGTTGAAGGCATTTTTCTTGATTTAATCATGCTTTAAAATCGTAGAAAATTATAGCGCAAAAATGTTCTTGCGTCAACTCCATTTTCTCTTCTGTTTAAAATTTATTCTACGCTAAACAAGTTGAAGTAAGTCAGTAAAAAATCGTCTTCTGTGTTAAAATACTTTGTATTTTAAAATTAAACCGTTATTTTTATTTTGTAAATTCTCGTCTGCGCATATCTCAAAAATTTTAGAGTAACCCTCGATTAATGTTCTAGATAGCTCTTCTTCATTAGATCAGTATTTTGCAAACATGCATTTTCAATTTTATCAACAAATTACCCCAAAACAGTTGGGCATTATATGTTTGAATTTATCCATTTGAAAGGAAAACATACTACAAGCATTTTTCCTCATTTTTAAATTATAAATTTTTGGTCGTTTGCATATAGATAAAAGATTTGCATACCATATATGGTTTTAAAAATTTCCATTATTTCATAAGCCTGTTTTTGAAACGATATGAATAGCATAGTCTTATTTATAAATCTTAAAAAAATGTTGTAAATAACAATATTTTCTACATTAATTAATTTGATATGATTTTACGTTTTGCGGCATTTGCTCTTTCCGTCTATAGATACACATAATTGTTTTCATTTTTTTCCTTTTTTTAATTAGGCTTTAATACAAAGTGTCAAATGCCATATAAGAAATATTATTTTCATATCAGTTTTACTCCTGCATGTTTATAAATATAGCAATTATTAAATTTCATTGTAAAGTGGAATATAGCTTTAAGTTTTGCATTAAAAAAGTTATAGAATATTTCAAAGTGCAAGATAGGTGGATGGGGATATTGCCTTGCAAAATATCACATTAAAAATAAAATAACGTGAAGAGTTCTTACAGAACATTTACAATACAATTACAAAATGCATGTAGATAATAATAATTTTGACTTATTCATAATTGAAACCATTTAAATTTTTAAGCCTGTCCTTTTCTGACTGCATAAAAATATGGCTGAATAAAAATATTTATAATAATAGAATGTCTTTTAAGACACTATTAAAAACACCTTTTTTTCTTGAAATGACTAAATGTCTGAAAATTATCTTTAAATATTATTTTCTGCTTAAATCAAGATCATTCTGTTATTCAAGTTTGCTTAAATCCCACTGAATCAGATTTTAAAGAAATCACATTATGTCTTCACAATTTAAAACTAAAGCAGCAATCTCACATCAAAAATTTGTGGAAAGATTAATAATTGCACTTTTATGTGATAAAATGTCACCAAAACGTAAGAAGTAGGATTTTAATAGGATACATGCCCACCTAGCTAGAATACATTGGTGTCATCGATTTTCTATGTTCTCAATTAAGTTGTTGGCTACCGAAATGGGAAGTAAAAGCCAGATGATGTATTCCAGCTCTCTTATGGACCTTGGAGAAGGACATAAGGCAGCAACATGTTTAACAAGATAGTCTTACATATGTCTTATAGAATCTGTGTCTGGAGATTGTGCAGGCCATTTCATTCATTCCATAGCAAGACCACTAAACTATTACTCAAACATTATTGCTCGATGAGGTTATGCGTTATCATCCATGCGAAAAAATATGTCAATTTTATCGGCATATGGTCGGACAAACTGATCAAAGATTTCATGCCGATATCTAATATCAGTCACAATACCTTTCTAGAATACAAAATGCAGGTCAGTGAGACTACAGTGTCAGATCCTTACTCAAACCATTATTATACAACCGTTGTAACTGTGTTTTTCCATAGGGTCTTATTGATGCTATCTGATGCATTATTCCATCAAATTTACCACATCGTTTTGAGTTCTTCATAAGTGTGAATCTAGACTCTTCTGTAAAAAGTACAGAGCACCATAGCTAACAGGTCCTGGAAACATCTTCTCTTGGCCAAGATAAACAAGCCCTTTCCATTCTTCTTCTTGAGAGGGATACACACATACTCGATTACCTTGCATAGTTACTAGCATGGTGAAAATTTTTTCGAACCGTACAAGCGAATATTTTTCTGCTTGATAGCTTAGAATTGTCTGCAACAAGTTGAGACGCAGAAATGATTTTTATAATTTGGGCCAAAAAATTTAATAAATGATCTCCTATAGGTATTGTAGCTCATGTATACTCTCTGGTCTCAGAAGCTTCGGTTTGATATTGATTCCAGAAAGGGTAAAGTATACATTTTGAGACACATTAAAGTGAGTAGCAGTATTAGCCTGTCATATCCCTATTTCCAATCATCCGACTGACCAACACCTTAACGAATTGATAAAACTTCTTCTCTCCGACCCTGAGGGATATTACTGAATATTGTCAATGTGAATCTGGTGACAAAAGTTACATGTATAATCACGAAAAGTCGCATATTTTCTTTCACCTATATAAGGTAAAAAGGAAGTTCTAACCCTTTTAAATGGCCCAAAATAACATAATATACGGAAAGTGTAGCTTATTCTTAGTCCTCGAAGTAATCAGATCTAGCATCTTCTGACAACTACTCCAGTTGTTCAATCATCTTGCCATGCAACTCGGGGATTTTGAGCGCAAAGAAATCTATGATTGCTTGATGTAAGTCTGCTAATTTGATAAAGGATTTCCCATGAAGTTAATTGTCCAGGGAATGGAAGAGGTAGTAATCTGATATATAAGGGTCGAACAGTAAGGAGGGCTGCAAAAAATTTTTCCAACCAAGTCCATGTATGTTATTCATGGCCACTCACTTTACATACGGCATCGCGTTAACGAACAAGAACAGTATACTCTTACTATTAACCAAAGATAATTCCTTCTGTTGCAATTTGTGTACAGATCCGCAGTAACCATTTGGCTCATTTGTAGCAATTCATAGTGAACCTCTTGTCACCAGATTGATCAGAAAGGGAAAAATCTCCTGGCCTGAATTTATGAAACCAATGGCTTACCGTACATTCATTTACAATACTATCCCCAAATGCACGGCATATTTTGCGACTTTATGTTGCAGCAGATGAGCTCGCTTTAAATTAATAAATGAAACAACACGGAGAAAGCCCCTTCAATGAGTCCCTTACAGCATGAATTATGGTTGACGAATATGTGCAGTGGGTCAACTACTATAACGACTGATATTTCCACTCTCGATTCACCGATGTACCAACAACATCATACACTAATTTACAGACTTTTTCTCATTTCATTCAATGTCAACATGACTACAAACTGTCTTATTTACCTTATACATGTACTTTGCATGTCATTACACGTTATTTTCTATCAATAAATTGTGTAAGTTAAATGCTTGCGTTTGCGCATAAAGGTACATAAATTTGTTTTCATCACTTATATAAGCTATAAAGTTTACTATTTTTGTGTCATTTTTTATGGTAACCTTCAAAAATATGTTGTTTCTCAACTTTTTTTTTTGTGAAAGCCAGTGTATTTAAATATACGGAAAATATATTTCAATACATTTTACTTAAGTTTTTAAATAAAGTGAAAAGTGAATTCTCTTTTACATTATTCATTGTATTTTATATCTATATATTACACATTTTGGACCATCGACATTATTCATAAAATGTCAAGTGATTTAAATTTCACTCTCAAGTTAATTTGTTACTATATCATGAGAATAGATCATTTCCAATTGAAACGAATAATATTTATTCCAATAAATGTACGACAATTTTAATGTAAAATGATATTAAATAAATTTTCAATGCTTATTAATCTGTTTAAATTTGAGTTTCTCCTAAAAGATTTACAATCACCAAATGGGATATCTTTTTGTAAACTGTGTTTTATTTAAACTTCTTAAATATATCATTGTACATAACGGCTTCAGAAAAAAAATAGGGTACAATTTAAATTCCGTGCAATATTATGGATAATTTTATGAAGTTTTTAGTGTTTTTAACTAGGAAATGACCTGGTTCAAGAATTACAAAAGAAGCAAACTTTATATCTATCCGTATCCATATTTTTCTATCTATCTATGTACGTATACATATATATATATATATATATATATATATATATATATATATATATATATATATATATATATATATATATATATATATATATATATATATATATATATATATAGATAGATAGATAGATAGATAGATATAGATGTAGATAGATAAAGATTTCGATATAACCAAGCATATAATACATTATGAATAATCAGAATTGGTTTTTTTTAATAAGATTCAGATAGTTTTTACCGGAGTACTTTAACATAGGGAATGACTTTCACTGGAGTACAATCTTAAGAATTGATATCAATTATATTTTCAATGCACGCAATTCTTCCGTTATATATGTCAATATTTATTCTTATCTCGATAACTTTCAGAATATCTAGGCAGTTTTTGGAAGAAAAAAGCAGTAATAAGAGCAAAAATAATTTATAGCGTAGAACATCTGCCAATAAATCATCTCGTATTTCTCTCGAGACAACAGTTAACGTCAGTCAGCATAACTAGACAATGGTCAGATGCCATGGGTAATGATAGTGTTCGCTGATAGTTGGAGTGAAAACAGGGTGGAGAAAGGTTCCTTTATTGTTTCGCTGACGCCAATTGCTGAAATGAATATCCACATTTTTCTCTTGGGATTGATTATTTGAACAAATATTCGTACTTGTCCGATTCGAATAATGAAACATATTAAATTTTTTAATTTAAGAATAAATGTTTTTATTTAAAATTCTGATAAAACCATTAATACTCATGGAAGCTTGTGAATTTTAAATGATCACTTCAAAATGAAACATTGTGCATATTTATTGCATTTGTATAAAGATATAAACTTTTTTAAGAGGTTTGCAGTATATTTCATTAAATTGAATGTAAAAGAATAAAATAGAAGATTTCAATCTCATAATTAAGTGTTATACACTTATACAAACTCTCACAAATATATATATATATATATATATATATATATATATATATATATATATATATATATATATATATATATATATATATATATATATATATATATATAATTGTAGTTTGAGTTTAAACATGTCTATAAGAAAAATGCAATACATTTCATTTCTTAGAAAGCTATCAAAAGTAACCAAATAATAAATTTTTATTTTATATTTTATATTAGGAAATATAAAATACACTACTGTCCATTAAAACTGCTACACCAAGAAGGCGAAAAGCTACAGACGTGAAATTTATACGAAAGGAAGAAGATGCTGTGATATGCATCTGATTAACTTTTCAGCGCATTCAGACAAAGCAGGCGCCAGCAGCGACACTTACACTGTGTTTAAATGAAGAAATTGTTCACCCGGTTCCTCATACACAAATTGCATTTGAACGTTGTTGCCTGGTGAAAAGTTGTAGTGATGCTTCGTGTAAGAAGGAGAAATGCATACCAGCACGTTTCTGACTTTGATAAAGGTCGAATTGTAGCGTACCGGGATTGCGGTTTATCTTATCGCAGTATTGCTGCTCGCGTCGGTCGATATCCAATGACTGTTAGCAGAATATGGAAACGATGGGTTCAGGATAGTAATACGGAACGCCATGCGGGATCTCAACGGCCACCTATCAATAGCAGCCTAGAAGACAGGCATATTATCCGCATGGCCGTAATGGATCGTGCAACCACGTCACGAGCCGTGAGTCAAGAAACGGGGTCGTTTGGAAGACAACAAGTGCCTGCATGAACAGTTCGACGACGTTTGCAGCAGCATGGTCTCTCAGATCGGAAACCATGGCTGCGGCTTCCCTTGACGCTGCGTCATAGACAAGAGCGCCTTCAATGGTGTGATCAACGACGAACCTGGGCGCACGAATGGCGAGACGTCATCTTTTCAAATGAATTCAGGTTCTGTGTACAGCATCATGATGGTCGCATCCATGTTTGGCGGCATCGTGGTGAACGCACACTGGCAGCGTGTATTCGTCATCGTCATACTGGCCCATCACCTGGCGTGATGGTATGGGATGCCATTGGATACACGTCTCGGTCACCTCTTGTTCGCATTGATGGTGCTTTGAACAGTGCACGTTACATTTCTGGTGTGTTAGAATCCGTGGTTCTACCCTTTATTCAAGCCCTGCGTATTCAAATTTTAAGATTTTTCAAACTACGTTTTCACTGATTTATCGTGGTTTTTCAAAGCATACGTCAACGTTTTGAAACCAGCGCAATATGAATAATGCTATATTTTCAATTTATTAAGTACTTCTAAATGTTTTTTATCGATGAATTCTTGATGCATTAAAAGGTTCTGTTATTAAGAAGGATTATTTTATTTTCATACTGACATAATTATAACTAAAATATAGGAAACGCATGCTCAACACATTTTTTAGAAAAAATGCATAAATACCCATGTTTAAGTAAGAAAAAATTATTTGTGAGCATTTCGTCGGTAAATTTAACAAAATAAGATCCCTGGAATAAGCTATTCTGTATATTTACAACGAGATTATTCTAATAAAGTTGAATTATTTTGAATAGCGGAATTTAAATGGTTGAAAAGCCTTATATTTATTTATCTTTGTATGTATATAAAATTGTGCATACGAAACATCCTGAAACAGGGGCTCATATGTTATGAAATAAAATTTACAAAAATATTCGTATTAATCAACATTTATATACTGCATTATAGCTTATAAGAATAATATAGAAAAAAACTATTTATCTTTCCATTTTGGAATGTCGCAATATATTTTTAAAGTTATAATAATCTTCAGTGAGTATTTCAATGCCAAATCATGCTTAAAAAGTCCAGTTTGAAATGAAATTAGTGGCAGATATTATGTACAAGAATTCCACAGCTGAATGTCACATCAGCTTGCAAAAACGCTCTTTAACACAGCCCTGGATATTATGCATTAATTCAACTGATTTCGATGCATCATTCATGTTTCTGACAAAGAGGGAGTTTCGTATAAAAAATAAAAACAAAAAAAAAAAAAAAAAAAAAATGGAGATTATGTGGCAGAGCTGAGTGTTACCAAATCCAAGCCGAGATTGTGGAGAGGAAAAGAAAATGTGTCACTTTCAGCTGTGCGGTAGGTCAGAATTTGATGGTTTTCTTGACAGGTAGGAGAGTTCAGTTTAATCCCTTGCATGGTTTTGAGGTACATTTCTTTTATTTCTTTGCCATATTCTTGATTTATTTGAGTCTTTTTACAGTTGGTACGTTTGGGTATAAGTAATACCGACGAATATATTGCGGAAAAAAGTATCGTAAATAAAAATAAAAGAAATTAATTTGAAGCAATTTCAGGAATTATTTTCAGAATAATAGCAACGTGCTAGAAAATATTAACATGATTTTAAAATTTAGTAAAAATCACACTGATAATTTGATGTTATTCTCATCATAATGTAATGAAGAAAAATGTCTGGTTATTAAATAATTTAGATATGAAGTCCATGGGTAAGCCTATATACAGAATAGAGTTCTTCCTTTAATTTAACACTTTAATAATTTTTTCAATATTTTAGTTTTAGCACTATACCATTCATCTTTAGTATTAAAAATGAAAAGGAAATTAATGCATTTGGGTCATCAATAATAAAATGATTTATTCACATTGAATCCATAAATGCACACATTGTTTGTAAAATACATTTCTGTTGAAATTAGAAGTAAGTAAAACAATTACTTATTGCTCTGTCTCATAAAATGATATTATTTTTTATTATAATTACTATTCGGACCATTTATCCAAAACACCATTAAAAACCATATTTTATTTAATCATATATCTAAAAATAATTGTTAAACGTTTTATCCTAAAGGGGATCATAGAAATAATTTGTGACTTTTGCAAATTTTGATCGTTAAAAAACAATAACACTGAATATAAAGTAATTTATTTTTAAAATTTTGAAATTGCGCAGGTCTTTACTAGTGTATCTAAAATATATAATATTTAAATTAACCAAGGAACTTTTGTTTAATTTAAAACCCTTGTATGTATTTAATTCCTGGTTTTTTCAATCTTTGAAACTTAAATTATTAATATGAAAAAATGGTTGTAGCATGCTTCTTGCAATCATTTCTCTTCATTTGATGCACTAAAATTGCGAATATGAAATGATTCACTATTTGAAAGATTTTCAATAAAATGAGTTACTATCAATGAATTGTATTCGTTAACCCAAAAAAATAAAAAGAATTTTAAATAAAAGTATGAAAAAAATATGAAAATATGCAAAATTAGTTTAAACATAAAAATTTTTATTTTAATTACGATTATAAAATGATTTGGTGATATTATTTTTAGTAAAAGCACAGAAGTTTAAATCTGAATTATTAGAAAGGAGGGTATTTAAATAAAGACATATTTTCTCAAAACAGAGCAATTTAAATTTAGATAAAAAAAATATTGATCCTAACTGAGAAAACGAATCGAAATCCATTAACTGATCGATCTCAAATCACAGCTCCGTCTGAATGATTTCTTTAAAAAATAGAAGATTCGTCGGGTTGCATTTATTCAAGAAGACTGTGAATCAGTCTAGATCTGGGAACACGCCATTAATATCACATCTTTCAAGAGGAAGATCTCCCTTCAGTCTTCAGGGTTGTGTTTCCCAAAAGAGAGACCAACGCAACCAATAGAAAAGTTTGCTTTGTCATTTTATCGTCTTCTTGGAACCCCAAAAGTGATAGATTGAGAACCATTGTAGTGACAGAACAAATCTGGGTGGGGCGTATACATAAAAGCCCCTCCGTACTCGACCGCGGGAAAAGATTCATAGGCAGAAAAATATTGTAGTAGAAAACACGATTGATATTCAAAGCTTAGAGTGGAGATTAGAGCTACAGAGAAAAGAAATAATGTTTTTTAATGTATATACAGATGATTTTTCCATCAATGATCTTCAATGTTTAGGTTTATTCAGCATATATACATTTAATTCGCATGCTACCATAAACTATTATTTGGCCATTTCATTTGCTTAAAATAAAGAGATTATATAGAAACACATTAATGGTTTTTAAAAACATTAAAAAATGTAAGAAATAAAACATATGAATAAATATTAGTTTACGTTTTATTTGTTTGAATAAAATTGAAATGTTTATTAAAATGTAAATAATATGTAACATGAATATCAGAGAATTCGAAATTATATAAAAATGAATATTCTTGCTTATCATTATTTATGCATTATTTCTGTTTTCTATTATTTAAACGTAGCTATTAATGTAATATATAACCAAATGAATGAATCGTAGTCATGTAACAATACAAACTCTAACCATCCTAAAATTTACTAAGATATTTAGAAACATTTAAAGAAGTATTAAAAAAGATAATAAGTATTTAACTTATGGATGATTCTCAATAATCAAAACATTTTCCAAAACACACTTTAATAACTTAAAATTGAATACTTGCATATTTTTTTGAATTTATTCATTTTTCCTAATTGCCCTATTTATTATAAAGTTTCTTTGCTTCAATAAAGAAATGATGCTTCCTTTAAAATTTCCTTTTACATTAAAGGTTTTTTAAGCAATTAAGTTTATTTTAAAAGAATTTTTTTAATGTTTTTGTTTCAATTTAAACACGCCATATTTAGTCAGGCAATTTTCAGTAAATATAAATTTTAAATAGTACTTTTTTTTATTTAAAGAAAAATTCTAAATTCTCAATTTTGTAAATGTTTTTAATTTTTCTCAACACATAATGTTTTAGATTAATTTATGAATTTGTATTAACTACATAATAAATATTTAAAAATAATTATAAAATGTTCATAAATATTGTATGGAGTACATTTTGAACTTAACTTTTACTGAGTATTTATATATCGTAGCCTATAATAAGAAAAAAATAATCTTATTTAAAGTAATTTAAGACATACATAATTAAGTCTATAATAATATTTCTTGACATTGTTCCATTTTTCATATCAGATTATAACTGCAATTTTCTTAAAGTTATAAGTTATTATTTTAAAGAATATTTCAGTTCATAATCAGACGGGGTGAATAATGCAATTGTACAGCCTAAATATAAATTTTATTAGTTTATGTAATTGATTTCAAATTAACCATGAATTTAATATCAAAATTTAACTTTATTAAATTTTTACAATTGTAAAATTTTAAAATTTTAAATTTTATTATCTACACAAAGTATTTTTATTAACTTTACTAATGATAAATTCTGTAAGAAAAATATTAATATCAAGTGCAAAGGATATTTGAATTGACTTCTGATTCATGAAATCATTTGATATAACGATATTCTGATTCGTATGCAATATACTAGCTACTGTGTGTTTTTTGTTGCTAAAGCAAACATGGTTTTAAAGTTAAGTAAGGAAACTATTTGCATTGATTTTTAAAGCAGATTCTTCTGCAAACTCGTATACTTCTCTTCTCCTATACCAACTTTACAAGATCCAAGTCATCCATAATATCGGAATCTCATCGCTCGAGGTGACTAAGTGTAGCTTGTCGAAATTTTGACATTTCTCTGGAAACTAATATAGATTTCCTGATATGATACGTTTACGCTCAGATTGCGTTTCTAACTATTAAGTTAAAGGAAAAGCCTTTGTATGGATTTTAAAGTTTATCAAAGTGACTGAATATTATCATAGATGGTGTAGTGTTTATAGCTTTCTATGAGACTCAGGATTACAGAAAATTTTCCGTAATGATAAAATAATTTGAAGAAAATTTTAATTTAACATTTGCATAAATTGTTATACTAGTGTAGAGGAAAAAAATCGTTATACTAATATCAGGAATTAGCAATTTAATACGCCATAATTTGCGACATTTTGAAAATATTTTATATATTTACAATTTACCAAATGCTTATTGCTTACTGTTCTTTTTTTAGATTTATGATTAATTAACCCGTTGGACATCAAATGTGGTATGGAGTCACCCCTTGCTTTCAAAATAAACTATTATGAGATAACAATTTATTTCTAAGTAACCATCATTTAAACATCCTCCTTTACAATACTCAATTTGGATTGAACATTGGAATTTTTCATCTATCATTCCTTTCTATATTTGAAACAATCATTTCTTGGAATTCATATTGTATTGGGGTGACGCTGCTTTCCATGCAACAAGTATTGCATCAACATTTCTTCTATAAACATTTTCGTGTTTAAAATTGTTTTCGTAAATTTGTTTGCTGCTTTATTTCTGAAAATCGTGTACAAACATAAACCATTAATATATATATATATATATATATATATATATATATATATATATATATATATATATATATATATATATATATATATATATATATATATATATATAAAAAGAAATAACGTTTGAGAACTTGATTTAGTGAAGTTGAATCTTCTGCAAAAATAATTAAACTACTTAGAGAGGAGGAAACTGATGAAAAAATTTACAGTTCTCAGTAAAGAGAAAGTCAACTTGAGAGGAACTGTGAAAATTACAAAGAATTTTATTTAGATGAAAACAACTTGGAATAACGAAAAACAAAATAAAGAATCTCAAATCTTTATCAGTGATAAGGAAAAAAAAGACAAAAAGTTAATAATGCAATATAAGAATTTTTGTAGATATAGAAAATGAAATGTCTATATCATTCTACAACTCTAAAAACCTACAGATACTTTTACTGCACATTCAAAGACATAGTAAAAATTATCAGTATTATTTTAATTTAATCAAAGAAATCTTGCAAAGCAGTATGCAAATGAAAAAAAGATAACATATACTGAGTACAATACTTTATAGAACCACAGATGAAGAAAATAAACCATACAAATACTTTCTAAAATATTACCAAAAATTCAATGAAGCTAATTCAAGAGAACAAAAATGGATTCAATCAGCAATAAAAAATCCAAAACCTTAGAAAAACCGATGCAAATGATCCAAGGACAAATTAACTATAATTACTTGTATAAAATGTGATAATTTTGTTTACAAAAACAATTCTTACATTTGGTAGATGTTAATATTGATTCAAAATTTTTAATGCAAAAACTAATACTGCTTTCATAATCTATGAAACCGTTATCTATTTAAACATTATAAGCACTTCTTACGCAATAGAATTATTGTTCAACAAGTAACGAATGTCTAATGATTGATTATAATGATTCATTTTTAAAGTTATTGATCATTTTTAAGTAAAACTGCTTTTTGTGAACCAATCAACCCATGTGACCTCTAATTTCAGTGTAGGGAGAACTCCTTATTCCGAATGGTTATTTATGATAAGACACTGACTGGAAAATTCTATTTAAATAATTTGGTATTTCAGATATATTTTTAATTGAAATAGCCCAACATTTGACATTATATGTTAGAGTTGTACTGAAGAAGCATTTTAACTCTACTCCCAAGCTGATAAGAGCTGTTATCCAAGCAAAAGTGGTTCAATAAACCATTCATCTTAAATTTTTAATTTATAATGCTTTTATTTGATTACGGTTACACATCTGAGTCTAACACATACAATAGAAAAAGATAATTTACTACTAATCTTTCCAATTAAATCCCTATGGACTTATTTTGTTATCATCTTAGTTAAAGAATTAATGTTTTATTATATTTATTCTTTAACTTAGATGATATTAAATGAAAGCAACTTCTGAATCAAAGAAGAAATTTGCATTTTTCATCTTACCGAAAAATAAATTTACTATATGATAAAGATCGGAATGAAATCTTGCGCTTTCATCTCCGTCTAATCCCTTAAGAATACAAAATGATATACGGTTCATTTTCTTAAGAAACTATAATCAGAGTATAATTTCCCTCGAGTATATTTGAACGAAGCTTTGAATTCTAACACACTCTTCTTCACAGGTGGAGATTTCATTTCTCAAAATAACCTCCTTGAAATTCAAAGCCTACAAAAGCTGAAAATACTCAAAATTTTCCATTATTTAGACTTAAATTAAACTTAAGAGATTAAATATGTAAATTTGCTTGTCATTTATCAAATATTTAACAAGTAATTTTAAAATTTTCAAAAATATCATTTTCAAATCTTTTATTATAATCATTTAATCTATGTTGATTAAAATATTTTTATATTATTTTCAAACGTTTTTTTACTTATTTATATATTTTTTATTTTTACTTTATTAAATTTTATTACTCTATTATTTTTATTTTTACTATTAATTCAATAAACTTTTCTTATTATTGTTGAAATTTAGATAGTATTTATGAAAATATTTTCTGAAACTTTTTAAATTTTCAATTAAATTTTCTTAAACTTTAATTTCTCATAAATATATATGATTCAAGAAATCCTTGTAAATGTTAATTATGTTACTTGGCAAATTATGAGGTATATAATTTATTAATATGTCATTTGCTTGTTGTTGTAACAGATTTCCGTAAATAGCACGTGAAAGTTTTATCGAAAAAAGCATATGTTTATAATCTAAATTTGAACCGGAAAACGTAACTCGGGTTATAAAAATTTTGCAAAACACAAAAGTTGCATTTGTCATAAAACTGTAAATTATTTCCTTTATAAGAAGATGAAATATAATGATAAAGTCCTCAAAATCAATTACTTTTTATTTATAGACGGTTACCTAAGAAGAGTTATCTATGTAACTAAAATTATAATTAATTTTACACGTTAAATTTATAGTCACTCGCCACTCATAGAATAATTTCAATTATAAACTAACTAATCATGTTTTCTTTACTTAACCAGTGCAAAATTTCAAAAATATAAGATATGTAAAATACACCTACATTTAACAAAAATTATCATTTAAATTTAATAAAATATTACAAAAAATTCAAAATTATTTTAATTCATATGAAATATGAATAATTAGTTTCGAAAGGATGGAGTTAAATTGTATCTTCCATTCTTATCTAAAAACCAGTTTTCAGAACATATTTACAATAATTATAACAATGAAAATATCATTTATTTTAACATTTCCTCTTTATGTAAGGAAAAAAATATACCGTCCAAAGTAAAACGACGTTACTTAAGAAATTAAGAACTTAAAACTTTTCTATGTTAAAAGCTTCACTACGATAAGCTGTTAAGTATTCTAATAGGAAAAAAAGCATTTCTTTAGAATGATAAACCAAAGAATTTCTATAAAATTATTAATATAAGTGAATGCAACAGAATGTTTGGTTTTCTTAGCAAACGTTTTTGCATTTTTCAATGAAACTACTACTTAAAAAAGTTATTTTTAAAATACAACCACCCGACTAATAGATTTCAGAAATAAAATGGAGAAGAGTTATTGGATTTACGAGGGCAGTTTTATGCTGCGATAAAATCTTATCCATTTGAGAATTCTATTTTATTACTATCCTATTTTGTTACAATCTTCACAATCGAATTCTTTAATGAAAGACATTTTTACATAAGTTTTATCTTTCTTGTTTCTGTAATAGTTTAACAATTTCAATGCATAGAATGAATTTATATATATATATATATATATATATATATATATATATATATATATATATATATATATATATATATATATATATATATATATATATATATATATAACGCTAATATTTGTTCACGTGCTGCAGTTGATTTTAAAATTATATGTATTTTAAATTTTTAATATTTAATTTATTTCAAATTTATTAATTTATTACTGAAAAATATGTTTAACATTATTAATTGCATCTGAATTATCTCTTAAAATATTCAAGAATAAGAATTCATATTGTATTTAAATAAGTAAATAGAATTATCACACACACACAGGCAATCAATGAGAGAGGCTCTAAGAATCCTTAGATGATGTGACACACGTAATTGTTAACTTGTAAATATTTATAAATTTCATTATGGTTACATATATTTAAATAGTAAATAAAATTTAATAAATTCATCTTACAAATTCTTGTAAGTACATGAAGTAATACATGTCAGTAAATTATTCAGAAGAATACAAAAATTTTCTATGATGACATTCTCTTTAAAAAATTTCAAGCAGATAGTGAAGTTAAATTGATAAACTGTTAAAGTAAGAGTTATATCTAACTTGATAATTATGCAAGTGTCTGTAATAGTGATCTCTTGAACTACTTAAAGCACTTTCGAAAATCTAATATGTAATGTTCCTCCTCATAATTAGAAATCGAGAAACTATCATTGGCATCATTACGAATTCATCCCATCCATATGCATCTTAAATGAACCCAATCATAAGAGTATAGCTTTCTATAAAGGAAGATCACTGTTGAAATATCGAAAACAATTATATTCATGGACGTCTATTAGCTTGATTAAAGGTTTCGAATCAAGTTAAACTCATATTCTCTTGAATTTACATCTGAATTATAAAAGGTCTTAAATATCGAAATTTGGTAAGGAATTTTCTCAAATTTAGATGATGATCTTACACTCAAAATATAATATATAAAAGTATGAAATTTTATCAAGAATATTTTTCTTTTTCAGGTTTAATATGAGAGAGTCTTTTTTTTAAAATTTTATTTCAGATATTGAAACAGATGAATTGAAATTGTATGATATTTGTTAAATTTCAATTAAAATTAACTTACAGCGGCCAAAAACGAATATACAGTGTCAAATTCTGATTGCCTTCAAGTTCATTGCAAAAATCATGCAGGTGCATATTGTGTAAATCAAGTAACCATGTCAAACATATAAATAAACTTTTAAACTAAACATTATCCACTTTAGTCTAAGGAGAAAATTTTAGATTTTCTTACAACCAACTAAATTTTCGGAGTTAATTACACATTCCGAAAACTTAATATAAAACTTAAAGATTTGACTATAAGCCTATTGTGATGTTTTATCGCATATTAATTGTTTAATTCCAATTAGCGTCAGTTAATTATCATTTACATGTGTTAGAATAAAATATATATATTTCTTAACTTAACAATAGGATATTGATAATTGATTAACTTAACAATAGGATATTGATAATTGATTAACTTAGCAATATATTCTGAAATTTGAAATATTTTAGAATTGATGTAAACTGATGTAATTAAGTTGAACATGTATTTTGAGAAAATACAAGTTATGGGATGATATTTTATGAAATATAAATATTAAAAGACAAATCAGTTTGACACTGAATATTCAAGTTAATAAATAATGATATGCACCACTAAAATCTGTGTAATAGAATGTAACACAGCATTACTAGACTTTACGAAATTCGACATGAGAGACAGGAAACTAGAATATTAAATTTAAATGTCAATTTATCTTAAGACCTTTTGGAATTAGATATCCTTTGGTATTATGGAACCAATTAGAGTATCTCATAATGAGTGAATATCTATTGTAGCATGGGTGAGTTTCCTGGAACAAGACATGCCAGACATTTAATAATCCGCTTCATTACTAGCACCAGTCATCTAACATTTAAGCTCTCCAACTGGAAATACCTGCTAACATTGGAAGCAATTTACATCAGTAAAATACTGACCACATAACATGGCAGGAGAATGCAATAAATATTCATTGTGTTGAGTTTATGTTTAATAGAATTAATAGAATACATTAACATTTTTGAGCTAATACTTAAATTATAATTTTTGTGTGTTCTAAACGTAAATAAAAATTAATCCTTCACCTTCAGATGGTAATAAAACAAATATAAAATTTGCATGTTAAAAGCAACATTTTGTGAATAGATAAATTATATTTATTAACGTTTTCATGATATTTATAATTGCAATGTATATATATAAATATTTCCAAGGGTGGGCGCTTGGGTGACGAACCCTATGCCACAAGAAAGCCAGAAACTTCTACTAATTTCTCGTTACCCAACGGGCACCTGTGAACCAAGTCAAGGAAGCTAATACCATTCATTGTCTACGAAATACAACCCCAAACCCATTTATAGGGTGGGCAACATTCATTCATCATCACAGAAGAAAGTAAAATACATGCCCTAACCGGGATTCAAACCCGGCACCCACAGCTCAGGATTCAGGAGGAACGCTAACCACTCAGTCATCGTTTGGCCATATATATGAATATAAATACACACACACACACACACACACACACACACACACACACACACACACACACACACACACACACACACACACACACACACACACACACACACACACACACACACATATATATATATATATATTTATATATATATATATATTATTTTATTTAAAGAGAATTTATTTAAATTATTAACTTATGAAGAGAGCACTGAGAAGCATTCATATTTACGTATTATGAAATAAAATACTGAAATATAAAATGAAAAATATCAAGGATTTAGCACACAATTTTTCCACATGGGCTGATGCCAATCGTAAATTTTCAAATTCTTTATATTGTAACATTAATTTACCAGCTGGAAGAGCAAAACAGTGCTTCTTCCATCTTATTCTAAAATGATACAGTTTAAACATTTTTTAAGACATTAACATTTACCTTTTCAAGATATTTTTAATCATCCTACCTAAAATTATGCACAAATATCCTAATTTATATAATCCACTAACAAGCTCAATCTGTTCCGAGACAATAAATGCAGTTTTCTGCAAAACCTGAGTAAAATTTTAAATCCATTTTTTAATGAAAACTTTAAGATTTGAAAATAACCACTAAGAAAATATTTATTTTGTTTTCTTTGAGATATTTCGTTTTTAAGTAAAAGTAAAAATATGAATTAATAAATAATCTGACCACTATTTAATGAAAGTCCTTAAAATTTAAGTACCTTATATCAGTACTATTAGAAAAAAATTCATGTTAAAATACTTAAATGGAAATAAAATATTTAATTGAAAATTTGGTAATTGCATTCAACTTGTAAATAAATTATTAACCAACATATAATATTTGATATTTAGCTTGTTCTAACCATATTATTATTATTTTCTTGAAATTAATAGTATTTATTGCTAAATTATTGATTTTTTATAGTGTTGAAAATTTTGAAAATTATTTCGATATTTAGTAGTGGAAAATGAATTTAGTAGTGGAAAAGCATTATCAATTATACAAATTATAAATTATAACATTTTTAAAATGTTTCACACCCATGTCTAATATAGTTCATGCTTTGAAAATGTGTTCTTTCATTTTAGATAAACACATTTCCATACATTTAAATATAAATACATATATTTATACTTATATACACTGTATCTCATCTCTATTCTCATTATAAGATATCAATGATAATTTTATCATACTTCTTCTTAAAAGATAATTTTGAATTTCAAAAGTGTTCTTAAAGGTCGATACATTACATATATTTAGAAATTTTATGTATTAATTTTTTTAACGCATTTTTAACATAGGTAATTTTTAAGAATCCATAATACTGATTTCTCTTCACTCACTTGATGATTTTATCGGATGTATATGAATTTCGTTTTTAGCCATTAGTTTTCAAGATAATTTTTATGATCAATTAGTAACAATCGATATGGAATATGAAAGTCTGATTTACTGATAAATATATATTTTTCTTCATAGATTCTTAAATGATGTCTGAAAATAAATATTGAAATAAATGAATCATAAAACCAAACATTTAGATGTATAAATTAATTATGTTATTATATTTGTAGAAATGCATAGTGCGAAATAATTTACAAGAACGAGACGATAACCATGCAAAAGAATTACAATATAATATTTCTTGATTTTACAAATTTATTTTCACATATTAAACAAGATATGCATATAATTTAAATTTATTTAACCATTTTGTTATTTAAATCCGAACAAATAAACCCATAAATGTGTTTGCTTTGGAAGCGTTTCATTTTTTCATATCCACCGGCTATAACCCTTTTCCAAATCTAGTATTTTCATGTATTTTCACTGATGTCATAAAAAAGATATACCAGATATCTGCAAAATAGTGTAAAAAGGATGAATGCAGTACCACTCTGATATTTCAGCTGTTTACAATTTCTGTCATTTTGACAGAAAAATGAGTGAGAAATATTTTATTTGATGGCTTTTCAGTCTGGAAAAGGGAAAATAGACTTTACGGATTCTATTACTAGCAATGTGATGCTGGTATTTTTTTATTCTGAGAAATATATATTTCTCCACGTGTGAAAAAGGTGAAGAGAAATGTTCACATTTATTCATATTTTTTCTCGCGAAAATGCTCCGTTTGAAGTAAGGAAGGAATAGGAGAGAGAAAAAAAAAACGAGATGATGGTTATGGGAGTAAAACGTCGTATGGATGCAATTTACTCTTTATGAAAATTGATGACTTTGATAGATTTGAAGTGGAATAGAATATTTTTGGAAGATTTAGAAGCTGGAATTTTGAATCGGCTCTTTATATATGAGCTTCGTATCTTTTTTTAAGTGCGTCATCATTTCAAGTGCCTAAATCTTTCAATAAAAACTCTTTTTTTAAAACTTAATTCTAATATAAATGTTAAAAATATATATCTGAACAGAATTAGAGATTTCAGCAGAACACATTGATGGATTGAAGTTTTAAAATCTAAATTAAATATCAGTTGAAATTTTATTATAAGTAAAAATGGAAAACTTTAAGTAATCTTTCTTTAGAACAAATATTTCTTCTATAAGAAAAAGAGTATTTTAATAAAAATATTTAAGTAATAATACATAATAAACATAAGTGACTTTTATAAGATTTGAAATCATTTTCATTTGAATCAATTTCAATAACAAGAAAATGACTTGATAAAAAACGAGAATATAAGAATATTAGACTCGTGAAAAAAGAAAATGGTGCTCTTAATTGCTTTCATTGCTTCAGCACTAGTACAAAATTGAAATTTAAATTGGAGCAATTATATATAATGTATTTTTACTGTATATTCACAAAACAATTATATATAATGATTTTAATTTTTTTCCCTAACTTGAAATCTGTGTGTAAAATTAAAGCAAATTGGATAATGATGCACTCTCTTTATTTCCTGAATTAAAATTTCTCTTTTAGTTAAAAATTTTTGATTTTGTATTAATTAATGAATCACTTTTAATATATTTTTGATAAAAAATTCTCTTACTTACCAACAACGGAAAGCAGAACATATATCTATTTATTATAGATTTATGCTATCAAATTTATATTTTATCATTTTCTAGATTTTAAAATAAAAGGAAATTGCTTTTATATTATGCAGAAGAGCAATTGTTATAATATTTTTAATAAATTGTTATAATATTATTAATCATTTACAAGCTAATATCTTTAATTTAATTTGCTATCTATTGTAAAGAATCAAATCAAAATTTTTACATAAATTTAAAAGTTATCCTCCGGAATTCAAATAATTGACTTAGTCAATGTTGTTTTCATAAAATCAAAATACGAAATTACTTAATATTTTATGCATTTGTACTGCACCTTATTCGTATCACATAAAACTGATACCAGAAAAAATAAGCATTGGAAAATCAGGCAAAGAATAAAATGATGTATAATAAATATAAAAAAATTAGATAATTATGTCTATTACCAAATTATTCATTTGTGTTCGCATTTTAATTTTTAAGTCATAGATAATAGTAATTATCCTTTTTATATAGTAAAATAAAAAAATTGAAATAAATTCAATTCGTAGAAGTTCATGCTGTGTGTCTTTTATGAAAATATTTACTTTAATATTGTTTAATTAATAAAATATACAAATGGTACAAAAATATCCAATAATATTTTTTATCAAATATCTTCCCAAGAAAATATTTACAACTATTTTGGGGTTTATGTGTGTTCAAATAAGTGATATAATAATAATAAGATCAATGATCTTAAATAAAAAATTCATTCACAAATTATCTTTGATTATTTAAGCTATTACAGTTATTAAAATCATGAGCCTTAAGAGCTTTCTTCACGAAATTTAACTTTACGTATTGATTGATTAAATGTAAGCCAGTTCAATAGTTTATGATCAATCAATACATCATAATATCTGTTCTTATAACAGTATGTCTCCTATTTTTATCATTTTCTCTTGTTTGAAACGTTACGTTACATGTAAAATGATTATTCTTATTTTAAAATTCAAATATAAAAAATTTACAAACATGAAAATGTCATTAATTATGAAATGCAATTATTTATTCCACATCATTTAGAGCAAATACTACAAAACGTACTACAAGGAGAGTGAAATGCAAAAAGAGGCAGGTTTTAAAAATGATATTCAATATACAAGCTTAAGCATCTGATTGGTCAATAGTAAATTTCATGATACCCAAAATATGCATTTCCGTGCATTTCTTAACATGTACAATCTATTGCATATGAAATCATAAATATTCAGATATTAGTCCAAATTTTCATGGAACATCGCTTCTGTTTTATTTTTATTTTCCTATACCACCATAATCTGATACTTATAACTACTGTTAATGTCAATGCTATCCCATCTCAATTTAAATTATCATGCTTAGAATTTATTATTCTCCCAGAAATCTTAAGTTGCATTACTCTATCTGTTTCTAAATAATTTAAGAAAAAAACATTCATTGTTATTTTCGTATTTTCAAATATCATTCAGTATCTACAAATAAATCTTAAATTAATATGAATCAACATATCCATAATTCATTGATAATCTATATCCTCCAGTTTACAACAATTAAAAATAAAAATATTATTTCATATGAAAATATGCATAAAAAGTTCAATTGCGAATATTACAAGTATGTGTTTTTCTAAGTCATTTTTATTATATAAATGTTAATTGAATAGATAGATATAATATTAATAATTTCAAATTTTAACTTTTAATATCTTAATCTATGTTGCCAAAAAAAAATTAATTCAATTCATATTTAATTCAATATGAAATAAAAAAAATTAGTTCTAATATAAAACCCATTTCAGCAGATGCAATTTTGAATTTCGTTTAAAGAAGAAAATCAAGTCTATCTAAATACAAGATTTTTCTTTAGAAAAATATGCCATTGACATTTTTTTTTCTTTTTGGGTATCTGATTCTATTTCTTTATCCTATGAAAATGTTTCTTTCAAACAGAACCGATAAATGGATCTGTAATTCCATTTCTGAAATTTATTAAGGGTCTTTTACTATATATATATATATATATATATATATATATATGTGTGTGTGTGTGTGTGTGTGTTTGTGTGTGTGTGTTTGTATGTGTGTGTGTTTGTGTGTGTGTGTTTGTGTGTGTGTGTTTGTGTGTGTGTGTGTGTGTGTTTGTGTGTGTGTGTGTTTGTGTGTGTGTGTGTGTTTGTGTGTGTGTGTGTTTGTGTGTGTGTGTGCGTGTGCGTGTGCATGTGTGTTTTTTTTTTTCAAAGTTAGCAAAATAGAAATATTCTAATGCTAACTTTGACATAAGTAATTTGATTTGTGTTTAGTTTTTCCAACATTCAAATGTTTTCTACAATCAATATTTCATCTTTAGAGTTCATAAGTTGTATGTGAAGCAGAAAGTGAATATACCTAAGAATAATAAGGTCTTCTGCACTGTTAAGATTTAAAATTTTCATGAAAGGCTTTTTAAGTGTCTATATACAGGAAACATGTATTTTAAATATAAATTATTTTTGAGAAAAGGATAAATTACTTTAATATTCTATTACAGTTATATCAACCCTTCTTAGTGCATAATTCACTAAACATGTTCACAGACATTTAGACTCGATTTCCATCATCATTACTTGTAAATGCACGTAAAAACGTTTCTTTATATTTATATAATTTCATATTGCAGTTTAAAGTATTATTTGTAATCATTAATGGATATTTATATAGTAACATAAACTATAAATAACTTATATTACTAATAAATAAAATTTTAAGAGCTTCCTATATATAGTAATATATGTAAAATCTAATAAATATATAGTGATCAATGTAAAAAGATACTGCAATTATGAATTTTTATCAAATTATTTTAATTCTATTCCTGTATAATTATCAATAAAATATTTTATGTTAATATATACTTATTTTTGTTAACATATTTTTGTTAATATATTTATGTTAATATGATGATAAAGTTTAAAATCCCATAAATATAATTTTTTTTAATTGTAGAATATATTTGCTTTAAAATATAAAAAGCATGATGTGTGAATAACCTACTTAATTTGTCTGCTATAACATGATTTGAAAACAAATTGCAGTAATATAAAGAAAAATAAAGGAGAAATTAAATATGTAATTTTTTTTTTCATTTTTGAAGATGATTCCTATATTAATATGTCATTGAGGCGATAAACGCTTAGCAAAATTTCTAACATTTATGAAAATCAATAAAATTGTAATTTTTTTCTGTTTTCTAAGGTATGAATGAAAGTAATAATAATAATAATATCTTAAGTAATAAAATAATAAGTTTAAAATTTGATAAAAATATCTAAAAAGCGTCATTACTGTAATTTTATAATAAAGATACTTACAAATATTATTGAAATTTGTCTTAAACTAAATAATATGTAGAACAAACTGGATTTTTATTAATGGGACATTTTGATGTTGTCAAATATTCTTAATCTTTCAAAATAAATGATATTTCTATTCTTGAGTAAATAATAAGTGGAGAAAATTAATAAAATTAAAGAGAAAGTTTGAAAAATATTGCCGCTAAAGTAGCTAAAAAATATTTTTTATTTAAGCATTTTTTTATTGTATTAAAAAGTGTGAATAAAAAGAGCAGAATTTTCGTGTTACGAATTGTTTAAAAATATTGAATGCAGTTCATAAACACCAATACATTTTTATTTTTAATATAAAACATATTTTTTTCTTAAAAATTGCCATCATAAATGTTTTAAATAGTGTTAATAACACACATAAAATCATGCATAATATCATTAAAGCTTAAACCAGTAAAACAAATTTGATAACAAAGAATTCAATTTCACAAACAATTTTCATGATTAAGTAATCATTAATAATAGAATTCTTTACCAAAGATTTCGTCAATTTCTTTCAAAATCCATTTTTATGAGAGAATTATATTTTGAATAGTATAGTTTTTTAATTAATTAAAAATGCGTATTTGTATATAATAATATTATTCAACTCTTTTAGATGATTCAAAACTATTTTTATATTGAATTTTCACTATTTATTCATATCAAGTTTATTTTAGTTTTCAACTCAAACGTACATCTGCTGGAATTGCTTTATTGTTTTCGCATCACATGTATGTTGCATTCAATCATGTTTCTACTTTAGTTTTAAACAAAATACTTTTTTCGAAAATGTCTCAACCAATAGCCAGTCACCGGTATCGTATTACTGATATTTTTGATTAGAATATTAGGAATAAAAGTTTCACAACTTTCTTTCATTAATGTGTAAAATTTAAAAAATAATTGTTAATAAATAATTAATGCTTTATAAATCTCTCAAATTATTGAATTATTCATATAAACGTTACTATTGTAAAATCATTTGCTTTTATGAGGTTCATTTATATAAATACTATTTCTTATTGTAAATTAATGAAAATTATATAAGTAAATCACTTCTGCACCATTTTAATTTCTTTAAGATAAAGTTCCAATATGTCTAATGATTTTTCCTCTATAGTATAATTTGAAAGTAAGTTCATTTAGTACATTTTTAAATATTATTCAAGCATTTTGCAATAGATTGTCATTTTGAGAAAGCACGTTATGCACATTTGTAAATAAACATTTAATATACTTATAGACCCATTGTTAATTAATTTACTATCAAACTTGTGGAACTATAAGCTGTTAAAATAAATTAAATTCATAAGTATAGAAACGCTTAAATGCATCTAATAGATATTAACATTTGGAGATATTAAGCCCTACAGAATAACAACAATTGTGCTGTAATCCTTATATTTTAAAAACAGTATTCAATATTTTACAAAATCCACACTCTCTAGACAATGCTCCTGATGTAATTTTTTAAAATTTCACAACAGATAATAGAAAAAAAATGAATTTGTTCTCTTATTTTAACATTGTGTGAAGGAGTCAAACTGATTTTAATTACTAGACAATGCTCCTAATCTATAATTAATGCAGTGACAATGCTAGTAATCAGTCATGTAATTAATTAAATGTCAGAGGTAATTAACGCGCATTTATTCTTTCAGCACAATTTCCGATATCGAATTCCAAAGGAATTGATAGCTTAGACCATCAGTTTATAGTTTAATTGCCCCACGCCTTATATAAAATGCTTTTTAATCTTGTTTTCAATGGAAGTCAGAAATTAATTTGTTTTGTAAATGATTTTTTGAATCTGTCTGAAGACATGTACTTTAATTAAATTACAATAAAGGAGGATAATTGATAAATTTTGCTTTGCCTCAGTGGGATTATAGACTATCACGCAAAGTTTTAGGAATTACTTGAAACGATATGTATGTTAATAAATAAAGAATTAATTATGTCATCTATTTCTGCATTTTGCAATCAAGTCTAATCGGATAGAATTAATAGGTTGTCTTACTTAATTCCTTAAAATATAATCATTTCTCATAAATGTGATGTACATACTGATTCATTGATCATTTATTGTTAATTGTATAAGGACATAAAAATAATGTTTGACGGACAGATGCATTTAAATTTATTCTAAATAGTTCTTTAGTAATTTCATATATAGTTTACAATTTAAATATCGCTTTCTCAAATACAGAATTTATATGGTATTTTGCAAAAAAAATTTTCCTGTCTTTAAAGCTCAATAGAAAAGAATGAATAATTAAAAAAACACTATGAAGAAAATTGTTGCTTTTGTGTCGAACTTTTAATTTAATTAGTAAGGCATGTCCTGACAATTTTTTTTATTTGATTGTGGATAAATTATTTTTTTTATGGTAGATGACATCTATACAGATTTGTGTTCGCTGGTAGTGTGTGAATTTAATGCAACATTAAATAATCTCAGGCTTTCAACAAGTATACATACTGTATTTACTAACGATGAGTATGAAATAATTTCAGCAGATTATATTTGTATGCAGAAGTAAATAAATGAAAAGCAAAAGCTTTACAGAGTGAAAAGACTTTGCAAAGTATGCAAAAATTGAAGAACGAGAATAATGCTCTTAAAAAGAAATAGCATAAGAAATATAATGCACAAAATGCTTCTCGCACCTTATCTTTGAATTAAGGTTAAAAGGGGTGAGTCATTTCAAAGTTATTTATGCAGCTATTCAAAGTATATAAAAAGGTCTAGATTTGGGTTTCAAATGCTTAAAATAAAACTAAATTTATTGTAAAATGTCAACGTAAGAGAAAATAATTTGTGAGAATTACTGAAATAAATTTTGCAAATACATAAAAATCAAAAACAAATTTTACAATTAAATGTAATATCAAAGAGGAATAAAAATATGTTATAATGAAATTTTATTTAAATAAAATTTAATAAAGAGCAAGAAAAAAGTTAAAATTAAGATGAAAATGTTACAAAATTACAAAAACAAATCTTTACTTACATAGAATGAAATCATTAAAATTTAAAATAATTATATATAATTTTGCTTAAATTAAAGATTAAAGTATAATTCTGAGTCTAAAGTCATTGTTTACAAGTTTTTATCATTTCTTTAAATATTTGTTGTTTATTCTCTTCAAAAACTATAAATAATATTTTTAAAACTTATATATTTAGCTAAATGTAAATTATTAAATTTAATCAACAACAGGAGTGTTCTGGAAAGAACATATTTCATTATTGAAATTTATGGAACGTGTTTTAACTTCAATATAGTATTAATAAACAAATCCAAAAATCAATTTTATCGTGCAAATTAGCTGCTGGATATTAAAACTGTTTTATGCTGGATTTTTTACCATGAACTAGAAATGTTCTAAAGATATTGATGCATATGCTTCAAATGTTTTGGAAGCCTGAATTGTAGAAGAATACTTAACATTCTTACCTTCAGTTGTATTCAATATATTTAGAGTATTAACACGTTTTTCAATATTTGTAAAATATTATATTCTGAGATACACATTTGCAAATAGATTTGCTTATCATCAAACATTATAAGGGCAAACAGGCAACTGCTAAGAATACAGAGTAATAATACATACATATAAATAATTGGACATTAAGAGAGTAAGGTATTTCATTGGTTTTACAATATGATGATTAGATCATAATGCATGTCAACACAGATGCACTACATTTACGGAAATTTTATAGTATAAATTTTTATCTGAAATAAATTCGAAAGTTATATTCAAACAACCTTTACATTTTATCAGACCAACAGTTTGAAAAAAATATTATTAATAATAAATTTACGAGTTTTTTTTATGTTTATTTTATTTTATTTTTAAAGTGAGCAAATGGAGCAGCAGAAATAAAAATATCAAATTTGTAAAATTTTCTTAAATATTTTAATATTTGTATTCATCTGATTTAAAATAAGAAATCTGTAAATTTAATAATTCAATTAATATTTAAAGAATAAGTTAACTTTAACTAGCGGAAATGTGTCAAATAATTAAATAATTGATAAGACAAGAATTCTTATAATTTATTATGAGAATGCACTTAAATATTGCTTTTAATGCATCCTTATATAAAACTAATCCATTAATTATCTGGATCTTATATAAATTTTATTCTAAGCTATTATTAAGTACGAATGCACTTTGCGTGATTGTAAAAGATAAGTCACATAAAAAGTCTAACATTTGATATATTCTAAGAAAAAATCAATTGGAATTCAATAAAAAACTCGAATAATTTAATCAAATGATTGAATGCATCTTAATTATGAATGCATTTAAATTAGTTATGTCTTTCATTCAAGAATAATCAAAGGAATATTTAAATTGTATATTTTTTCTCATCTATTTCTTAAATGAAAAACAAACTTTCTAAAAGGATAAAAGATTTTCTCCCTGATCACTGCTTTTAATTCTGGAATACATTCTTGTAAGCAGAAAAAAATATCTTTGAATTCGACTGATTGGTTCTAAACTTCAAAGTTTTTGTTCTTGCAGAAGTTTAAAATACAAAAGAAATTAACGGAAACAACTTAGAACAAAGACTAGTAATTACGAATCGTATTTCCGTCTTCTTTCAAGCAAAAATACAATCTTTCGTTTTTTTTTCCACTTTCCAAATGTTTTTAGACACAAACTGAATTCTTACAGTTACAGGCATAAGGTCAGAGATTTAAGGGTTACTTTTAGAATTTATTTTGATTTCATTTCCTGTTATAATTAAAATAATTAAAGCACAATTCTTGGAACATTACTTGGTTATTTCTGAGAAAATAATATTAAATTGAAGATTTTTTTGTTAAATATAGTTTTTTTCTTTCTTAAAATATTTTATTGCAAAGTATTATTTGATTTAAATTGCCATCGCTTATTTTATAAAAAAAAATGTTAAATGATTTCAAAATACATATGAAACACATTGAATTTCTTTTAAAGAATATTTATCAAATAACATAGTTGAGTGTGAGCAAGTATTATTTTAAGGGCATGTAGATATTTAATAAGTTTATAATAATTGTTATGCTTGTCTTAAATACAAGAATTTTGTATTTAACTCATATTTACTAATGTGATAAAAACTTTTTTTTTAAACTTTATTTGCTTAGAAGTTTTTGTGGCTTTCTCTCAGGAAGTTAAACTAATAAACTGATTTGTGAATTTAATGATATTACATTAGTGAGTTCATTTATATTAATATTTTCTTATAATCAAGAATTAGAAACACTTTTATATTTCATTTCAATTGGTAAACTTAGTTTAAAGTATACTGTATCTGATGAAACAATCAATCTAAAATTACTTCTTTTCGTTTTTAAGGTATAGGCCGTATAGGCTGTAAAGTTAATGTTTTACTACACACATTTTAATTTGATTTAATTTTCATTTGAGAATCTTTGTTCTTTCAGCGTTTCCCAGTTTCTAAATCAGTTTTACATTTTACTGTATGTACAAACAAAAATTACGTTACAGACATTACAAAATACGTTGTATTTTTTAAAATAAAACCTGAACTGATAAAAAATGTGATATTTTACTTTTCTTTCAATTTTTTTTAACTATATATCTTATTCAAATGCGTTGATCATTTTAAGTATGATGTCATCATTTGGCTTATACACTCGGAAAGAAGTGTCAACATTATAATCGAAAAAGCTATCATAATCGAAATCGTCACTTTGACGGCAACTATCTCATGATTTCATTTCTTATAAAATATCAAAATCCACCTTTAACACGTCTCAAATAATACTGAAGGTATATGCTTCAAAATTGTCTTATATGTTTTAAATGCTCTTATCTATAAAATGAAGCAAAAGTTTATATGAAGACTATTTCGTTCACAGTTATTTCTTAAATGAAATGTTTTGTGTAAAATTTCCTAAGATATTGATATTGCTATATATGTATATTAGCCATATTTTGTATTCGTCATTCAAAATATTTCTTAGATTTTGTAAGATAGTTATATAAATCTGATACCAAAACTACACTAAGACTTATGCATTACAATTTCATTGAGAGTGTTAAACTCTTAAAATTTCATAAAAATTTCCCAGAAAATAAACAATTTCACTAAACCTATACTATATGTAATTGAAATTTTGTATTTTTACATCATAATTTATTAAAAAAACTAGATAAATAAGATTAATATAAAATTTGACTCGAACTTAGGTAGGGATACCTTAAGCAAATAAACATATATTATTAGAAGCAAATAAATCAAAGTGATATCTTGTTTTTCCTCTTTTTAATTTCAGGTTAATAACTTTTTATGCAGTTTCATTTACGAAAAGCATTTTATTTTTATGAAATTAATATAACATTTATTGTTGATTTAAAAATATACAAATAAGATGATTTCAGTCTTAAATATATAGGAAATACTTTCTCGTTTTGAAGTATTTTTGAATACTCTCCATTTTACATGAATTGTTGAAAATAAGATATTTCAAAAATGACTGAAAAATGTATGAACATTTCTCAGTGCAACAAAAGAGGACAGATTTGAAGACTTAGAAAAATTTGAAAGAAGCGGAAAATCTTCGGGGCGTGGTTTCTCAATAGAGCGTATATGATTGACAGAGGATTCAGAAATGTTTCTCTCAACCGTGAAATCGAACTTTTCTTTAAAAACAGAGGATAGGAAATGGATGATATATGTTTCTAACTGTCTTTCAACATCATTATTTATTTTTGTCCACCTTAGTTTGAGGTGAAAATAAATCTCTAATTTGAAATATGAGTAGGCTAGACTCTCTAATTAGTTTTCTTATAAAATATACAACCTCTATATTTTTTCATAAAAAAATTGTATTTTACATTTTTAGTGCACATTAAACTATTGAAACATTAACAGTTCACGTTAAATAAGCGCATTTGTTCAAAAATATGCCATTGTAATAATTAAGTATAATGACAAATGAAATTATTTCTGCAAACAGGAACTCAAACTTTCAATTTTGTCCTCAAACATTCTGAAAACATTATTTTAAAAATCAGAAAACGTATCGACCGAAAATTCACAATTCAAGTAATTCCAAATAACAGTGCAAAAATTATCTATGGTACAAAAATTTGAAAAGACAATATATATATATATATATATATATATATATATATATATATATATATATATATATATATATATATATATATATGCATATATATATGCATACAAAAAATCAACTTTACTTTCACCTATGTAAAATCTTAAATTTTCCAGATTTTAAAAAAAATCATTTACATGGTCATTTTGTAAAATTTAACTTCGCTAAAATTTGGAAATCAGGAAATTTCCCAAGAAAACAGATATAAAATTTAAAATATGAATGTTTTCCTTGTTTCTTTATGTGAAAAACTCCTTTGTTTCTTTATTCTATCCTCCAGATACAAAACAAGGACTGAATTATTTTAAACTTCTGAAATGTTGAATACAAGTATACTATTCTTAAATGAAACACAATTATACTATTCTTAAAATTCAAAATATAGACTGGGGAAAATATAAATTTTTGCAAAATCCAGATTTTGGAAGTTATGGCATCTTTTTGATTCGTAACGACAGAAACGTTATCACGTACTTCGATTATCAATTTTCTACTATGCTTTAAATCGTTGGTTTTACTTCACCTTATACTTTAAAGATTTGTTCTATCTTAGTTTTCTGTACTTTCGTAAAATTCCTGTTTTTTCTTAATATTATAGATGTGTATTTTAATTTGCAATTTTCTGAACAAATGTTTGACTTTGCTTTCAGAAATAAGAATGAAATACACAAATGCAGTGTGGTAATTTTGTATTTTAATATTCAATATATGAACTTCTAATAGAGCAGAGAAGTAAATAGCAATTTATAAAATCTATCAAAATTTTATTTCAATGTGTTTACTCAATAAAAGTAAATAATTTTATGATTAACAAACTTCTTAAACCATTTTCAATATAAATATTTTTTTATTTATTAGTACTTTGTTTCTGCAATTTAGTCCCACATACTGCAAATTAACTTCAAAATATAAACTCGACGGCGTTATTAAAGAATGTGTTTGATTTAGTTATATTGGGAGGAAAACCATTAACATATTTATACTTACCATCAATATTTATACTTGCATTAAATATTTATACTTGTAAAAAATAGAATTGTACGTAAGGCATACGTTAATTATTTTGCTGAGTTTCACTATTTATTATAACAATATATTCCCAGTTTATCAGGAAGAAAATTAATTTTACTTCAAATATTTATTTTGTAGTTTAAATGTAGCTATTAAATTGTGCTTAATAATTAGCTCTTAAGTTAAATAATCATAAGTATTTGATTTTCACTTCATATAAATATATATATGCTTATTAGATACAAAATAAAATTGATATTATTCTTCAAAGGTATAATTTTTTTAAAGTATAATATAAAAGATTTTATTATTAGATTGGTAATGATGAAAATTAGATTTTATCACATAAATTTCTTTCTCTTATAATTATAATAATTTCCTACTTATACATATTAATGTTGGCTATAATTTCATGCATTACATTGTACATGTTGAATTTTATATATTTAAAATAATTTAAATGCACAAGATTTATCCATGATGATTTATAATATGAAAATTTTTGAAATGCAATGTGATATTTCGTTAATTTTATATGAAATCATTGATGTGTATAAAATGTGCGTGCTGAATGGATTTTTGATTTGCGAAGTATCTATGAAAAGAAAAGAGGGTAATTTTAAATATTTCATGAAGTACATAAAACACATAAAATTATTAAAGAAAAGGAAAAATAAATGATATTTATTTAGTGTGATATGCGTAGTAGAGTTTGTCTTATGGTTGAGAATATGCAGCACCTTCCATTACAATTTAAATTCAATTGATTGTTTAATGTAGCCCAAAGTAATTAATCAAACAGACTTCAGACAAGGAAGATTGATTACCAAAACTGATGGCTGTTGAACTAATTATTCATTTTAGAAACTCTATCGTACAACTTATAAATAAAATAATTATTAACATTATGCATAAAATCGTTCTTCAAATTATGAGCATAATAATAGCAACAACAAATAGAATAATTATTATATTAACAGAATAAAATAAAAAATATCATATTTCTCTTGTTCATTAAGGTAGCTTTCTAACTGATTATGTAATTGATTTCAAAATAACTCCCTTACCATAATATATAGTAAATTTCTTTCAAATAAAAAAATATTTTTTTCCATGATTATTCTTCCTTTGATAATTTTTCCTTAATCAGCTAAACTATATTCATTTTAACTCTTTTTGTACAAGAAATTTCTTAAACATAAATATTTTATTTGTTAATAATACTTAAACAAAAATATGTAAAACAGTCTGATTAAATTTATTACTGAAGTTATTCCTAACATTCTACCAAATTTCGTAAATCAGTATTTATTTAATTGGTGTTGCAAAAATGTTAATAATCCATTGTTTTTTTCCGTTATTTTAGTTACAAAAGAATAAAATCCCACTGAAAAAAAATTGGTTTTAAAAAAATTAAAACTAAATATTTCCAAGAACGAAAATAAAATGTAAAGTAATATTTTTTGTATTTGGCGCCTTTTTATACTTTGGATGTGCACGAATATATCTGTAAGTTCTTTAAATAATTATATATTTGACGTTTAATTTATTTGAGATATAATACAGTGACGTAATTAAGAATGCAGTCTTAATATGTGAACACAGCCTAAATTAGCACATGTGTCAAATAAAGCGAGAAATGACATAGTGTCATCATTTATAAGAAAGAATTTGGTTATCTTAACGTCACGTGAGATATGAGATATATTAGTCGGTGGTCAGTTATTATCCATACTTAATCTATAGATTTTTAATATAGAAAATAGTAATTAAATATGTTAATAGTTTTAAATCATAAATTATCACTTATTTATTAAAAAAAAAACAGTTCGCAAGAAGATGTTTGAAATTTAATTACAAATATTTTTAAAATGAAAAAAATACCTACTGTTATATTGACATTTTTTTCCTTTATTTAATATTTAGTTAAAATGAACAATGAATTTCAATTTTAATGTTAATTTTTATTATTATTATTGTCCAAATAAAATTAAATTAAATTCATATTTGATTGATTCCCTATGCAAGGAAAATTACAGTTTCGTAACACATTTAACTTATTTCTATCAAGTTTTCATTCTGAAGAAATTTATTCTTGTAATATTTCTTCTTACATTATTTCTTTGTAGTATAAATGGAAACGCAGTTTATTCCTCTCCCTATGAATAAATCTTGGGTGGAATTTATGTTACTTGATTGCTATTGTTTTTCTCCTTCGTCTGCCGTTTGTTCTTACCTAATAAATAGGAATGCTTTGTTAGGGAGGAACACACAGTGCTCTAATTTCTTTTTCTGTTTCTCGTGATGAAATTGCCATTCTTTCATTTCTCAGAAAGTATTTTATTCATCAAGTTTTGAAGAAAAAATTGATTCTAATTGGTTACCGTAAGTCGTATCTCTTTATAAATGGTGGAATATAAATATTTACAATGAAACTCATTGTGTGTGTGTGGTAGAGCGTGTTCAAAAATATTTCTCATTGTTAATTTAATAATTTTTCCCATCAGTAATTTATTTAAATATTTAAATTCTTGAAAATCAATAAATTTGCTTGTTTTTACTTACTTGCATCAATGAGAAGTGTGAAACTGTATGACAATTACATATAATAATATAATATATATGCAACAAATACTGTACATATATCTTCTTTTAAAGGAATAAAACCTTTAGCATTAGATAAAAATAATTAGAGTCATCCTTGATAAGTGACAATCTCTAACACTTAATTAAGAATTTTGAGATGAAAAAATCACTCTAGGGATCTTACGATCAGCATATTTTAGTTAAAAACAAACATATTGTTTTTACGAAACATATTTTGGTTTAAAATGTAAGTATAGGATCAAATAACAAAAATTAGCAAAAGAATGTAGCATTTTCATTTGCAATTGATTTAATCCCTTCAACGAAAATCGAAATTTAAATCCAGCATTGTATAAAAAAAACTGTAAACTAAGCGGTCACATAATACTTATTTTATTTTTTAAAAATTATAGTTTGAAGTTCAGGTAAAAAGAAATAATTAGTTCAATAAGCATCGTTATCATAAAAAAAAATTATAAATTTTGACTGATGTTACGATAAAATGATTGAAGACAGTGCCTTAAATAATTTGATATAATCGTTGTACTTTTTAACTAACACAAAGTCAGAAAAAATTTAAAATTATATCGTCTCTGTTATGATAATATCAAGAAAGATAATAGATAAATTTGAGTGGAACAAGAAATCGCAACCTAAGTAAAAACATATGTTTCTATTGTTTCACAATGTAAAAAAAAATATTCACTGAGAGATGCTGATCATGCTGATTAGATTGTAAATATAATAAAAGGTTTATAAATTACGATATGTCAGATCATGTTATTTGATTTCATTGTTGCTGAACTCAGTTTTAAGAAATCTTTGTATCAAAATCATCTTCTCTTAGCATTCTGTAAAATCAGCATCAATAATCGACTACTGATTGGATGATTTACTCACGAATCCCTTCAGATACAACTTCTCTTGAATAATTTTTAAGTGAATATGTATTTTAGGAATATGTGATCATTTTAAACTTTATCAACAGAAACTAATTTATTTAGTGTGCTGTTACACCTCAACAATAACTGTTTGTCAACTTCAACTTCCGCAAATATTATGTCTCTTAAAAGTCAACTGTTTTAGTTTGCAGTAGCTCTCATTATTCAAGATAATATTTTAAACACAACAAAATTTGAACAGATTCTTTGAAGCAGTAGGAGCCTTGAAACACAAAGAACATCTTGTATCGTAAAAAGTTCTTGACTCACCTATTTGACTAAATGTTCTTCTGATAGATGATTTAGCAACCATGTTGCAATTATTTAGCCATTTTTCATAGTACAAAAATTCAATATAAAGGTGATAGGTTCCTAACTTAATTTTGAGTTATAGTTCCTTAACAAAAATCTGGCTCTATTTACCAAGGCTATTACTATATTTACCAAAATGTAATTCATGATTTAGAATAATTTTATTCATCTTGTGATTTTAAATATATAAAATTCATAAAAAAATACTTTTGTCATTGAAGGGATTTAACAATTGAATGCTCTCAGTTGCAGTTTATTTCTTCCGAAAACAAATTCTAATAAAAATTTTTCATCCTGTTGATTAAGGAATATTTAAATCAAAGTAAGTTAATTTACAATTGTTGCAAAAATATGTTGTAAATAAAAACTTTTGCAACCAGAGAATTTAGAGCTGTTACTGAAATTTTGATATAAAATGTTATTCATTTTTAATTTTGCATTCATTTTTTTAATTTATAAATATATATTTTTTGAAATTTTGAGAAATAATATGAAAATCCAAACTAATAAATCATCAAAAAACATTTGTTTTTATAAGTAAAAATATTAATCATTTTCAAAATAACCTTATACATCCTAATTTGGCTCTCTAATTTTAAATTAAAAAAAATCCATTTTAACTGTATTAATTGAATCAGAAAAATTTAAAATAAATTTATTTCCAATAAAATTATATTTCTGTTTCGCATTAACAAAATGTAAAAACTGACTTTACTAGTGTGAAAAGCGATAATAATTCTAAATGTATCTTTATCACATTCAAAATTTAAAGGTTATTAAAATTTTGAGTTACTTAGAAAAAAAACTTTTAAATAAAACATATTTTTAAATCAAGTCTATCAACTAATGCGTGCGGCAAATGTGGCCCTTATCGATTACAGACTTCCCCTTAGAAGTAAAATATAAGACCAATTTTACGACAAAAACGTATGGCCGAAAAAAATACATGCCATATGAAACGGAAGGCTGGGTATTTGAATGACAGATTACTAGACAGGGGAACGCTCTCTTATTTCATGCTACTCTTTCTAAATATAGCATCTTGCTATACCTTACATCTCATCCATTGGAGAAAGTAATGGTAAGAACTAGTTTTCCATTAAGTATTTTCCTTGAAAAAAAAGCTTTCCGGGAAAATATATAATTCATTTAGCTCACACACTTGTGCCAGTATGTATGAGACATATCCAGAGATTTTTGTGGTTTAAACGATAATAAGGAATCGATTACCAATGGAAACGTTTTTGTATAACATGTTAAAGTAATAATTTCTATTTTGATAAATTATTTTAAGGAAATGTTTTTTTATTTTTTTACTTTGAATTGAAATAAAAAAGTTCCTATTCAAGCTACCATATACCATTTTAACTGTGAATCCTTAAAAAATGAAATGTCACTGTTGTAACATTTAAAAAAATATGTACTATGATGCTATGGATGCATATATATAATATTATAGACTTACAAAAGTAAGTGATTAAAATACATATATGACATAATTATTATACTACTAAAAATATAAACGTAGATAAATTAAAAGTTAATAAATTTAAACACAACTTTAAATACCTAAATTATTTAGACTTCCAAATCTATGGAACAAAACTAGAAACATTTTGTCAAAAAATTCACAATTATTTTAAATCATTTATAAAATATTGTGTTTTGTGGGAATATAAATTATAGTACAATAAAGCATGTTATGCAATTTCAGTATCTCGATCACAAGAACACACATCATCCTCAATTAGATTAAACTAAAATACCTTTTACAATTCACATGTCCTTGAAGAATCTGAGTTAACTAAATGAAATTTCTGGCATTTCAGTCATTTTAAATATTTTAGTACACAAATCTATGGTTGAGACTATATATTCCGCATTCCAATCGAAAACAATTACTCCCCGATTTCATTTTAGTAATATGACAATGCGGCATGATATGCAAAAGGTCATATTACTGATTGGACAAATGGCGGGTGAATTTTCCCAATGATTTGATTATTGTTCTTTATCACTGGATACATAAGATTTGAGTGAATAAAAGAAATAGGCTAAAACGAGTCTTAAGAGTTTTAAGAATTATCCCTGGCTAACTGATAAATTTCATTTACGACATTCAGTTTTGTATTGATTTAACATTGCGGGAACAGAACAGAAATGTATAGAAATAGATTGAAGTAGTTAGATGAGGGAAAGTACAGTTTCCAACTAAGCAAGAAGAAAGGATTTGAAAAATTTCATAAAGGTGTTTTTGATTCCGTTAATAAGCAACTTTGATCGAGGACAATATCATGAATATCATATCAGAATTAAAATCCTTTTAAGCAAAATCAGAGTTCGTAGAAAATTTTGATTTAGGACAACAAGCCATTTTGAGCTATATTTAGAAACTAGGATGATGACTAGAGACAACATATATTATTACCATACATGATTTTAGTAAATAGTAACAAAATCCTTTTCTTAGAATTTATCATGATTTCCTTAGTCCTCAATAAAATTAAAGTTCTCATGAAGATACTTAAAAATAACCATTTATTTAAATATCAATTCAGTTTATCCAAATTACAATTAAAAAGTACATTCCATGCATTTTTTACCTTTGTTTTTAAGTTTTTGCTATAAAATAATTAAAGCATATCACGATTTTTTCCCATTTTTCTTTGAAGATAAATTTTAAAATTTTGAAAACCATTTTTAAAAAGCAATAAAAATTTTCAACATTATGAACCTTAACGCTCTTTTTCCACTTGAATAGCATGAAACTTCTATAATTTCAAAAATTACTCTCAAAATATATAATTTTCTTAAATAATTAAAGATTAAAATAAAAATCGCTGTTGATAACTAATGAGGCATAATGCTAAAAAGGAATCAAAATTAGTAGGATAAGAAATTTAATATTTGTCATAAGGGTGAATAGTCAGATTACCTAGCATAAAAATATTGTGCCATGAAGGAGATTGATTGCACTTTACCAAACTGTTAAACAAAAAAGTGTTGGGAAGTGTGGGGATAGATGTATTTTTCATAAGAATGAAGAAAAGTTCTATCAATTGAAAAGAATATAATGCAAACAATTTTGAAAAACAAAAAAATGAAGAAATAAAAAGAAAACAAAAACAATTGTATCTTGAAAAGTTAGAATAAATTTGATTTAAAAATTTAAATTGACAGACTGTAAAGGGATATATTGGGAACAACAGATGAAAATTAAAATTATTATTAATGGTAAAGAAATATATACGGACTTATTAATAAAAATTTGTAAATTAAAAATTTAAAATAGCAATTTCGCACTTCATTTTGGGCTTTGGTGAGTGGAACAATTCAAATTGATGCTGAATGTGATAAAACTATAAAAGTTCTCAAAGATCTCAGATATTTTATTTTTAAAGATAAATTAAATGTTTATACGCTTATTTTTGAATATTTCAATTAATATATATTATTCTCAATATTATTACATAAGAACAGTGAGAACAGTTTAGTCTAAAAAAGAATAATTGTTAGTACAAGCCATCTAGTTTTCTTAATTCAATTTTTGCTCACCATTTCTGTGTTAATACTGTCATATTAGGTTTCAGCAAAATATGATTAAAATATACTCTTAGTGCAATTTTAAAAATAATGAGGAACACATTTTCTTTTAATAAGTTCTTAAAAAACAAAAGTTCGAAACGTAGCCGATATGTGCAAAATATTAAGCACTCAATAACTAATTATTGAAAGAGTAATTAAAAGAGTAAAAGCAAGTAATTTACAAATGCAAAACCTGATATAAAATAGATATTTTAAGCATTAATTAATGCTTCAAAACAATGTTAATTGCAGCTTAATTTACGACCATTTCAGTATTTTAAAATGTAATTTTCCTGTTGCATAATATAAATTATATTAGCAATTTACTTTTTCGTAACAAAGATTCGGAATTAACTTGTTTCTATTATACATTCTATTACTAATTTCTATTTCATTTGTTTGATTCCCTCTATTTGCTTTTTATTAGAAATAATAGTGGTTATGATTAATACACGCAAATCGGTGGATTAACATGAAGCTAAAATAAAGTATTTAATATAAAACAAAAGTAAATTTATTTCAGTTTTTAAATTCTGAATTTATCTAAAATTGTGTTGACACAATATATTGTGAGCGTTTCTGAAAATGCATCTTTATTTATAATATCTTATAAATGGACCAGATAAATTGTGTCACAAATGTAATACAGATTCTTATGTAAAATATCTAAGAATCTAATTAACTTTTTTCTAATATTAAGCTTCGGTATTTGAATTACCAACTTTCATTATTACAAGAAGTGGAAGTGATAGTATTTTACATTGCCAGACAATCACATTGCGCCATATGGGCTTTGAAAATGAGTGGATCCTCGTAATTTAAAAGCAGGGGTCCATCAGAAGATTTCCAGATTTGCCATTGCACCCTCACTGATATCATTCCACATAAAGGACATTGCTTCTATTAAAAATTTAATGTTTCTTAGCCCCCTTTAGCAAACACAATACATTTAATGGGATTCAAAATTCACGAAAAATATGATGGATCTTCAGTTGGGTCGGGATTTAAACTCACTGACGAATACCATCACCACTGCCACAAGCTAATTTAAGTAAATCTCAATAAATCCCTCACTATTAGCTGCATAGAAAATTATTCTTTTTATAATCTCTTTGCTGTATATATCATACTTTGATACCAAAATAAATAATTTATAAAATTATGAAATATATTCTGTAGATTTAAGTTATTCGATTGGATTTAAAAATCATAAATATAAAACCTCAATAAAATATTTAACAAAAATAAGTATTTTTCCTAAGATAATATGGAATTTTTAAATTTAACTCTAAATATATTTAGACGTACACATTCGTTGTAAATTAGATTATTCAAAAGGCGATGATTTATTTTTATTTTAGCAGATATAAGTTAAGCATATTATCTTTTCAAAATTATAGATACAGAAAAATGTGAAGATTAAGTTTATAGTTTCTAAAATCGTGACTTGAAATTCTTTACAGAACAAAATGCGTGAGAGTAATAGATTTCACTAAGAAAGAATGCAGAATAATAAACACTGGAATACGTGTAACTTTTACAAATAAATTTTTAAACTACCTTCGATTACATCATAGCATTAAAGAGAATAACAAAAACTCCTCGTTAAGCAAGAATGTTATTATTTACTTTAGAGCATTCAATATCTCAAAAAAGTAAGCTTTACATCTTCAATGAATGGGATCTGCTTCGAATATTAAATTCTTTAAGTAGGCTTTAATTTTTATGAAGATTAATTTTACTTTTGCGAAATCAGATGTAAAAGTTAAAAAAAACCCTATGATGGGAGAAAATCATTACCGTGCGTGCAAAATATTTTAGTAAACTAAAATTTAAAATCTCTCATTCATATTCATGAGATATATTTTGGTATATTATATAATATGATTATACATAAGAAGTTGATATTATACATTTCATATAAAATTGCAATTATTTAAACCAACTATTTGAAAAGATTAAAATAGTAATTTTTAATAGTTAAAACATTTTAAATATCATTGAAAACAGTAGCTGCTTTTAATCACATTATTTGAAAATTTATTTTAACTTGTTACAATACTATTTTGTAACAAGTTAAAAGTATTATAAAAATATTTAATATTGTTATATCTCCTCTCAGTGTTACAATATTATTTGTTTCAGATATTGAACACAAGCAAATATTTTCAATAAACAAAATAATTAATTACTGAAAATTAATTTCATTGTGTTGTATGACATAATCAAATAAAAATTGTTGAGGGAAGATAACATTTAAATTAAAATTGACAGCAATTTATCATATGAATTGGAGAGTTTAGAAAAGAAAATAAATAATTAAAAAATAATCCAAATTGAAAAGAGTAATTCCAAAACTCAAGCTTAATACTTGTCAACACTGGTAGTTTCTTTCTGTCAGGTGTACTTATGTTCGCCAATACAGCTATAATGATAAGTAAAATTCTCAGTCAGTAGAAACTTTTAATATCCAAACGATATATGAAAGAAGCTACAGAATTTCAATGGTGTGCACTACCTATCTCCTTGGATGCAAAATAATACCATATTAAATGATACATGTTGAAGGAAAATTTGATATTTTGAGCAATATAAGTGTTTTGAAAGGGAATATATATTCTCCACAAATAGTTCCCTAAGGTGTTTTAACAATGACTTTATAAATGAACAATGGTGGATAAATTTTCAAAATGCCTTAACGGTGTATTGTGCTTGCATAAATCATTCCCTTTCATGTAGAACTACTTTATTGAAGAATGAAAATGATAAGACATTAAAAAACCAGTCAGTGTTCTCGAAAGAAGAGACGTTATTTCTAAGGATTGCAAATGACTTGTTTTTGATAACTTGAAATAAATACGCATTTCATTCACGTCACGCATGTCATTCATTACGCACTTCAATTTTTAAAGTTGGACTTATACATTTTGCTTGAAAATTCTTAGATTTCATTGAATTCTAGGCACTCACATATATTACTAATCGATTAAAAGTATTTTTGCAAGTAGTCCACATTTTTTTTATCTTTTCCCCTGATCAGCTGCTTTGAAATATCAGCATTGCGATACCTTAAAATGATAGAATAAATAGCATTTTATTGAGTTAAGTTCCAAAACCGTTTTCTAAATAGAAAGTGTGCACATTCTCTCGTAATTCAGAAGCATTAGCCAAGATAGAAACTCCATATTGTTACTTGTTTGCTGCCAAAGACATACTAATTCATTTCCAAGGCATTGCTACTATGAATTGCTTACGAAACACAGCTGTCATTGGTGAATACTTTGGTCTTCGGCAGTTTTAAACACAAGACCTTTTAGTCTCGCGCGCGTTTTCTATATACAATAGCAACCACGGAAACTGTAGTTTTAATAACATTTTCAAATTAAATAATAGTTTAAACAAACTAGCAATTAAATACGATGTACATACATTTTTAATGAATTAAGCAAATAACAGTACTGGAATTTTCCTTTTATACTAAAATATATACATTTTTAATAAATTTCTGTTTTCTAGTAACAAAGTTATTAAATATATAATCGTTAAGTTATTAATAATCAGGATATCTAATTTATGAAAACTTAATATATATATATATCGATAGGATCTTTTTAAAAACATTGAAAATTTGTTTTTTTCTTATAACACATTCTCCGCAGCAAATGAAAAGTACGCTTATTTACGTCTGTATGTGACATATTTTTTTATGCCTTAGGAAACCTAAAAATATTGGAAAATTCTTTATGAATAAAGTTATAATATGTATTTCCTTATCAATTAAATTAATACTGATTTTATTTCTTCCCACTAATTTTTGACACGTTTATACAAATTACATAAATATCACTTTATTCATTTATTTATATGGGTAAAAAAAAAGAAAGATATGGGACAGTTATGACTGTGTATTCCTCTTTTCTGTTTTAAGACTTTCAATTTTAATAATTAGATACTTTTAAAAGTAACGTAACAAACAAAACAATGTAAATATTTGAAAGCATAACACATGTGCAAAAGATTTAAGAAAAATAGAACGAAATTCTATTCCAAACAAGTGTTCCTTTCACTTACATGATAATCCTAAATTTACTTTTATTTTAACATTGAGAATCATTATAGGTATATCACATGATTTCTATCAATAATGTTGAATAAAGCCAGTGAATATAAAATTTCTTCTATACAAAAATGTTGTACACTAACAAAACCTTTGCTTTGTAAGTCATACAATAAACTTTTCTTGGATACTAAATTTAATACTAAATTTTTTTTAACCAATTGATTTGATTCCCTAAAAGCATTAAAATACTTGATTAATTAGAAAACCTATGATTTGTTCTTATAATACTTTTGATTTTACATATCCTGCAAATTGATTATCTGCATTGTGGTTAAACTTCAATTTACTTTCAACATCTCATTATTGTAAGATAATAGGGCATTTTAATTTTTTTTATCCTTAATTCAAATTAATTACATTTATATATTTTACTTAGCACATGTCAGCTTATAGTTCAAGCAATCCCCTAAAAATAAGCGATTCCTATTCGATAAATTACAACATTATGCTTTAATAAAAGCTTTTTCCCAATTCTAATTTAATATAGAAATTTATTCAAAGAATGTCAAAAAAATTATTTTAATGTTAACATCAATAAATTTACTATAAAATAAATTTGAAATTTATATATATTTAGTAAAACTAAACAAAATTATGACTCCATACCATTAGACTTCAGGATTGTTATAAAGATTAAATTTAGGAAAACAATAAATAATCATAAGTGTGAAAATGCGAACCCAAGATATATATTGATCAAATGCACTACCACTCATCGGAGTGAAAACAACGTTCACTGCAAGTGTTTTTCACGCCTAAGTCGTAAAAAACAAAATCACTGGATATGAGTTTCTGTGTAGGTCTGAAACATCAAAAATAAGCTATAGAAGACAGGAAATACTGATCATAAAATCTAACATAAAACTGGTTTGAAAAGAAATATATGAGACAACTTCATGTTGAGATTTCTTGGTTTAAAGAATATTGGATCACCTTGAAGGATATTTTAATATATAAATATATATATATAAAAATATATATATATATATATATATATATATATATATATATATATATATATATATATATATATATATATATATATATATATATATATATATATATATATATATATATATATATATATATATATATATATATATATATATATATATATATATATATATATATATATATATATATATATATATATATATATATATATATATATATATATATATATATATATATATAAAAATATTATTGTATTTATTTGATAAATATGCAGTTTGCGTATATTAAAGATATAGAAAGATCAAAAAATAATCATATTGATAAGAATTTTATTTATCTAAAAAAATTTTAAATACCTAACGATTATTTTTTCGGTAAGTGAGATTGTTTCCCATTTAAGAAAACTGTTATTTATTGGCACTTAGGTTACATGATAAGGTTAAATCCCTCATGAAATATTAATGTGCATTTTTTTACAATCTTTTATCTGGAACATAATATCTATAAAGTAAAATATATGTTTTACACTTGTAGTGTTTTACATAAAAAACCATTTTGAATAAGGGTAAAGTACTATTTTATGAAAACATTTTCAGAGGTGTTTCTATATATTAATGTATGTAGAAAATATTAATTAAATCATAAAAAAAGTTAGATTCACATGATTGCTATTCAGCTCCTGCAGCAAAACAATTTTTGATTAAGTTACAGAAATGTTCTTAAATTTCATTTTCTATTGCATCCTAATTAATTTTAACAAAAACGTTGATTAATTGGAAGTTTGAAAACATACTTTAACCTGAATAAACTTTATAATAACTCAAAATAATATTGGAGATTTGCTTTTTCAATCATGTCAGCATTAAAAATTTATTTTTCAATTATGTAATTATTTCGGTAAAATAATTTGTCAGAATTTACAGCATTCTTTTGTAATAATTTCAAAATACTTTAAATGTAATTATTGCAAAACCATACGTAACTGTCACATAATATGTACTCGTATTGTTATAATTATTTTCATTTTGTTAATTGGCTAAGCATTAATTAGTTTAAAAAAACATATTTTTAACTAAATACATTAGGATTAAGTAAATGAAGCTGTTCACTTAATCTTAATCATATTTATTTTATATATTAACGTTTGAAAGATTGACAAAATTTGTATTCCTAATTTCCTAATGTAAGAATAAATAATGTTAACAATAAACTGTATAAAAATTTCTTTAATTTTTATCTGAGAAGATTAAAAATGTTTAACAATATTATCGTTTCTGAACAGTTAAAAAAATTCGCCACCAACATATTTTGAAATAATATTTCAATTTACTTACAGATCTATTATATAAATTTAAATATATTTTAAATGTTCAATGTAATAAATTATTCATCTCATTTTAAAATTCTTGAATTTTTTGCTTGCCTTATCACAAAAGAAGAATTTATAAAGTAAGGAAAGAATTGTAATTATTTTGTTATTAACCTTGTTAATTTTGTGAGTGACAGAATGTTAATAGAAAAGTATGTTTATAATAGGAAAATAAACACTAGAACTATTGTTAATTAGCTATTTTAAGACAACTAATGTTTCTTAATAATAATTAATTTAAAATTAACTTGAAATTTTATGCAATTGCAATATTATATTTTTATTTGAAAAATATGGAGAAAGCTTAGAATTAGTAAATAAAAATTACAAAATACGGTATAAAACATGCGAATATACTGCATGAAGTATGCAGGTTTCAGAAGTTTTACTATTTATAATGTGTTTTAAATTATTTTAAATAATTCTTTTATGTTTAAAATCAAAAGGTATATTTCAATTAATGAGATGGATCACTAATTTGACTCAATGTTTCTATAATTACTAAGTTGACATATTTTCCATATTTTTCCTTCAAAACTTTTAAACAAAATAGAAAAAACCTAAAAATCTGAACTAAATATTTTTTGATTAATAGCATTTGTAAGTCACTTGTTTTCAAAGTGAAAAATGTATCAATGAAAAATATCTCAGTAATTAGTTAGGCAATTTTAATGAGGTAAATCCAAGTTACTTTGGAAAAAATTGTTTTCATGGCAAACTCTTCGGTTCATTCATATTTAATAAATATGTTTTTGACATCCTTTTATTGATGAAAGTTGAAAATAGATTTAAAATTGTTAGTTATATAGTACATATTTTCTTGAGCTTTTTTTTCAATGTAGCGCAAGAAATATTAATGTTTGACTTTTAATGTATGCTTATTGTATAACTATGTATATTGTTTTAACTATTTAGCAAATATGACATTTTTTTTCGAAAGTGAAAAATTAATAAAATGATATGCATGCTAATTTTCTACATTATAATATGACTGATTATTATAATATTATTTATCACTAAATTTCGGTTACAAAAAAAATAATCTCTTTTAAGACTTTACTCTCAATATTTTATTTTTCATTATTTTCAATTTTTATATTATCAAAGGAAATTATTTTATAAAATTTACATTCTATTTCCGTGAAATAATAAAATAAATAAAACTGCAATATAAACTATTTTATGTAAAAATCATGACACAGTTAAATTATAATTGTAATATTTTTGAACTTATTTATTTAGAGTAATGTATATTTTTATTTTCTTCATATAAATTATTTTCTATTAGTATTTCATTAGAAATGTCATTTATTGTATTTATAGTCGATTAATTTAACGAATTTCCTCTGATATTGTAAACTTGAAATATTTTTTTAAATCTCTTACAACTAATAAGAATATTTCTATCCTCTTATTCCCAGAGATTTCAAAATAAACATCATAATATTTTTAATAAGAAAGTTAGAAATATTTTTGTAAAATAAATAATAATAACATAAGATATTACTCGTGCATACCCTTGACTATTTTTTAAAGTGACAGTTTACAAGTATGCGGCAATTGATTTAAGTTACAAATGTTTAATTATTAAATTTTTAACACGAACAAGTTTCGCTTAAAGTACCCTGTGGTAACTTTTCCTCTTAACTCAAAATATTTTAACTAAATGAAGAGCATATTTTTTATTCAATTGCACCCAAGTAAGATTTTTGCTGATTAAGAAATAACCTAGAATATATCCAGTCTTAATTAAAGTCCTAAAATATAAATAGTTTTAAACACAAGTACAACCAACACAAAGAAGATTTGCTTATAATATATTATGTTAAACGATCATTAACTCAGAATATTTTAAACGAAACGGAGAACATATATAAAATTTAATTGAATTCAAGTGAGATTTTAAAACATTACAATTTTTTAAACTATAAGAAATATTGAAAACTATTCTAAAAGAAATGTGCATCAATTCTCTGGTTATTCTTTTCTCAATGAAATATTTATACCAATTTCTCAAAATATACTGCTCTAGTTTCTTTCAAAGAAGTTTTTTTATTCAAAGTACCTAAAGTCACTTTATCTACAAGTTAACTAAAGTACTTGATAAAAGACCTCACTTCCAGCCTTTAACTCCCAACAGCGGGAAAGATTTGCTAACGACTATGGGTCAGGAACTCCAACCAGAGATTACCTCTCATGAGATTCCTACTCTTTCTTATCACTTCCGTTTGATCGATTGGCAACAGCAAAGAGTTTCAGTTAGCACCTAGAGACGGATGTCCCTTTACTTTTCCCTCCCTCTCTCGTCTTTTTCCTCCTCTCGTCCTGTTTTGTTATTCATGGAAAACACGGAATGAATCGCTGCACGTCGAAGTGTGTTTGCATCGAACAGGAAATCTGAATAGTGTCGCCAAGAAAGAATTTACTGACACTAGAGGAATAAATGAGAAATGAAATCAGAGAAAGTTTACTTTAGTTGTATTTTTTTATCGATATCTTCATTTTAAAACTGTTATTTAGGGAGTACAGTTAACTTTACAGTTTATTTTTATCCAAATGTTTAATTTTGCTTAAATAAACATTTCCAATTAAATAAAAACCAATTATAAACATATATTAAATAAGAAAACATATGCGTTATTATTGAAAAAGAAAGTCCTCTCCGAAAATGAATTTTTTTATATAGTTTTGGTAATTTTAACATATTTTACTCTAAATCACACAAAATTTTGAATTTCAATGCAATTCTAATTTTCCTTAGCTAATTTTCATTCCATTTTGTAAAGTATTTTCTTAAACAATACATAAATGTACTTACGATTTCAATCGAAACATAAATGCTCAAAATACAGAGTAAGGCATTGTTAACAACAAATTTGAAAACCGATTAAAAAATGATTAATTCCAGAGAATGATTTCAAGCTTTTATTTATATTCCAATCACAATGCCAGCAACGAAAAGTGCAGAACTTTTTTAAACTTTTTTAAATGCTCAAAATACAGAGTAAGGTATTGTTAACAACAAATTTGAAAACCGATTAAAAAAGGATTAATTCCAGAGAATGATTTCAAGCTTTTATTTATATTCCAATCACAATGCCAGCAACGAAAAGTGCAGAACTTTTTTTAAAAAAATTTACGAAGAATAAATTATTATTCATTAAATAATATCACGTCGAATAAATATTTATAAAAAATTTTACTATAGTGTCAGGAAATGTTTAATATATTAGATAATACCTTGTGGTTTGGAAATATGATTGTATAATGTCTATACTATAATTATAAAATTTGTCACATGGTCATACTCAAATATGATATTATTCCAGTTAGTAGCCAAATTCATTACTTCACATATCAAAATTTTACGAAAGATTAAGAAATTTACTACCATCTGCTTTATAAATATTTAATATAATATATAATTTATAATAAAACCTTTTTTATTTAAATATTTATACTTATGTTAGTAGTATATGGGGGGGGCTAGAGGACACTCAAAAAATGCAATATTTTTTGCAAAATAAGACCTATTTTGCAAGTTTTATAGCTGTTTTTTGATAAAAATTTGCAAAAATAGAGCATTTTTGATTTTTAAAACTTAAAGAAAAAAGTGTGTTTTTCACTAAAAAATGACGTCTTTTTCACTAAAATATGCAGTATTTTTAGTGTTTTTAAGCTGTTTTTGATGAAAAATATAGCTTTTTCACTTTCAAAATTTCAACAAAAATTTGACCTTCCATCGAAAAAATGATCACTAAAAAATGCATTATTTTTATGTTTTTAAGCTGTTTTTTCGATAAAAATTGAGTTTTTTAAGCTGTTTTATTATAAAAATTTGTGTTTTTTTGGATATTTAAACGAATGTTTTTTTATAAGAAATGCAAGGTTTTTTGAAAATATAAGATAAAAGCCGTTGTATGTGTTTTTTTAAAGATAATCTATTTTTTCTATATGCAAGAAAGGTTTTAATTTATTTGATTGTCCATCACTACCAATTGATAATTTAACACGATCGTTTCTTTTACCATATGCAAAACATGTAACCGATTCGGTATCAGTTGTTAAAGGTCTAGTAAATATAAATTCTTCTCCAATTTGTAATTGTATTAAAGGACTATGTGTACGATTTTCAGATTTCAAAAAAATTGTAATTTTCATATGCATATTAGTTACTAGTTTTAAATCAGGTTCTAGTAGTTTAGAGCTCATTAAATTGAATTCTACAGGTCTAAAACCTCCTGTATGATACGTTGCATATTTCTCTTTAATAGTAGCATAGAAATTTTGAGAATCGACATATTCTTTTGTTGCGGCATCTTTATTTATAACAGGATTTGCAACGCTTGAAAGTCTTACATTTCCAAAATTATACACACCATTTTTAATTAAAGAAGGTACATATAATCCATCATTATCTCTAATTAATATATTATCACTCTTTTTATTATTGATGAGTGCTTTTCTGTCTACATAATATTTATTACACACATCGTATTTATCAGTAGGAGTTGAAATATTAATTCTTTTTGCTATTGCAATCAAAAGCATTTCCTTTCAAAACTAAAGCATTGTTTTCAAAGTAACGTTTATTAACAGCATTTTTGTCATTTATAGGATCTTTTATATTGCTAATTATTTTATCTTTAGCATCAAAACTACCTTGAGCTGAATGTATTAAACTTTTCTGTTCTAATTCTTTTACAATTTTATTCACATAATTCATATTAGCTGTATCATGTAAATCTATTGGATCTGACACATTTGAAATTCTTTTATGTTTCGCATTATAGTTTTCATTTTGTAAATGAATAAGAGAAGCATCTGATAAATTTCTAACATCATTTTTAAAATGTTCATGAATTCTATCCACATAAGATTTTGTAGCTGAATCATTCAATAATTTTGGTTCATTTACATTTCTTAAATTCTTTTTTTCTATATCGTAATTTCCATCGTTTGTTAATTTAAATCCTACACCTGGAGGACCTGGAGGTCCCTCTTTTATTTCATCATCAAACAAAGGATAATAAGCTGTCATTTATTAATGTAATAAACTCATTATGCTTTCAATGTTTTAATCATAGTTATTTCTTCAGATTTCATATTCATAGAGCATTTGTTTCTTTCTTTCAAAATGAAGTAGAAAAAGTAATTTTTGGTGGTATTATTTTTCAACCTCCAATTAAATTCGATCATTAAATTATTCAGGTTTGTGTAATTTTCATGATTCTCTAGATTGAAACAAATTATAGGATATTTACTAAAATTTGAATAATCTATCATGCAACCTGTTTCTGCATTTATATTGTTCATTCCTGCTTCTAAAAGAGCTGCATATATTCGATTATAATGTTTTTATTGAAATCCATGAAATAACTTACTGTTGGAACTTTTATGTTATTAATCATTAACCAGCATTCTGTCATATCCAAGTTATCAAACATCATGTTGTTTTGGTTCATATTTTCATTTCTTTCATCATATTGAGGAATGACGTATAAACTTAAAACTTCATCAGATGTTGCAGGAATATTATAAGATCCACTAGAATTTTTATTAAATAAATTTGATTTGATAATATTATAATGATCCCAATTTATTTCTATTGGAGTATCAGATAATTTTAGTTGATTGAATTTTACAGCAGCTGAATTTTTGAATCTAACATATGGTAACCAGAGAGAGAGGTCTTCAACAACTGCTTTGAAATCAGGATTTTGAATATCTGTATATAACATATTTTTACTATCATTTCTTTGAATTTCTATTTTGATTTGAAATCCTGTAAGTACTTTTCTATATTCTCTGAAAAAATCAAATATATATTTTAACGGTATCCATATTCTTACAGTTTGACTACCTTTAGTGAATTTCCATCTTTTTGCAAATCCATCATTATATTTTTCATTCATTTTAAAGTTATCATAAAAATCAGTAATTTTAGTTGCATCCACCAAAGTTCCATTATATTTGAAATTATCTCTGTCAGCATATTCAGAAGTATCCATATAGAAAAACATATTAGTAGCTTCCGATGTTGAATAATCAGGTGTGAAATTTATCAATCCTAAAACTTGATTCATGATTGCTTTATAATTAATAGTAGATTCAATTTCAGTATTTCCTATTGTTAATCTGCTCGAATTAATTAAACCACCACCATTTACAAAAGTAATATTTTCATTATTTATATTGCTTCCATCACCTTTTACAATTTTAATTTCTTGTTGCAGATAACCTTCAGAATATAATATATTAGCATTTGTATCATTTATAAAGAAATTATATGTAGCATTTTCATATGGATTGTTTTTATCTCTATTCTCATGTTTAATTTCTCTATATTCAAAGCTTTCAATTTCGTTATTATAATAATAACTGGTATCAGTCAAATCATAAATTTTGTTCATTTATTTAGGATAAAAAATTTTCAATCCTGCACCATGTTTTTTCTTTTTTGATAAAATCTCATTTAATTTTTCCATTATGAAATCTTTAGATTTTTCTTCTATAATAGGTTTAGCATTTTCTATTAAATCAGAAAAGAAACCTCTTCCTTCTATTTTCTTACTCTTTCTGTACAATCTGTGTTTATTCATTTATTTAGCTATAAATCTATACTGTACTTCTTGTCTATTTAAATCAATTAGTTCACCTCGATGATTTGTAATTTTCACTCTAATTCTATGTATGGAATCAGATTTAACTGGAAAAAATATAGGTTTCTCAAATTCTTTAGAATATAAACTTCCAGGAGGATTTGTGGTTGTAAATGAGTAAATCACATCAGATTGAAAGTGATTTATATAAGCACCATTTACTATATCACAATGAATGTAAATATTATCATTTCCATTCGCTATATCTGCTATATATTTACCTTCTTGTTCTGCATCTTCATATATTTTTGCTTCAAATCCTAAAATTTTGTACAATTCACTTTTGGATAAATCAATTTTATAATGATCTTTCAATTTAATTGCAAATCTTTGTCTTTCTTCTATAATTCCAAATAATATTGGAGGATCATTTCCAAAGTATTTAACCATGTAACGATTCAAACCTTTTATACTGTAATGACCATTTGGAATAGTGAAATCTATCCATTTCTTACCATCAAAATATGAAAATTTATTATTTTTGTCAGTAATATTATTCCAAGAAATGTACATAGAAAATGACTGCAGAGCTATTTCCTTAAAATTAAACGGGTTGGAATATTCAATTGTAAAATCTTCTGATTTACTAGCATTTTTAGAATCTAAAATGAGGTACTTCATTTATTTATAAGAAACAATTTTCTCATTAGAAATACTAGGTTCTTGAGTAAATGAATATAATACATCAATAGGTGATTTACCTTTATTTCTTTCAGTTATATATTTCATACAATATAAACCACATTTTACAGATGTAGGTTGTTGTAAAAAACTAGAATTATAACGAATTTCTTTTCCTGAAGATTTTAAATAATTGACTATATTTTTAGGAAGAAAATCATTTTTTATTTTTATTTTTTCATATTCATATTCTCCAAAGGGATCAAAATATTCTACAAAATCGTATATTGGATCATTATAATAACAAACCCAGTGAGTTCCACTTCCTGTAGATACATCTAAATTAATAATTCCGTTTTCAAATTTTCTTATATTTTTAGGTATCATATCTATAGTAAATGTACCTCTAAATCCTTTTTCGTTTTTCATATTTTCTTCTATTATTTTGTTGGATATTCCGAGGGAAGATAAACCCCCTTTCCACAACGTTTTTTAATTCCAGATCCTGAAATTTTATCTAATATTTTTTAGTACCCCATCCTGCTGCACCACTAGCAGCTCCAAGACCTAAAGATGTTAGAATAGGAATCAGGAATGGTAAAAATCCTCCAGTTTTTTGTAACTGAGTTTTACTTATTGTAATTCTTTTACCTTTAGCAATTTGATTGATTTGTGTATTGGTAAGATGTAAATCATAATTAGGAGTTTTACTTTTATCTATTTGCAAGGAAACTTCTTCTCCTTTTTTATATCCAGATTTTAATTTTGAAATTTGATTATCACTCAAATAAACTTTTTTTGTTACATACATTTATTTAAAGTAAAAATTTTTTATAATATTCTTTTACATAATCATTTGTTAATGTTCCTTCTTTTAAAAGTTTATCTAGAATAATAACTATTTGATTATATAATTTTTTAGACTTAGAGCCTATGCATATTTTATTAGTCAATTCATCTAATTTGTTTATACCACTGCCTATATATTCATTTCCTGCTTTAAGAGTATTCAATGCTTTTATATACATTTTTAATCCAATCATGTTAGAATCGGCTTCTATTATTTTATCTTGTATTTTTTGTTTTTTCTTCTCATTAGTTTCATAATTTCTGTTTTTAGTTAAATTTCCTTTAAGTCTTTTATAATCATCTCGTTTAGATTTTGCTATACTAATTATTTCATCTAACTCTTCATCTGTTTTATATAATAGCTCAGAAGGCAATTCTAATCCTTCATTTTTAAGTAAATCAAAATCTAAATCTTTATTAAAATTCAATTTTATTATACCCTCAGCTTTATCCATTAAATTTCCAGCATCTGAAGAATAGTCCAAATGTTTAGGGGATTCATGTTGAGGTAGAAAAGACATATTATCTGTTAAATCTTTTATAGCATATTGAATACTTTCAAGATTTTGTTTTCTTGAAATTTCTTGGTCTTGTAATTTTTTAATTACTGGTTTATGAAATTCTCTTAATGATTTTTCAATACCTAAATCGGATTCAAGTCTAACTTCATTATTTTTTCTTTTTTCAGATTGTAATTTTATTAATTCTAATTCATTTCTAATCTGTTGTTTTAATTTTTATTTCTTTCACGTTCAATAATATCCATTTATTTATCAGTTAAATAATTTTTACTCCGAGTAGATTATTTTTACAACGAGTAGATTATTTTTTACGAGTAGATTATTTTACTCCGAGTAGATTATTTTTACTCAGTAGATATTTTAAAAATAAATAAATGATAAAAATAAAAGATTATACAGAACCTGAAGAATTTACAGATGAAAATCAAAATCCTTCATTACCAAAACATCCTTTTAGACTTTTAATTGTAGGCAGTTCAGGATCTGGAAAAACTAATTTGCTTGTTAATTTAATATATGATTATTTGAAATTTGATGGTTTGTTTGTATGTGCTAAAGATGTTTATGAACCAAAATATATTACACTGCAAGAAAATTTTACAATGTTTGATGACATAGAAAGAGAAGATATTGTAAATTGTAAAAATATAAAGAGAAAAGAATTATTGTTGGAATTGTTTAATAAATATAAAAAAGAACAAGTATTATTTTCTTCTGATTCCAAAGAATTCATAAAAGTAGATGATTTAGATCCATGTATGAAAAATCTAGTAATTTTTGATGATTGTATAACTGAAAAGATCAAAGCGATATAGCTGGAATTGTTTATCAGAGGAAGAAAGAAAAATGCTTCCATTATTTATCTGAGTCAATCATATTATTCTACTCCTATTAATATAAGAAAGAATTGTAATTATTTTATTTTCTTTAGCTTACAACCAAGAGAAATCCAACAGATAATTAGAGAAATTGATGGAAATCTTACTAATGAAGAATTTAAGAAATTATACAGGAAAGCAATTCAAAAACGTTTTGATTTCTTTTATGTTGGATTTAGTAAATATAAATATGAGATATCGAAGAAATTTTGAGCCTTTATAAATGGAAGAATATTTGGAAAAGAGAGTTTATATCTATCGAAAGTCTTATCAATTGATGAATAAATTGAGTGTTTCATTATCAGTTAGTAAGTTTTTATTCAGCGCATCTGGTTTATCTGGATTCGTTTTTCTTCCCTTATCAGCATTGAGTGTAACAGCGGGTGTCATTGAAATAATTGATAAGTCTTTAAATATCTCTGCTAAAAAGAGTGAATACAAACAAGCTTATAAATTTTATAAGCAGTTATTAAATTTATTGAAATCAAATAGTTTGACTGAACAAGAAGTGTATATGAGAGAAGATGAATATATTCAAAATTTACAGTATTTTCCTATAGAAAAATATATAAAGAAAACTCAATTAAATGGTTATAAGTATGTTGATAAATAATTTTATATCTAAATAAATGTGTAATAAAAAGAATTGCAAATGTAAAAATGGAAAAGGTGTTATTAATAAATCTATTAATAATTTACCATTTGAAATGCATCTACCTGGACATTCATTTACGGGACCTGGAACTCAATTACTACATGGAAAAACAAGATTAAATCCAGATTTATCATACAAAGAATGGAGCAAACCAATTAACAGAGTAGATGAAACTGCTTATAGACATGATATTTGTTATTTAAAAAATAAAGATACTAAAACAAGAAATGAAATATGTGATACAAATATGTTAAAAGAATTAGATGAAATTCCAAATCCTACAATTCGTGAAAGATTAGAAAGAGGAATTGTTAAACCAATCATTAAAGCAAAAAAGACATTTGGAATGGGTTCACTCATTTATTGTTTAAAATGTAAAACTCATACAGATAGTAAAGACGTTATAACTACTACATCCAAAAATGGAAAACCTATGATGAAAGGAATTTGTGTCAATTGTAATTCAAAGAAAAGTGTTTTTTTAAAAAAACAAATGACACTTTAAAAGATGTATATTATGATCCTTTGAAAGGTTATTGTGGTATCAATGAGTTAAAAAGAAAAACTAAATTTACTCAAAAAGATATTACTGATTTTCTTCATACTCAAGATGTATATACAAGATATAAACCAATTAATAGAAAATTTAAAAGAAGAAGGATTTATGTATCTCATATTGATGATCAATGGCAAGCAGATTTATTATTCATAAAACCATTTAATAAATATAATGATGGTATCAATTACATATTAACTGTTATAGATATATTTAGTAAATATGCATGGGCTGTTCCAATTAAAAGAAAAACAGGTGAAGAAGTATCAAATGCTTTTAAAAAGATATTCAAAGAGAGAAAACCGTTAAATATTCAATCTGATTATGGTTTGGAGTTCTTATCTTCTTTAACGCAGAAATTGTTTTCAGAAAATAAAATTCAGTGGTTTGGTACTAATAATACAGAAATTAAATGCTCAGTAGTTGAACGATTCAATAGAACTTTAAATTTAAAAATAAGAAAATATTTAGCAGCTAATAATACAAGACGATATATAGATGTATTAGATAAATTAGTTTACAATTATAATAACTCTTATCATAGATCTATTAAAATGACACCAACAGAAGCAAGTAAAAAAGAAAATGAAAATATTGTATATAATAATTTGTATGTTAAAAAGATAATCAAAACACCAAAATTTAAAGAAGGTGATAAAGTAAGAATTTCAAAATATAAAGAAACGTTTACAAGAGGTTATCATCCTACATTTACAGATGAAATTTTTATAATATCTGAAGTGTTAAAAACAGATCCAATTACCTATAAAATAAGAGATTTAAACAACGAAGAAATCAAAGGCACTTATTATGAAAATGAAATAGTTAAATATGATAAAAAAGATAATGTATATAAAATTGAAAAAATAATAAAAAAGAAAGGAAACAAGTTATTTGTAAAGTGGTTAAATTATCCAGAAGAATATAATAGTTGGATAGATAAAAAAGATTTAATTCAAGGTGAGTAAATCACCCCTTTAAAATGATAATTTTGGGTAGGGAGAATTCTCACCCCCAAGAATTGTTAGTAAAAGGGGACGTTTTGTACCCCCTTTAAAATTTATTATTTTGTATTTTTATTATTAATTTTTAAGAGGACGCTATTTTATATTTAAATAAATATGTTTGAAAAAAATATTACAAAAGTATTACTATTGAATATCAATCTATTTACATTTAGAATAGAATTGGAATATGATAATTTAAGACATAGAAATCATCACATAGTTGTATTTTTTGGAAGACCAGATTTTAAATTAGATAGTTATGATAATATGAGGATTATGGAATTACATATAAAAAGAATATTAAAATTACATTATTTCAAGCGATTAATATTTAAAGATATATTTGAAGAATTTGAAGATAACTGTGATTTGTTAGATGTTTGGGTTTATAGATTAAGAGAAACTTTACGAATTAAAAAAATTATAAGAAAAGAAAAAGATTTATATATATTTATATTTTAATTACTTTAAAAATTATTTAATCAGTATATTAATAATTTAAAATTAATTACTTGAAAAATATATTAAATAAATTAATATATTAATTATATTAATAAAAATAAATATGTTTAATAATAAATATTCAATTAATAAATTTAGAAAAAAATAGCAAAACGGCCCTTTCAGTGTGGTGGACTTTAACTTGAAATTATAACATTTATTTTGGGGGGTGCCAGCACCCCCCAGAGGGCCATACAGTCCACCACACTTTTTACATCTCGGTCCCAGTTTTTTTCATTTCCTGGTTCTAGGTTAAGAGCCCTATCTTAATTGCATCAACTCATTCTAACTTTTTTTTTCTAGAAGAGCGAGCAGGGCTCGAACTCAGGATTAATTCATGCTATTCAGTTACTCTAACCACTATACTAACTGGGACCTGTGAGACTTACTTTTTTTTGGGTTTATCTAATAACTTTATCCAATAAACTTTGTTCTCACAACTGATAACAGTCTTTCAATGAATAGTGCTTCCATCTATATTTTAAAATTAGAAAATACATAAATGGATGATTTTATTCAAGCTGAAAAAATACATTATTCTAGTGATGAAGAAAATAATATTTCTGTACCAAATGAATATTTAAAAGTTTTTAAAAATATTCAAAAGAAAGATATTACTTATGACAGCTCAGAAGATGAAAATTATTATAATATAAATATTCAATCATTTTTGAAACAGAGATATGTAAGTAGGATAAATTTTTTCAAACAATTAAAAAGAAAACATAATTTAAATTTTACATTACAAGCTGATGAAATGTTTTACAAATATTTAGATTTTAATTATTACAAAAAAACTATAAAATATTTGTATATCATGAAAAAGATTTGTGAATATTTTGGAATAGAAAATAATTTAAGAGTTAAAGAAAATAAAAATGAATGGAATGAGTTTTTAGCATTTTTAAATAATTAGAAATTTTTGATTTTATAGATAGTTACTTAAAAATTATTCAAAACTTAAATAATATAAAGTATTTCTACTTAAGGAGAAAAAATGAAATAATAATTTTAAAATTAATGTAATTATCAGAATTACAATTTCCATTTAAAAAAATAAACCATAATAAATGGATATGATTTGTAGAGATTGTAAAATAAAAAAGAATGAATAAGAATTTTATATGCATATTAAGAAAAGAATGACTCGTTGTATCCAATGTACCAAAGCTATTTATTCTCAATCTGAGCGCTGTATTTGGGGCAGGTACTACACCTTATGGCATCGCGCCAGACATGAGAAAAGCAAAATACACAAAAAATTGTTAGCAGATATAATTGCTGCTAATGAAATCTTAAATATTAAATATTAACATCTTTTAAAATATTTTATTTTTTCAAAAGCCTTTATAAAAATACTTTCTAATAAATAGAAAATAAAAATTCTATTTTGAAATCCCTTTATAAAAATACTTTCTAATAAATAGAAAATAAAAATTCTATTTTGAAATCCCTTTATAAAATTACTTTCTAATAAATAGAAATAAAAATTTCTTGTTTTTTATTTCAATACAAGTATGGCTTTTGTTCACATTGAAAATGCTTTGAATACTTTGAGTATTCAAAAGTTGAAAAATGTTATAAAAGATTTAAAAATAAAAAGTAAAAGTAAATCTAAGAATGATATTATTAAATCTATAATATCATATATTAGAAAAACTGGAAATTATAAACAAGTGTTAACAGATATATTGGATTTAGATACTTCTGATTATTTAGATCGTAAAAGAAATTATTTATTAAATATCCAAAGAGAAGAGAAAATATTAAAAATTATTTGATTCATATAATTTAAAATTTAATAAAGATACTAAAGATTTTGAACCTGTGAAAAATAAAAAAATTAAAAGAGAAGTAAAACTGAATGAGTTATTTAAACCTGATTATGAAATTTTAGAAATTAAAGGCAAATATATAAAGAAATATATGACTCATAGAAAATCTTATAAGATTGTAGAGATTAATAAAATTAAACCTGTACAATATTTTAATATCTTATCAGACTTATTTAGAAAAGCTATAAGAAATATAAACGGTAAAGTTGATATAATTGTGCATAATCCAAAATTAAGTGCTCCTTTTCATCCTAAAATGATGTCTACTAAAGATGCTTACGAAGTATATTTAGAAACATTAAATAATAAGATTGAATATAAGGAACTTGATATAACTGAATGCATTTTTGATTTTCATGTAATTGAACTACCAGAAGGAGGTAGACATAAATCATTAAGAATGTATTCAGAAACAGATCCTTCAAAGAAGAGAAGTATTTGTCAAATAAAAAATAATGATAATATATGCTTAGCTAGATCTATTGTCACTGCTCTAGCTGTTCAAAATCCAAAATTATTATGTGATAAATTAAATCATCAAAAACTAACAGAAAATGATATAACATATATTAGAAAAGGCCGTTTATTACAAAAACCTTAGCTGTAAAACTACATAATTTATGTAATATTCCTTTAGAAATATGCAGCTTAGAAGAGGTTAAAATATTTGAACAATTCTTAGATATTCAAATTAATATTTACTGTAGAGAAACTGTAATCAAAGTTTATATTCTGGAGAATATAAATCTACATGTATTTACATATACAAGATTCAAAATCATTTTAATGTCATTACTTCTATTACAGGATTTTTAGGTAAAGATCATTATTGTAATTACTGTAAAATAGGATATAAGAAAACTAATCGTCACAAATGTCCTTTGAAATGTAATAGATGTTTTGTTCAAAATTCTGATTGTAAAGGAGATGAAATATTTTGCAATAAATGCAATAGAAAATTTACAGGTAAGGAATGTTTTGAAAATCACAAAACGAAAGATGATAAAGGTTATAGTGTTTGTAAAATATTATGGAAATGTTTAAAGTGTAAAAGAAATATAAGTAGCTTAGAAAGAAAACGTAAGGATCATAAATGTGGTGAACTGAGATGTAAAAATTGTTGGAGATGGGTAATGAATGATCATAAATGCTTTATGAAACAAAAGAGTTCAAAAGGAGGTATGTGTAAACAGAAGTGTCCTACTTTCATACGAGATCAAAAGATTGGTGTGAAAAATGTAAATTTGATTACACTGAAAAATATATATTCTTTGATCTTGAAACAGTTCAAGAAACTGGAATTCATGAAGTTAATCTATTAATATGTCACGATTATGAAGGTAAAGAGAAAATATTCAAAGATGAAAATGAATTTTGTAGTTGGTTATTTAAAGATAATCATTATGGATATACCTGTTTAGCTCATTATGGAAAAGGATTTGATTTTCAATTTTTAGCTAAATATTGTTTCAAAAATAACATCAAAGTATTTACTATATACCAAGGTAATAAATTAACTTATATGCATTCGCCTGCTTACAATATAAGATTTATTGATTCCATAAATTTCACAATGATACCACTTAAAAAATTTCCAAAAACGTTTGGATTAACTGAATTAGCTAAGGGATACTTTCCACATCTTTTTAATACCAAAAGTAATCAAAATTATGTTGGTAAATATCCTGATAAATATTACTATGGATATGATACAATGGTTACTAATGAAAGAAATAATTTTAATAAATGGTATAACTCTGTTAAAAATGAAACATTTGATTTTCAAAAGAATTTATAAAATATTGTAGATCAGATGTAGATATTTTGAGAAAAGGATGCTTGGAATTGAGAAGATTATTTTTAGAAACTGTTAATGTAGATCCCTTTAAATATGTAACATTAGCAGGTGTGTGCATGGGTATTTACAGAGATAAATTCTTGAAAAAAGATACTATAGCTATAGATAATGATACAATTCATAAAGATCAATACAGTAAAAATCAATTGCTTGGTTAGATTATATTTCAAAAAGGAAAATATTAATATTCAACATGCTTTGAATGGAGGAGAGAAAAATTGAAATTAGGAAATAAAACTTATAAAGTTGATGGATTTCATGATAATACAGTTTTTCAATTCCATGGCTGTTATTGGCATGGATGTATAAATTGTTTTTCTGGTACACAAATAAATCTTAAAAATCAAATGTTGATGCAAGATTTATATGAAAGAACTAAAAAGATTAATAAGAAAATAATGAAAGAAGGATATGAATTAATAACTATATGGGAATGTGCTTTTGACAATAATAAAGATATGAAAAAATACATGAAAAAGAATGGAAAAGAGAATTCATCGAACCTCTAAATCCTAGAGATGCTTTTTATGGTGGTAGATGTGAACCCACTAAATTAAAATATGAATTTAAAACGAATGAAAAAGGAAGATACCTAGATGTAACTTCTTTATATCCAACAGTTAATTACTTTGATTATTATCCAGTTGGTCATCCTAATAAAATATTTAACCCTGAAAAATATAGTAAAAATTGGTATGGTTTAATAAAATGTAAAAGTACTACCTCCTCGGAAATTATATAATCCTGTACTACCTTATAAAGGAGAAAAACTGTTGTTTTCACTATGTAGATCATGTTCTGAAACCCTTCATTGTAAGCACTTCAAATCGTCTCTTGATAAGAAGAAATGTAAAGATTGTTACGTTATCAGAAATTCAGAATGTAAACACAGCGATAACGAAAGATGTTTTATAGGTACTTGGACTACAGATGAAATGAAATTAGCTATTAAAAAGGATATAAAATAATGAATATTTATGAAGTTTGGAACTTTGAAAATAAATCAAATGAATTATTCAAAGAGTACGTAAAATTATTTTTAAAAATTAAACTTGAAACATGTGATAAATGGAAAATAATTTTAAAAATGAAAAGGAATATAAGAAGGTAGTTAAAGAGAAATTAGGTATAAAATTGAAAAACATAGAAGAAAATCCAGGTTTGAGATTTATAGCTAAAATATGTTTGAACTCCTTATGGGAAAGTTTGGACAGCGAAAAATATGAAACAAACTGAATACGTAATGGAGATTGAAGATTTCTATAGAATTATACTAGATGATACAATAAAAGATTTAAACATGGTATTTATGAATGATGATTGCGTAGAAATGAGTTACAAAATGAAAGAACAATATGAGATAAATAACTTTAACACAAATATTTATATAGCAGCATTTACAACCAGTTCTGCTAGAATACGATTATATAAAATGTTAAATAAATTAAAAAGAAAAGTTATATATTACGATACAGATAGCATTGTTTATATAGATGATGGAACCAAAGATATTGAAACAGGATGTATGTTAGGAGATTGGACAGATGAACTTGGAAATGATAAATATATGAAATATTGGATATCTGGAGCTAGTAAAGATTATGGATATATACTTAATGATGGATCTGCACATGGAAAAGTGAAAGGATTTAAAATGTCTTATCAGAGTGAAACAATGTTAGATTTTGATAACTGAATGAAAATAATTACAGGTGAAACTGATTGTATAGATGTTGAAATTAACCAATTTAAAATTGAAAAAATAGAGATATTTCAAGTACTAAATCAAATAAGAGATATATGTTTGGATTTGATAAACGTAGAATCTTGGATGATTATAACACAGTTCCCTTTGGATATTAATATCTTCAATATTTTATATCTTCAGTATTTTATATCTTCAATATTTTATATCTTCAGTATTTTATATCTTTAATATTTTATATTTTCAGAACTTTATATCTTTAATATTTTTATTCTCAATTTTTAAAATTATTTATAAAAATGCATTTAAAATAAAATGACTGATATATCATTGATATTCAATATTCAAGGATTTATCCTTCCAGATAAAAATCATCAGAGAAATTAGTTGGACACATTTAACAGAACCAATTGCTGAAACAATTCAAGTATTTACACCCAATTGTGAATTAACAGAACAAGAAATGAAAATTGTTCGTAAATGCACTCATGAAATTCACGGTCTAAGATTTAAAAGATATTCAGACGATAAAAGTTTATGGATTAGTAATGAAAATGTTAAAAATTATATACAATATTTATATGATGAATATGGTGGTAGATTTGCTTATAAAGGAGGAACAATTGAAAAAGAAATATTTGAAGAATTAAATATACCAGCTGTTGATATTGATGTACCTAAATGTCCTAGAATATTAGGTCCTATGTGCAGTCTATATAAATGTTGTCAGTATAAGAAATCCATTCAAAAAATAGTTTGTAATAAATGGAAGAAATAAAACACTTAGATATTAGTGAGGAAATAATAGAGAATTCAAAATTAATTAACGAGCTAATTGAAATCAATAAAATATATGACAGATATGGACTTGATGATTTAATAATGAAATATATTGATCAAATAAGAGAATTAATTTTAAAAGTTGAAAATAAGGATATAAGAGAAAAAGCACTTGATCTAGTAGATGAAACATCTTATTACGTTATAAATAAATATCTTCAGAAAATGTTTTTGAAAACGTAAAATCATTTAATAAAATGAAATATCATAAATGGAAGAATTCAACAACATCAAAAAGAATATATATCCTGAAACTTTTAAATTGAGAGATTTAGAAGTTGGAAAATACAATTTGATATCCTTGAAAAAATTAAAACAAAATTTGGATCTTCATTAATTGCAAAACTAGAAGTAAACGATAATGAAAAAGAATTTTACTTAAGTTCTTGCCATGCTGATTTATCTGAAAGAGCAATTAAAAAATAAATAAAAATAAATATCTGTTTAATTACAAAGGTAAAATAAATGATAAATATTATGATTACGAGTTGGAAGAAGTTTAAATCTTTATCTTTTTAAAAAAACACATACAATGGCTTTTATCTTATATTTTCAAAAAACCTTGCATTTCTTATAAAAAAACATTCGTTTAAATATCCAAAAAAACACAAATTTTTATAATAAAACAGCTTAAAAAACTCAATTTTTATCGAAAAAACAGCTTAAAAACATAAAAATAATGCATTTTTAGTGATCATTTTTTCGATGGAAGGTCAAATTTTTTTGTTGAAATTTTGAAAGTGAAAAAAAGCTCTATTTTTCATCAAAAACAGCTTAAAAACACTAAAAATACTGCATATTTTAGTGAAAAAGACGTCATTTTTTAGTGAAAAACACACTTTTTTCTTTAAGTTTTAAAAATCAAAAATGCTCTATTTTTGCAAATTTTTATCAAAAAACAGCTATAAAACTTGCAAAATAGGTCTTATTTTGCAAAAAATATTGCATTTTTTGAGTGTTCTCTAGCCCCCCCCATATACTACTTATGTTTATTATTAAACAAAATATTTAATAAAACCCCTTTTATATATGTTTTAATTAAATTATATCAGAAAAGAATTTTAAGATGCATAAACTATTTTTTCTTGTTATTTTAAAAGGAAGCATGAAAAATCCCTGATTATATGTAACTATAATTATACTTTCCTTTAGGAATTTTTCTTCAAATAAACTAATTACAAAATTCATTACATTCAGTATATTTTGGGAAGCATATGTAAATTTTATGCCTAACTAACTAAAATCTCCAATGTTCATTTTTATTGATATTTAAAAATATTGATAGATAAATCACGAAATATCATACATTATAAAAGCATCATTATTACAAATTTCCAACCATTTTTTTCTTTTTTAAAAATTAATCTGTGAATGTAACTGATAAAACTATTCATGTAAACATTGATTAAAAACATTTCCTCTTCGAATACTACATAAGAGCAATGTCTGAACTCCCAACGTATCGACCCACACTAACACCCAACTGCACCCATTCCTTCTCATCTCGAGTGTCAAAGGGTATATTAAAAGTGACAAGGCGGAAGATATCCGGAGAAAGTTCTATATCACCGCTTCATCTTTGGGTCATGAGAATTAGAGTGAAGGCTTAAGGTGAATGATTTTCTATCGGAATTCCTTATTAAAGTACGGAAGCTGAGATTAGTTTACGTATCTAAAGCTTGCAGAAGAAAATGCATGACTTATTATTTTGGATATGAGGTATCGACCTTCAAGTTATCTCGATATATAATGTTAAGACAAAACTTTATGTAAGCATGTTAATTTAATTTAAGGAATGTACACAAATAGAGGAACATTTGAAATACAAGCTTTGTGCTTATCACATTTTTATTTAAGATTAACACACACACACACACATATATATATATATATATAAATATATGTATGTATGTATATATATATATATATATATATATATATATATATATATATATATATATATATATATATATATATATCTAGATATACATATATATATATATATGCATGTGTGTATTTAATTAACTTCATACTTTTAAAGCAACGATTTTTTTTAATCCGAAAGAAATTCTTCTAAGATTAACAAACTGATTTTAAATATCATTATTTAATATATATTTCAGAATACTATAATCAGTATATTATTTTATGATGATTCTTAATAGTAACAAACATTATTCTTTAAGCAAGAATAATTTAAATTTGCTAATCTATATTAATGCAAATTTAAATTTCACTTTCTCAATTATTCATGGCGTTTTTTTACAAAATTGCGAGATGACTGCATTGCCATTTATGGTATTTTTCCAAATTTTGCAAAACTTTATATTCCATACATATGATAAGTCAAAATAAATCATTCGAATTTCCATTAACTATGCGTTTGTTTTCTAGCAAAATTCTAAGACATAAATGAAAAGGTATTTATATTTTTATTTATAAACAATATTGATTTTGAATTAAATACATAAAACCATTTCAGTTATAGAGTACTAATAAATATATCTAATTATATAATATACTAGAGTATACTAATAAAAATATCTATTTAATAGATATTTATGTCTAATTGATTACCATCCTAAAAGTTTAGGTAAATTAAATTTATTTGATATAACAATTAAAAAATAATTTCTTAAATAAAAAAGAGAGATGTTTAACAAGTAAATCAAGTCGATTGAAAGAAATGAAAAATGACAAAACTTCTTTTGTCTCCTACTAAAAGTCAATTTTGTCTAGAAGAATTTTCAAAGGCTTCCCAAAGCGAATCCTGACAAGGAGAATGAGAATCCCTATTTACGCATCGATTGAACTTATCATTTGGAAGGCTTTTATCTCCAAAGGATTTATGTCCTTAAGTTTTTGATCTATCGGAATGATTTAGCCTTTTGTTGTGCTAGGGAAAGTTCCATATTTTCAGTTCCATGCCATTCTGTAATACTTAATAGCAAATTTTGATATATAAAATGCGCATAATATAATGAGGAATAACGATTTCGACTTTACTAAGGTTTTAACATAACAGAAGAACGTTAATAAAATTTATTGACTATTAAATTGAATTGAATTTAAACAATCATATTGTTATTTTTTTATGAAATCAAGGATTTCTAATTAGTACAAATTATGAAGATTTATTTAATAATACTTATTAATTTATTATTTTAATTTGAAATAGCATCATTGACTATAATAAATTTTTGCAAAGCATGAAATTGAAATAAAAGGAGTTCAATTTAGCAGACAACAATTTATGTTCAGGTTTATCATGAACTTCAAACAATGAATAACTTTACATGTACATGGTTTCAATTATTTTGAAAGGAATCATATTGTAACAATAAATCATTTTACGCTCCCTAACAATTTAAATTTGATTAAATATTAATTTTAGCTTTTAACTAATAATTTATTACATATGAAATTCTAAATATTAAGTTTTGTTTTATTTTTAATTTAATACAATATTAAATTCTACATACTTACTTTTACTGCATTGGTAAAAAGACCCTAGATTCGTGAGATTTTTGAGAGTTTAGATTTTTATTTGAATTTTTCGTCAAGATATTTCCTTGCATTAATTCTTTTCTATAATATAATAACAATAGTTATTGAATTTATAATTTTTTTTAGTTTTCTACTATTGAGCATACATTTGAAATATTGTACACATATTATTTCCTGTAAATTTCAATTCTGTAAACAAAAAATAATGCAGATGAAGGATATTTATTAGCTTTATTTATAAAATAGAAATGCAGGATTTCATTTATAAAACTAGCTTAATTGAAAATAGAATTAGTATAAAGATAGAAAAATCTGTTACAGGGATAATGAATGCTGATATTTTATATATATATATATATATATACATCTTTTGTTTATAATAATTTGGTGAATAAGGTAAGAAATGAGAATACCTGTCTGAAATAAATACTCATTATTTAAATTAATACACTCAATGTACTTGAACTTAGATTAGACACTGATATAATATTTAAAAATAAATATAATTTAGTAATACTCTTTTAAATTATTTTAAGCACTTAAATAATTACAAATTAAAAATTTAATTTGTTAAAATTAACTGCTGTGTGTCTATGAGTAATATGTCAAATTAAAATTCAATTTTTAAAATTTTGCCTATTATATACCAAAAATATTTAGCACTATTCAATGATAAAGAAATAAAAATTTCATGAAAAGAGTTATTTGGTAGAGTTATAAATGCATTAGTATTAATTAATATTTTCAGCCATTTTCATTAATATAAACAATATATATATATATATATATATATATATATATATATATATATATATATATATATATATATATATATATATATATATATATATATATATATATATATATATATATATATATATATATATATATATATATATATATATATATATATATATATATATATATATATATATATATATATATATATATATATATATATATATATAATCCTTGTTATTATTAAAATAAGTATATTATTTATAACTTCAAATAAAACTGCAAATTTAAATTTAAAAGAATAAAAAAGTTATTTAAAAATTCAAAAAATAAGTTAAATCAAATTGAAATATCAATATAAATCAGTTAAAATATTACAGAAATTGAAATTACTGCCTTAATTACAAAAATGTGTTCATAGTTTAAATTTTTGCCTATGAAAATTGTGAAATTTGCAAAACGTAACGATAAATAATTGTACTCAATTATGTTTTCAAAGCTTCAAACAAATATAATATATATAGTTTTGATCAGTAACTTCAAAATTAAGAATCAGCGCCTAATGATAATTAAAAGAATTTAGAGACATATAAAATAGTATACATGCAATTAATACACAGACAGAAAGTACCCACATAAATCTATATATTGTGATCACAAGATTAAAAACAGAATAATATTACAATCTAATTAAATATTAACAATTTACTGTTAAAGTTGGAACCGATTTCTAACCAATGATTTTGCTTATCAAAAGCTTATGCTAAGAAAATCAATAGATATCACTTCTATTGATAATCTACAGTTACAATTTTAAGCATGTTGATAAATTCATGAAATTCAATACAAGTTTTAAGTTAGGTTTATTTTTGATAAAGGATACAATCACCGATAACAATTCCTGGGAATTCTAAAAAGTTGTATTGAATTTATTTAGAGTGCTAATGCTAATAGAGTTAGCAGTTATATTGATACCATTGTGGACAGAAACATTCCCAAAAATTGCTTTTTATTGATGAGTGACACTTTGCAATAGAAATAAATTTTTGATTTCTTTACGTGCGCAAAAAGAAGACATTTAATATAAAACCTTACATATTGTAAAACGAATGTGTGAAAAGCAAGAGGTACGCATAGAATTTTACAAGTTGTGGAATAGTTAATTTTGTTTATTGCAGATTAATTGATTTGATTAGTTGGTTCGATTTTATGGGCAAGATTGTTCATTGCACAGATGAGAGTTTGCTACGATTTGGTAGTTGGAATGTGATATTCCTCACATACTTAAAAATAATATACCCTCACTTTCTTGTTACAGAGCTATTATAACAAGTCATGGAAAATAAAACAAGTAGACTATTTGAAATAAGTAAGCTATTTTCCTGAAGTCGATATAAAGATGTGTTTGGAACTCTCATATTATCAATTTTCTGCTTCCTATTCCATATTCAATCCCTTAAAGAATAATAAGTCCTTAAAGAATTTATTATTTGCATAGATCTTATTGACAACTAAAACAAATTGAGCATTTAATCTAAAAATTCAAAATTAAGCAACATTATGATGTGTTCTACACACACACATAAATGTGTATGTGTATATATATATATATATATATATATATATATATATATATATATATATATATATATATATATATATATATATATATATATATGCAAACATAATACACTAGTGTTCGTAATAAATTAAAAAAAATCAAGTTTTGGCAAAAAAGAGACAAAACAAAACAAATGAGATTTGTAAAGTCTACTTATTAAACAAACGGTAAAGATGCTACATGTTTCACATCATTAATAAGAAATTGCGATATTTGTCCCTGGAGTACATTTCAAAAAAGAACATATTTACAAAAACCCATATAACATGGTTGGTATAACAATTAATACATAGTGTACCCGCTATACGATGCAATATAGGCCGCACAACGCCTAGGCATGCAGAGTATCAAATTCTCAATCTGAACTTGGCTAATATTGGTCCACTCATTAAGCAATGCACTCTGTATTTCCGGTAGACATGTGGGAGAGGGTTGACGGGCTGCAGTTCATCGGCCCATCTTGTCCCACACATACACTATAGGATTCAAGTTCAGAGAATATACTGACCAGTTCATACTGGTGGTATCTTCTGATTGAAGGCATTCGCCTACAATGTTTGCATAGTGAGGATGGGCGTTGTTATCCATAAACAGAAATTCTGCATCTATGGCCCCCTAAACAAGCATACATGTTTTTCCAGAATAACATCCTGATAGATGTCACTATCATGATTACATCAGGAATATGCAGAATAGTTGAATACCCAAAATAATTCCTCTGAAATTAATTACCCAAAATAATTCCTCTCAAACGTGTAATCCTGCACCATATTAATGGTTTCGTTCGATGGTATCCTCTTGATGGTAACAGGTACCTGGCCCTCTCCATATGAAATTTTAATGAGAATCAGACTGAAAGCTTAACCTGGACTAGTCGGAAAACATCACACATGATCACCGTAGCGGTGTCTACAATGCATGCTCTCTACTCCAAGCTAACCGCATTCGACAGACCGTTGCGGTAAGTGGAACAAATCTGACAGGAATACATGCATAATCAATGTAACATACATCATAAATCAATGTGCTCTAACCATCTGTACACGATCAGCCTTCAAACTGTAGGAGATTGGTAGCTAAAGAGAGTTGATAAGACAGGTCTGATGCTGTGCTCCGTCTTTTTCTTTTGACGGTATTTGCCAAATACTTGTCCTCATTCGGCGTTGTAACTCTGAGGTGACCTGTGTTGTAACGTCAACTCAATATTTAGCATCATCTAAGAACCGTTGATAATGAAAATGATACTCTGAGCACTTCCAAGTTCCTCGGATACTTCCAGCTGAGTACGTCCACATTACAAACAGACGATTATTCTACCACGTAAAACACAATCCAATTACTTTCTTTTTTGTCATAACTATGCGGCTATTGCGCTGAAAGGCTTTTAACTGACTCAGCGTCCCAGAATATTTTATGAATCTCTGAAAAGTGCTCCCTCCTCAAAACCAGATGTTGTAATTTTTCGTTCATTACTTACTTCCGTTGAACTGGTCAAAAATCATCGGTTATTTCTTCACTCTCTATAGGAAAATTTTTTAGCTCCCCCCCGAAAACTGTCACAGTGATAAATTCAGGAGGGGGATGTCACTTTCCAACTATCCAATGTAGGATTGCATAGATTTAGCAATTAACTTGAATGAATTGTACATTCAAATAAAAGTGGATAAAAATAAAAAAAAAACATATCACACATTTTTTGTATTATTTTTAGAAAGTAAATATAATAAATAACTTTTTATTGTGTAATTCAAAATAAAGAAATTTTTCAGTGTTTTCATGTTAACTTAGTGAATAATATGAAGTGCAAATGATAACAATTACCCTTAAATCATTGAGATATGTACTTTTTATGCTTTGTTTGATTACTAAACGTGATGTTTTGCTTATTTAAAAATGTTAAGGCAGACATTTATTAGCTAAATTGCTTTTTCTCAACTCGAAACTTATCAATCTTAGATAAAATATCACTTGTCATATATTTTGGGAAAAAAGAGGAAGCAAATTAATTTTGGGTAAGAGCATTCTCTTAAAAATAATATGCAGCATAAATATTTGTTTCGTTCCCAGTCATTTCAATTAGAGTGTCGTTCATAAATAATTCAAAAAATTTCAACAAATCCTCCGGATCGGGAACTGGTACTTTCATTCCAGGAGAAACCGTGAATGAAAAACATTGTGGGGCTGGAGTTTCGTTATTCACGGGACACTATTGTCTGACATAATTAACATAATCAGAGTCAAATTCTTCTAATTCAGAAAAAAATATGTCAAACGTAGTTAAAAGAGGAACTTTAGCTTCATTGTCACAAACCATTTTTTTAATGTTTCTTAAAATATAAATTTGACAAAAAATGAACAGTTTGAAATATTTCACTTAACAATATGAAAATTTTTCTCTTTGAAATTTGAAAATCATTCAAGAGAGGAAAACACACTTCTGAATTAGATTATAGTAATGAATCAGTTGTGAACAACCAATTTCTCATCTATCTATTTCAACTAGAACAATCGACAAATTTCTGTTTACTTAAATAAACACCCCCTTTCTTTCCTTCCATTACTAACGGAAAACATTCCTACTCATACAAGAAGTCACACATCTGATGAGTTATCTTCCTTGAAATGGATTCCTTACGTATTTGGGAAACAGCTTGAAATAGTATCATTGAAAATTTATAAAAATTGCAGAGAAAATAAATTTAATACCTCATATTTTAATATATTCAACTTTTTATATGATCATCAATTTCTCAATATTTTCAAGATTCAATGGGTAGTAAATTAGTGAAAAATATTTGAATATTTTACGAGCTTTCTATAACTTCTGTTGCACAATAAAACAATATAATATTATCAATATGATAGAAACAAATCAATACAAAACAAATTTTGCTTATCAAATCATGTAAGATTAAAGGAATCCTAATTGCATAAAAATTGTATATTTTATAAAAATTTTACTTTTACATAAGTAAAGTAGAATTCTGTGAAAAGAAAATTTCATAAGAACAATTTATTTTAAATATTTAAAATATCTGAACACCGGAAAACTACAAAAATTAAGTTAATCTATTAAATGTATTTCCTTAACTACATGTTATCTACATTTTATTTAATTAAAATTAAATCACAAAGTTAAATTTTATTTTATTTTTTCTCATTGTTTAGGATATTTATTAATACTAATAAAGTACTTAATGACTTTATTATTATTAACAAAATTATTATGTCCGAAATTACCTATTTATTTTTATCTTCGTTTGTAAAAATTACCTCCAAATGTTTTCAAAATTCGAAAACATTTTTATCAATAAAATGTAAGAACTTATTTGTACACTTTAAACTATTTTGAGATAGGGTGAACTGTCAAAAAAATTTATTTTCAAAGTGCTGAAATATTATTAACATTCTACATGCTGAATTTTAGAAATTTATATATCAAGAACTAAAGTCGAAAAAATTTATGGAAATAAGAAAAGTAATGATTTTTTAAATTGATAAGATATATATTTAAGTAATTGAAAATTCAAGAAATTGTATAATTGTTGTTAGCATCTATTTTTTTATTCTTCAATATATCGAATAATAGTTTATAAAAAAGGTTAAAGTGTATAAAATTATCAAAAATTTACTTAAATCCAAAAAGTTTTTTTTTGTATGAAAATATTCTTACTTTTATTTGTTAGAAATTTAAGGTATACCTGCAATTCTAAACTAATCAATATTATAAACTTTATCGATATTTTATTGATATTATTCATTATATTGAGACCTTTCAGTATTAAGCTTGTTGATCTTCAAATAAGTAATATATGCCCAGACTTTGTTGCTATTTTTTAATATAGTTCATTTTTACTAATACAAATAATATTATATTCTTGCAGAAAAATTCCTTATAATTTAAATATTATACATCTTATTTTATAATGAATAAGAATTATTTTGCAAGTTTATATTCATATGTAGTTTTTAAAAAATATAGAAAAATTATTCCGGAATTTGAACAACTGAATAAGTTATTTAGAAGCTTATATTTCCTTTAAAAGTGAAATTTATTTTTGTAATTTCTAGAATTAATTTCCCTCTTTTTATCAAATTTTACATTTTTATGCTGTCTGAATCTTGTTATAATTAATGCAGATTGAGAATAGATAACTAAGCTTAAATATTTAATGATTTCTGTCAATATTTTTAACTTAATATTTCATTCAGATGTTTCTGCCTGAGTGAATGTTCTTTGCTTTTATAACTTTAATTCTAAAACTAAAGAAAATAACTTTTTCGAAATACATAATTCGCTGATCATTACTTTTTAGATTTTAATGACACAGTCGATCCTATATCGAATACGGAATTTTATTTTTAAAAGATAAACGTGACGGATTGATTTTTTGTTCAAACAAGAATACTTAGGAAGATTTGAAAACTGTTTTGCAACAAGAATTTCTGTAGTTAATATTATTAAGTTCAAAAATCTCTTTTTGATCTAATATCTATCGTTTTAAATATAAGTATTTGTTAAAAAAACATATTAGTAATTTGTTTGTTTATAAAAGTAATTTTATTATAAAATAATTACTTAAATATGTAAAAAAAATTAATTACGTTTTGCAAGTTTAAATTTCATTCTTTATCTGAAGTAAGATTGTGATTTCAACTAATTACTATGACACTAATTGAAATGAATATCTTCTGAAGAATATTAAACTATTTTAGACATAAAATTGTGTATCAATATTTAGATATGAAATAAAACTCACTAAATTTTCTGAAGAACAATTTATTGTTTAAAAAAAATTATTGAATCAAAAATTTAACTTGCTTTGAAGATATTATAAATTTTTATTATGGAATATTCACTTTCTGAAATATTATCCTTACGTGATATAAAAAAAAAACTATATGAAATTTATACAAAAAATTAAATAAAAATTAAAATAACTTTCAAGTCAGAATAAAAATAATTTCATTTGCTTATTTTCTATTATTGAAAATTTTTAATCATATGATATGTAAAAAAAATATTAGTAATTAATATTGATATATTAAAATAATGACTTTAGTTTGACAATTAATATGTTTGTTATACAGCTTCAATATTATGTTTCTTTTAAAAGAAATGATACTCAAAACTTAAGCATAATATCCTTGGCTTAAGCTCAGATGATACATTATGCTTTAAAATGATGCTTCTATTTTATGAACAATATTTCAAATGCATATTAAAAGAAATTAAGGTAATAATGAACTAAAATGTAACATGCGGTAAATTTATTCTGTAAGAGTTTTCCCAATGTACAAAAATAAAATTATAAATTAAATGAATTTAAGTGATTATTTCTTAAGAAAATACTACTAATTATGCAAAATCCATCAATTTTACTAATAAATGCAAGAGCTCTTTCATTGGTAATTAAATATATAATTAACATTTACGAAACTTATTCGCTTATCTCAATCATAATTAGTTTATAAAATGTCATTAAAACAAAAAAAAAATTGAATTAAATTAAGTAAAATAAATGTAAGTAATTAAGAAAAAGAAAGAAAATGGGCAAAACTAGACTTAAGAAAGGAGGCAAGCGTTAACAGAAATGAATTAAAAAATGCATAGAAATGTAAAATTTTTGTCCTAATCAAATCACCTAACTTAAAAATATTTAAGACTAAAATTTTTAAAAAGGATATTTGTTATTCAAAATTGCATTTCATTTGCAAAATTATAAATATTAAATTTTAGTGTTAAATCTTTGCGATAATAATCAATGATTTAGATATTTGGTATGAAAATCAGTCCCAGTTTAAATTTTCAAAAGAAAAGGCTTAGAGGAGTGGGGTTTAATTCATTAAGATCCATCTATCAATCCACCCATTAGGGGGAAAAGAAGAAGGAGGTGGTTTCGACTGTGCGAAAATATACGTCGTGGCCATTTTTGTGGGGTAAACCTGGGACGTATATATATGTCACTGGCCGCTTTTAGGCTGTAAAATTGTGACGGATCTATGCCGTCGCTGGCCGATAATTGACCAGTTTATTGCGACGTTTCAGATACGTCGGAATAAACTGGACGCTGAGTCGGTTAAAGCGCTAGTGAACAATTTTACTTCTTTGCAACCATTCCTTATATATCACACTCTTACGCTCTCGTCGTTGTGATGTGCTATCAGCGTCATCTGGTGGTATTTTGTAGTTTGCATATTATTCTTCAGGATTCTTGGGATCATTCTGCATGTGAAATTTTTATCTTAGAGTTCAATTTCTGTATGATTCTGAATTATTCTTATTTTATGTATATGAGAGTATTATAAGTGTTGTAGTATAAATCAAATTTTTCAATAAAATATTTTATGCATAGTTTTTTCATTATTGGTTATTTATTTAATTCGCAGTTATGCAGAAATTGAAAATATTATTTTAATAGAAATTTCAAAATAATGCAATACGTTTACTTTAATTTTTTGCAATGTTGTGAGAGGCTATAAAACTAAACGCGTCTAGGAAATTTATTAAAACTGATTATTCATATATGTATAAATTATTTTGAAAGCTAATTACGCAGTGCTAGAATATCCCGCTCCCAAGACACATATCTGATTATTAATCCTTAATCTTCACTTGGTCAATTCAAACTTTTATCATTTCGCCGCTATATTAAATACCAACAATTATTGCGAAACTAAACACAGAGGATTTCAAGCTAGGTTGAGAATCATCCCCAAGAAAAATAGTTTCTACTCCAGAGCTCACTGGTTAGGAAAATAGAAATGGGCAACATTAATAAGGAATGGCTAGAAAATTATGCAAATTTCAGTGTAAGGGCACCTTACCGAGTTATGCAAATGATGTGAAATACGCAGCTCTTCACTGCACGTGATATAAGGTATAAGATGAGGCACCGGAAGAGAGCAATATTTTTTAATAAGTTATTGAAGGTTGGAAAATAATGATTGAAAGTTTGTACTTCTAGCAAAGAATCCTTGTCATAGCAGAGACTGCCATGCCATCGTCAGCAGTGTCAATTTCATACAGATGCTTTTAAGAGGAGTTTGGTAAATAGACTGAAAATAGCAGGCTGGTCCTTGCGGAAAATCGTATCTGGCAGACCTGGGCTTATCCACATTGCCCCATTTGTAGCTAAGATAGTAAGAACAAGGAATTGGGAAATGTTTGCGGGATTGCTGGTAAAGAATGAGGGACGTCAGCATGCATTGATCGTTGTGTCCGACGGGAGGTGGTTGTGGCCCGTGAAACAAGTCAACCGAAATGTGCTGCAAGTGCATCGAGTAGAACATTCAATATCGAGCAGGATAATTTTCTTTCGATTGGTTGCTAATGAACTGCACTCATGGCGTCCATTAAGAATACTGCCATTAGCTCCACAGCATTGACACCAATCTGGAATGGTGTCGGGTTACAGTGATGTTGACGATGGAGTTGTTAAGTATAATCTCTGATGAGTCTCGCTGTTTCTTTAGTGTTAGGTACCGCATAAGAGTGTCTCGATGACGTGGAGACAGGTCCAATCCTGCATAAATTTTGAAACGCCCCGTATGACAGTGTGATTTTATGGTTTTAAGGAAACATTGCGTACGTTTCCAGGTAACCTCTTGTTCGTATTCACGACACTGTGACAGCCCACTTCTATGAGGATGATGTACTGAGAAAGTAACACTCATTTACTTTCTTGGGATACCCAAAAATGTAAAGGAATATCCAAAAATATAAAGGATGGGATATCCAAAAATGTAAAGAATAACCTTAATAGTAAGGATAAGACTTGACCGCACTTTACTCGCCTTAACCAACAGACAATGGATGGTGTACAGCTGCTTCCTAGGCCAACAAGCTCACCATATCTCCCCCAGTTGAACACGTTTGCGATATGATTGGACATGATTGCAGACACTGCCTTTTTCAGAAGACATACTTTGGCAAATGATTGCCAAGGAATGAAGACACAATACTCAAGACGCCCTCGTACCCCCATTGACTCTGTGTCTTATGTGTTTTTTTTCTTTATCATTATCCATAGTTTACACACAGCCTAATGACCCAACTCTGTACTTACATATTATGCATATCATTTTGAAATACATATGACTTATTGTTCATTGATGTCTCTCTCTGTTTGCCAAGTTTCATCATTTTCTAGCAACAATATATATATATATATATATATATATATATATATATATATATATATATATATATATATATATATATATATATATATTGCACTTTTAAAAACTTGTTTACAACCAGATAACTATAACATGGAATAAAAATGACTTGCTTATAATAATTAAAAATTAATTTATTCACATCATACTGTGTGAAAAAAGTAGAAGGATAGCTGCAAGTAATGAAATTAAGTCTTTTTAATAAGAAATTCTTGTGTCATTTGCTTAAACTACTTCAAAGTCTCTATTTGCAATGAATTATATACGCTTTGAATTTTGGTTTGACAAAAATTGTCCAAAACACATTTCAAAGCTTCTTGAAATTCGATCAATGATTCGTATTGCTTACCTCTGACGTAAAACGCCGAACAGTTACTGACCATGTATTTAAAGAATATTGAAGTCTATAGTATTAGCACGCTATGGCAAAACCAGAACATTATTTATTTCAAAGAAATTTTTAACTCTATTAGCAGTTTGAGTCGATGATCCCTTTTGCTGAAAAGTCCAATTTTCTCCGGGTGACTCAAAGCAGTAAGGAAAACTCTCGGAATTTAAAATTTGAATGTAATCTGTATGTTTCTGTCTTTCATCCAGAAACATTATATTTGTATTTCCAACCAATCGAACTATTATCCAAATCAAAATCATTAAACTGCCTCTGTCTCTCTGTCAGGCAAAATAAGTTTCTTCTTGTGTACTTAGAGAATGAGAATAAGATTGACAAGCCTCTGTGCCATCTAAATTGCATTTTTTTCATCATCAAATAACTGAAGCCGATACTCTTTTCAATGTATTTTTCATTCCATTTAGGATGGTTCTTTCTATTCCTGCATATAAACGAATGCTAACTTTTATGTAGTTGCAAAGTGTTTTTCTGGTTACATGTATGAATTCAAATGAGTCTTGTGCTTTTCCAATGCATCTAAGTGTTTTTTTTTTTTAATATTTAAATATTTTTTCTTGACTACATTGAGTCAGTTTCTAACGTTTGCCAATCTTTCCTTTCCTCTTACTCCTTAGATATTTCCAGGAACAGCGTTTGGAATAATAGGTAGGTGTTTTGATATTTATCTTAGATTTTTGCTCACATCTTTAAATGCAATACTTTATTCTTTTGAAATTTCATTTTAGGGTTTTCCCCTAAATGCATTTACTGTCCAGTAATTTGAGGATTTTTTTCAGCAAAATGTATCTTTTTAAAGAAAGAAAGTTTAAAAGAGCAATGTTTTCAACATATTAAACTTCTACAAATTCATAGTTAAGAATATTTTTCCGGAGTCCTTCCACTTTTTTGCAGACCTAGAATCCTTAAATAATATTTTATATTATATAATTTGTGCTAAATAAAACTCATTCACTGAAAATAAAAGTAAAATTAGTATAATAAATTGAAAAATAAAAATTGCATTAATTGCCTTAAAATTTGATATATATATATATATATATATATATATATATATATATATATATATATATATATATATATATATATATATATATATATATATATATTAAATTATATTTATTGCTTACTAATATTTCATAAATAAGGCTTTGTTTAAAAATTAACTGGACATACTTGTGGCTCCCTTCTTTCATTTTGTAACGTATTTAAACATTTAAACTTAGAACACAGAATTCAAGTATAATATTAAAATATTTAGGAAATTTAAATTAATCCAACGTATTCATAGACGTTTCTGTGAGCTATAAGTTGTATAAATGCACATTTTGTGTGAAAAAATTTAAATTAATTAACTTCTATTTTAATTAAACTTAGAATTTCTTTTATATAATTGTTTTTTTTAATTATTTATAATCTCTTACTTTTAATATTTCAGTTGGAGAACTATATATATATATATATATATATATATATATATATATATATATATATATATATATATATATATATATATATATATATATAATATATATATATAATATATATATATATATATATATATATATATATATATATATATATATATATATATATATATATATAATATATATATATATATATATATATATATATATATATATATATATATATATATATGTATATAAAATGCCTTTATATATCCTTATATAGCTTAATTAATTATAACAAATGTTCGAAATCAAATGTTGTAAAATATAATGTACACATTGATCGAGTTTTATTTCCCTTTTCCATATATTATCTATCACAAATTTTTATTGTAAGGAAAATAATGTAACTATAGTGCATAATAAACTGTTTTCATCCATAACAAAATAAGGTACTATCTTCTCTGTTCTATATTTTATAATAAACTATTATTTTCTATATTATCTCTTTCTCATAGTTTAAATTGAATATATTTACAATTTTAATAGTTTTGTTCTTCAAAATATAAGTATTTAAATTTTACTTTCAACAAATATTAATAATATTTTTGCTATATTTTGTAGGTAAACATTAAAAAATATCAATGATAATCTTTAGCTGTGAAATATTTTTCATCATATTTCACTTCATTAAATTTAATCATGAGGATAAAATAAAAAAATTATATTTTTTTAACTGCTTATTCATTCAACAGGAAGGTTTGCATTCTTAAATAAACTGCACTTTTTAAATTGAAAACTGGAATCTTAGTATAAAATGCTCTTACTTTTTTCTTACTTAATTATGCCACGTAAAACCTTAATATTACTTATTTTTTTAAAATATTTCTCATTACTTTTGAATAAATTATAATTTGTTTCAAACCGTTTTTCTCTGCACAATATTTGATGAAAAAGGCAACTATACAACCTCCAAAATCTTATTTTTCATTGTTTGAAAAATTATGTCTTGTGGTTGTATTTTATTTAGATATTGTTGTCAATTAAAAGAAAAAAAAACAAAAAGAAAATTGTTTTGAAATGAAGTGAAAGTTTTTGCTTTAAAAAATAATGAAATATTAAATATTTTTTCGTTTCATTCCATTTCCGATTGAGTTTCCAGTTAACTGAATTATCTTTTCTCAACATGTAATATTAATGCCAGAATATTAAATATCAGTAATTTAATTTCTTATATCAATATGCTTGTGTTTGTGAAATAATTTATATTCATTTAAATATTTTAATAACTATTTTATTTTTATCAGACTAATTTAACAATTAAATGTAAGTAATGTTCAATACAATGTAAATGATTTAAGAAAAATACTGTTTGCACATTAATATCTGTAAAATAATAACTCAATTTAAAAAATACTTAATCCTCTTTCAAAAAACGTAAGTATATTTATTATAATAGAAAATTTATTGTTTTAAAGAAAATATGTGCCGTATGCATTTTACTATCAAGAAAAATATAACTTACTGTGTATTATAAAAACATAGATAAATTAGTACTTAAAATTAAAATACTTATGTGTATAATTAGTTTAGTAAAAACTTTGTTACATTATATAAATATACAAAAGGGTGTTATTATGGTTATAAGATTTTTTATATATATTTCTTAATGGGTTTACAAACTTAAAGGAAATTAAAATTTATATTACATTATTCAATATTATTTACATGAATATAAATTGTAATTGCTATCATATCACAATCAAATTACAATAATAATGGCACATTTATGTATTTTCAAAATTGTTATTAAATAATGTTAATTTTCAAAAATATTGCTCGTAAATATAATTTTGAGCTTACATTAAAGTCGAATCTGTACATTTAAGATTAAAAATTATGATATTTTCTTGAAAAGAATATAGCTCTATTTTCCTTGCAAAAATTATATGTGTATACTTATATACTTAAAAAAACACAGTTTCTTCAAATTAATATCTAAAATCATTTTATTTTCTAGGTGCTTTGTTTACTGAAGATCAGCGAGACAGCCCATCAGAACTAGCATTCAAGTTTTCCGTATACCGAATCAACAAAGACAAAAATCTTCTCGCAAACACAACACTTGTTTACGATATTCAGCACGTCCCTAAGGATGACAGTTTCCATGCAGCTAAGAAAGGTACGTATCATCAAGTAAAATTAGTAAATAAGGAATGTCTGACTAAATTAAAAGTTTGTTTAATAATAATTCATTTTAGAATATTATATGTGTAAATATACATAAAATGTGTGTGTAACACGTAAAATAAATTTTTAATTTGGAAAATTATTCAGAAAATACCAAAGAATATTTAATGTTTCAATTAATTTTATTAAATTTCTGAATATTAAATTTGATCTATAAGTATAAAAATATGATGTTATTATTGTTTAATTTAAATTCAAATTATATTTATACTATTGAATTCATAGTAACGCAATTTCAAAATCAATATTTAATAAAAATCAAAAACAATAAATTGACGAATATTAAACCGATGGCAATATTTTCCATTATAAACTTAGAAATGCTTGAAAAACAGTTTTAGAATTTCACAGCGATTGATTTTCGTAAAAGTGAGCACAAATGAATCAAAGGGAAACAAAATATAACAACTCATCATATAACAGCAAACTAGAATTTCCTTTCACGCAAACGAGAAATTGTGTAAAACACGTTATTTAGAGGAAAACTAGAAAAGCTGGTTATAAACTAGTAAAAATTTAGTTTTGATTATCAAAAGGGAAAATTGATGATATTCCATGTTTCCTTTTAAAATAAAATCTATGTAAAAATATCCAACTCATCAGCAAAAACATAGACCTGTTTCTTGACAGCTGTATAAAATATAGACATAAAACTGTTCATAAATAAAAATAAAATAAGTATAATTTTGAAATAATCAAATGTGATAAGAAAGTATCGCATTACCTTTTATATCAAATGCTTTGTTTTCTATATAACTTAAATTCAGTTTTTAATATAAAAGCAATGATATTATACACATAAGTAAAAAATATCATGAATTTATCTAATCATAAAGGCTGCCTGATTTTAAATAATGACATATTTCTATTACTTGTATAATTAAACAGTGAAAGTGATAAAAGCAGAATTTTTAGGCATCTTATAGTATATATATATATATATATATATATATATATATATATATATATATATATATATATATATATAATATATATATATATATATATATATATATAATATATATATATATATATATATATATATATATATATATATATATATATATATATGTATATGTATATATAGATAATAACAGATATAAATAATTTAAAATTAAAAGAGTTCTCTCTGAATTCAGTATTATAAATGGTCTTGAAAACACATAAATTATAATAGTCGCTCCAACAACATAAAAATATAATATTGATTACTAATGTCAATCATCTCTTTTCATCAAAATCATGCTAACGAGTATGATTTAAAGGCATCAACAATATTTTCATGATACTATAAACTAATGGTTACGTTATTACTATCATGTACTTTCAGTGCTTCCCATTGTATGCATTTTTTCACTGTTGGCATACTTTTTCCCATCACATTAATCATACGCATTCATTAACCGTCAGTATCCTTTTAAAATACTATATTCTTTCAAAGAGATGTATAAAATCAAATAATATTTAATTTGTAATTAATATCACAGAAGTAACTTTGAGAATTCAAAATTATTCAAACATTGCATTTGATAATGATGGACTCAAATAACATTTTCTTCTGCATTTATTGTTCGATACAGACAGGCAATATTATTCTATATAAATTGTTCAGATAGAAAGAGGATTGAGAGCCAGTAGGCACTAAAAACTAAACATTAAATTTCACGTTGTATTAAATTTCCTTCTAAGTTCTTAAATAATATTTATTTTATATATATAATAATGGCATTTAGACGTAGAATGTAGGTATTATTTTCATTTGTAAATTTTGCTGAATAAGCGTCTTGTGTTTTAGATAAGGACATTGATGTACTGAAGATCTATAGGATATTTTTAAATTAATTTTTTGAATATTTTTTATATTATTTTTAGATAATTCACAGAAAAAATAGGAACACTGGGATAATTCAATTAGATCGTTTCAGAAGTAAAATTATAATGCCATACATTTACATAAATTCTTGAAATTGAGTTCTGGATCATTTTTGCATATTGAATGGATTTCTTTTTAGACCACCCTTTCGCGGCATTAAAAAAATTCTTCTGTGGTTAACAAACACTGAACACTCATGTGACATTTTATTTTTGTGGAACAAATCTATTACAAAATGTATACATTTTTAAAAGCTGAGGTTATTTCGAAAAGAAAAATGTTGTCCCTTTGAGCAAATTAATGTTATTAAAATCTCTTCTTACAAAATTATTTCAGATTATTTTAAATTTTTACTTACAAAAATTATTTTAATTAACTATATCTATCTGCATATCTATATCTTATCTATGTATCTATAGTAATAATAATAATCCAATCATATAAATGAACTTAATATCTCCAACTACATTATCAAAGTTATAGTTACATTTATACATAATTTATTAAAATGTATTTAATTAAGAAAATTGTCTTTTTTAATTTTCCAAACAATAGTTTTTAATTCAGTGATTTTTTTATTGGTTGGTTTCTGTGTAAATCTTTATTCGGTAATCATTTTGAGAGAGATTTCTTTATTATAAACGCAAAAAATATAAGTATAAAATCATTAAAATTAAAATATAGATATTACTATGAGAAGAATGTATTATTCAATTCAATTAATATCACAATTAAACATATTTAAAGAATAAAACAACAGGAATTCTTTTAAAAAAATTAAGTATGATATGTTCGTTTTCATCTAATCAGTTTCCTAGTTTCAAAAACTCCCTCTTTCATTCAAAATGAAAAATATAGTATTTGTAACACGCATTAGAGATCATCTTACTTGATCTGATAAGGATAGAAGAGAAAAACTGCAAGAATATTCTGATTTATATATATAGATATATATTATTATTTTATATATATATTTATGTATATATATATATTTATATATATATATATATTTATATATATATATTATATATATATATATATATATATATATATATATATATATATATATATATATATATATATATATATAGAAATAAGATCTTATATCGAAGCAAACTTCTTTCTCTAATCCTATAAGAATAAAGTTTCTTTTCATTCTTTTTAATACTATAGAGAGTCCTGCGAGAGATGACTGTTTTAAGCACATTAAGAAATTGAATTTCAGGAAAGATTTCCTTAAGACTAGTTATCTGAAAGGGTTTTAATTCCCTTATATGGATGGAAATTCTTAAAATATTTAAAAAATTAAATATTTTATGTCGATGACGAAAAATTTACAATTTTCATTTCCTTACTGAAAATGTTCTGTGAAGTTGATTGTTCAGATTTGCAAGGTAGCTAAAGAAACGTATTGTTATAATTGAAAACTAATGAGTTTATTTAACCGATGCTTATATCTAAGTTTTCTGCACTAAAAAAACATTCTTATAAATATTATAGCATATTTATGCGGATGTAATCAAGTTGATTCGCTAAGAAAATTAGAGGGAGGAGTAAAAGAAAATAATAGCATTTAATGAAACACTAAGTATTCCAGTAGACATTATAAGAGGGGCTCTACACATAGATTTATGTAAATATCCTCAGTTTTTTTTTTTTTTTTTAAAAAAAAACAATAATTGGGAAAGAAATATAAGAAACTAGATATTCGCTTGCTTTATTTAATAAATCGTTATATTTTAGCATACCTTATTAGAAAAACACTCTGAAATTTTCGTAATAGGTTCAAACGAGAAATGGTAGAATATTAATGGCTCGATTTGAAGATATGAATGATATTATTTTTTTAAGATAAAATAAAATTTTTCTTAATGAAATTGCTAGAAATTTAATTTAAATTTTAGCCTGAGGTTGAAAATAAAGTTCATTTTAGAGAATTATAAAGCTATTATTTTCATTGGTTTAATATCAGGTGAAACTAAACCAGGAAGAAAGAGGGCAAAGTCTGCAATTCGTATTTGGAATACTTATATTAAAATAGTGGAGGTCTTATTGTGTTCAGAATAAAGAATACATAGAGGGGCTATTCTCAGTTTTTATATTAATATGTTTCACATGCACCAAATGTTAAGTTCCTTTTTTGCTGACATGCATAAAATAACATAGAAAAACAATCACAATTGAATGAAACACATTTCTCCTCGAAGTGATTACTGAAGGGTTCATACTCTCTTTCTCTCTCTCCTCATAATGTGATTTTGCATTCAGCAAAACTGAAAATTTTTTATTTTAAATGGAACAATTCAAATATACCTAAATATTCACTTTAATCTCCTGATTTAACTTTGTGTGATAGTTTTTAAAATACATTTTTAAAAGAAATACAAATATAACGTTTTTATACCAAGAATGAAAAAGACGTGTCAAATACTTTATACTGTCCATTTATTGCAGGATATCAATAACTTCAAGAATTTAATACTTGAAATTTTCTCAACAAAAATACATTGATGGTGGCAGAATGTGAACAGTTCAGTTTGAAGCGTAAAATTTCGCAAATTTATTTTGATAAATTAGGTGCACTTAAAAAATTAAAAGAGACACAAAATGACAATCATATTGCTAACTACATAATAGTGTAAAAAATACATTTCATTTTCCAACAAAATACGAACACATAATATTCCAACAGTCTCAAATTTTATGCTATGAAGGAATAAACTACACATTTTTTCCTGTGAACACCATTTTTTTTTTGCATTGAATGAATAATATGAATAAAAATTATGATGGAAGCTAAAGATATTTTCCTATAAACTTAACTTTCTACGTCTAATTATGGAAATTATTAATAATATAGATTCAATTTTGTATTTCATTTTATTTCTTGCCGGAAAATATTCGGCATAAATATTTGCACTGCTTTACTTTAAAAAATGCAGAAATATTTTCTTAAAATTTTATTACTACTGTAATCAATTAACAGCTAATCAGAAGACAATATTTTGAAATAGGTAAAAAATTAAATACGAATTTTTGAATTTGATAGATTTTATTTTATCTATCATGTAATGATTTCGAAGATAACCATATATTTCTAAATACACAATATCATTTAAAAAAAATATTTTTCCAAACTATTTTGTTAAAATTTAAAATTTTTTGGTTCGTGGTGTCGTAAACTAGAAAAAGTTTAATAATATTATACCAAAAGAAGAATAAAAAATTTTAAAATTATTTTTAGTGATATAGTTTTGAAAAAATAATTAAAAGTATATTTTATATATAATTTGTAATATAATTTATATATAATTTGTTATAGATAATTAATAATTTGTAAGATAATAAAAAGAAACTAAATAAAACAATTGGCCAGAAAATGAATTTTATAATAATAGTATATTATAAGGTAAAAAAATGTAACAATATTATTTGAAAATTTTATACAAATTTTTTTCAAAAAAAATAATGTTATAAATGAGATTTTGAATTTATATTTCAAAACGAAAATGCCTATATTCATCGAAATTTATGACCCTCTTGAAAGTAAATCAATATTTTAGTGGAATATAGAGAGATATGGAACATTAGCATACAAAGATTTATATGCTGATTCTTTAAAAGACATTATATGTTGGTCTCAACATTTTACAAAGCTCTACAAAATATTATTTTCGTATACAAACTTTAAGCTTGAAAAATAGTAGAAGATATTTTAAAGCGGAAATAATATATAGGTCTTAAATACACTTCGAAATTTCTCTTTCTGGACTTTATGGCATTCTAAAAACCAAATCTAAATTCTAGATATAAATTTATTTATTTCCTGACTTATTGTGTGACCTTGACTTAAAGAGTTTGATAGATCAATATCTAATAACAATTCAGAAATTAAATATGAGCATTTAATGAAACAATGAGAAAAAAAATATTTTTATTAATGTATATATTTAGTCTTTGCGATACATAATCATTCATTAATAATTTGAAAATCATTTTGGTTTCAAATGCATGTCATTACTTAAACACTTCAAAACTAATTGTAGGTACGTGTGATAAAATACATCATTTTACACTTGCAATGAAACATTAAAAAAGGTTATCTTGTTTTGACGATATACTTTTAATAAAACTTTTTAAACCATAGTTTTAAAAGTAAATCTTGAAAAATATATATTCTATTTTTAAATAAATTATAGTTTCTTTTAATGTTACTACAGCTTTTGAAATAGGTTTATAAATGAATAAAATAATTTATTTATAATTATGTTGTTTGTAAAATATCCATACCACAAAAAACACATGGATATAATAAAAATATACAACACTAAAAAGAATCGTTAAAAAAATGTGAAGTTCATACCATGCTTCATTAAATTATTAATTTTTATACACAATTAAATAATACAACTACAAAATTAATAGATCATGTAATTTTGTGGATGTATTATTTCATGGGTCTCTAAATCTATGAGATTGCACAAAATTGCGAAACTTTACAATCAATGATGTTTTCAAATAGGGTATCAGATTTTTGAAATTTGACCACTAAAGTACCATAAAAGTTTCAAGTAGAAAATGTACCCATGTTTAATAGTGAATATATTTATAAATTTGAAAATGACCATAAATTACTCTCACACACATGCAGTTCATAAAATTTCTAAGAGAGTTATGTGAGTAAATGTTACATAAAATTTGAAGTAGAAAGTGTTATTTTTTTCTGGCAATAAAACATCTGTGTGATCAATTTAGATAAATTAAACTGGAAATGTTTATTTTTATATGCAAATCATTACTTATTTTTAAATATCTCTTCTTTTTACATGAGACTTAATCTCTAACTTTTGACACGAAAACTTGGATTTATGTAATATAGTAGTCAAGTGAAACTTCTATCAAGGACATTGTAACAGTAAGCACTGACATTTAATTATTAATTTCACACAATCCTTTAAAATTCACATCTTTTTAGAGAATTTGAAAAAGTTATAAAAATTATCATTCTTAGTCTAAGAAATGTTAATTGACTTTCTGTGAGGAAGAACTTTACTTAACTGATACAAACTAAGAATAATATATATAAATGTTTTTGAAATTATAATTTAAAAAAAAAAAAACTAATTTGATGTTTTAAGTTAATAAATTATCGGAGAAAAATAATGTATAAGTAGTTACCGCATTCAACTCGAATATGTGCATCGTGTAATAACATCGTTATATTCATTAAATTCTTTATTAGAATCTAATTTAAAAAAAAATATTTTTATATGAAACGGGACATGATTCTAAAGTAATTTTTTTCCTTCAATTGTTCGTGAAATTTTCAAGACTTTTATTTTTGGCTAAACAGACTTTATCGGTTTTATTAAGATTTTTGTTAGTTTATTATTAATATTAAATTGTGGATAAGTTCTCGTAGTGTTTTTATCAAAGACTTTTATTTAAACAATAATTATATCAATAAGTTAATCAGTTATATATTCGCCGTTGCTGTTAACAGTCTCTTCCCACATCTCGCCATTTGTTGATTCCGTTCCACCAAAAATCGCCTAGTCTGGTGTCAAAGAAGATGTTGAGCCAGCTTTTATGGACTTCTTGGTGCACTGGCAAATGCTGGAAAAGAATGCCACAGTCAACAAGGAACTCTGCATTGCCCAGCTACACCGCGTGATAAAGATATTAAACTGAAAATACTTGATCAAAATGGTCAAACTATAATCCTTCACTACAACGTTAGACACAATGTTGCAAAAATCGTCAAAAGCGCACTCTAAGAGCTCGAATGGGAGGTGCATCAGAATCCGCCTTATTATTCGGATCTTGTTCTGATCAATTACCATCTTTTCCACTTCTTGACAAAACATATAAAGGGCTTACCTTCGATAGCAAAGAGGTCATTAAAAACTGGCTTAACAACGTCTTTGATACCAGATCAGGTGATTTTTTGGAGGAACGGCATCAACAAATTGGTTTAGAGGTCGGAAGAGGTTGTAAACAGCAATGGTGAGTATATAATTGATTAACTTATTGATATAATTATTGTTTTTTGTTTAAATAAGTGTCTGGAAAAAAACGATACGAACTTATTCCCTAATCTAATATAGTAAAATAATAAATTTCCTTCTTGTTTTAAAGAAGTATTAAATTAACTATTACAAATAACATGATTATGAATGTTCCTAATATTATACATATTGTTTGCTGAAAAAAAACTTCGCAGTATAAACATTTTACAATTTTCTGATTGTAAGTGTTTTAAAAGGAATATCAAGACAAACATAACCACACTTTTCATAGATATAAATAAAAAAATTTTAAGATCATTTATTCCCACAGAGTTGTTAAAAGAAACGTGCTTAATATCTTTCTAATTGATAAATAATTATAAAACTCATAAGTGACAAAACACTATTTAAACCTTTATGGATATTATTTTTCTTTTTAAAAACAAAACAATTTAAGACAATTGCTATTAAAAATGCTTATATTTAAACCACTAACGTAGTTTAATATTTTACATGAATAATTAAGTCAATTAATCAAATGAATCATAATACATCAGTTTATTCTAGTAGAAAGACGTTTCGATTTTAAATATATATATATATATATATATATATATATATATATATATATATATATATATATATATATATATATATATATATATATATATATATATATATATATATATATATATATATATATATATATATATAAATATACATCTGATAACTTTTTTACTTTAAATACTTTTAAACATCAACTAAATATTATTTTATAGTTTGAATTGAGAATAAAAGCCGAACAATAAATGGGAAAACTTTATCAGAAACCATCGACTTAAGCAGGAAAATTGCACTCACGGCAAAAGCACTTAGCGGCTAATAGTTACAAAAGCAGCTTCAACCAGATGTTTACAAAATCAATACAAATTCCCTCATCATATGTAGTATCTTAGAGAGTGTCTGTTTCACCTTCGGGTAATGATACATCTAAAGGAAGTAAATTATCTTCGATTAGATCATTATTACGGATGTTCAGTAGAAACATATCTCTATCCACTCCATTGTCCACTAAATGTTATTGGTTGTTTTATTTGGGAAATACCTATAGTTTTTTTTCTATAAATTTCGAAATAAAAATAAAAGGATTCACTAAAAGAAAAAAACTTCTGAAATAAGATTTTTTTTTTAAAATTAATCGTAATGAAAAATTTGAACAAAAATAATTTCATTTTTCTTTCTTTGCAATTTTAAAATAAATGTCATAGAAATATAATATCTTTATATAATAATAATAATTTTAAGCAATGGAAGAGTTGGCAGAAACAAAAACATGAATATTATTGTTTTTTTTTTAAAAGATTAGGGTTTATTTTATTAATAGTTGAATGCATTTTTATTGAATGAAGAATCTAGTTTCTGGGAAAATGATTTGAAATTACTTTGTATCACTTTTCATGGGCTGAACAAAATTTTATTGAATAACAAATGAGTACATATTTTTCAATAAATAATTAAATCTTACCTATATAATAAATGAGATATTTATATAGGATTTACATTTAGTGTTAATTATTTCTATTAAAACAGATATACTTTTCCTCAAATTATTAGGATTTTTAAAATTTCTAAACTTTTTTTCCTATTGCTATTAAAATTTTAAATTTCCAACGCATATTTATAGGCATTTATAAACTAAATATATGCAGATCAAATCTTGTATTGTTTTTAAAACATAGATTTTTCATAAGTGTAAGCAGTGAAAATAAGAGATAATTATAAACAGATTTGGAATTATTTTCTCCATCTAATATTTGTATAATGAATCCTTAGATATATTGTAAAATATCTAAGAATTCCGTCATCTAAGGATTCATTCCATCTAAGGAAAGATATAAGAAGTCCAATAATTCAATTATATTTCTGTAATATTATTGACAGTCCACTAAACAATTCGTTATTTTAGAATAAAATAGTAAAATATGTTGTTGTAACAAATCCATCATGATCTGGCAGTAGCTAGATCTGATCCGAGTCCATATGCTAATACATAATAACTAATACACATGCAAGTAAAAATAGAGGAATAAAATTACAAAATACATTAATATCAAGTAAGCAAATAATCGATAAAATGTATGTTTCAATTTTCAACTACATTTTATTTAAGTAAATAAATAATCAAAATTATTATTTACTTTAATAAAATATTTAAAAAAAAATCATTGTAATCACATTTTTCTTTTCAAATCTCGCACCAAATAAAATTATCAAGATGTACAAAGAAATGTGGGAATGAAACATAATTTTCCAATAGAACAATTACATTATGTGTATGTAAAGCCGCTCTGGAAGTTTTTGAGAAAAATTGTACAGAAAATTTTGAATTGTACAGAAAAAATAAAAATCCAAACCTTATATATATATATATATATATATATATATATATATATATATATATATATATATATATATATATATATATATAAGATGAATATAAATATATATATATATATATATATTTATAATCATCTTATATAATAAAGTGTTTGGTCCATCTAAATCTATAGATCTATATCTATCTATCTATCTATCTATCTATCTATCTATCTATCTATATATATATATATATATATATATATATATATATATATATATATATATAGATAGATAGATAGATAGATAGATATAGATCTATAGATTTAGATGGACCAAACACTTTATTATATAAGATGATTATAAATCTACAAGGAAACAATTCATGGCCTAACCAATAGGCAGTCGGAAAAAATAACGGCTAAGACTTAGGTAGTTGGCTCTGCTTATTAAAGGAGTGCAGTGCATTGCTCCAATTGTCTGTAGAATTTTTAGGGCACGTATAGCCTTTGGGCATATACCTATTGCTTGGAGGCATAGAAAAGTAATTTTTATTCCTAAAATAGGGAAAGATAATTACTATGAAGCTAAATCTTTTAGACCTAACAGCCTAACATCTTTTCTTCTAAAGGCAATTGTAAAGCTGATGGACAGCTATATTAGAGAAGTCCATTTAGTAGAAAACCACTTTCTGACTATCAATAAACATATCAACCTGATAGATCCACTGACAGTGCCATCTACAACGTATCCTTTATTTTGGAGAACTTTAAGGCTAATTAACTTTCTTTAGCTGTTTTCTTAGATATTGAAGGTGCCTTTGATAAGGTACCCATTGAAACTATTTTACAATCATTTGCTAGAAAGGGAGTTAATGACACAATCTGTTCTTGGATTGAAAATCTGCTCAATAGCAGATTTGTCACTGCCTCATTTTTAAGTGAAAACATGATGATCCAAGCGAAAGTTGGTTGTCCACAGGGTCCAAAGCTGGTTGTCCACAGGGCTTTCTGGTCATGTTCTTTCACCCATCACATGGTGCTGTGTTGTAGATTCCCTTTTACAGATGTTAAAAAAAACAGGCATAATCACCATTGGATATGCAGATGAATTAGTATTAATCGTCAGAGATAAGTTTGGTGAAACAAATTCTAGCATCATGTCCAACACCCTCAAACAAATTGAGACTTAGTGTAAAAAAGAAGGCCTTTCTGTAAACCCTCAAAAAACCATTATGGTAGCCTTCACAAAGAAAAAGAATCTTAATCTGAGAAAGATAACTTTTTTGGTCAAAAGTTAACTTGATCCAAAGAAGTTAATTTCTTAAAAGTATTTTTTGACATGGACTTAAATCGGAACAAGCACTTCAACTTTTGCATTGAAAGAGCAAAAAAAGCTTTCTGGTCATGTAGAAATGAATTTGGAAGAGCTTGGGGCTTAAATCCCAAAGTTATTCATTGGATTTACACTATGATCATTTGTCCCATTATTACCTATGGCTCAGTGGTCTGGTGGCCTAGAATCAAAAATGAAACTGCTAAAGCAGAATTAACAAAATTATAAAGGATGCTTTATGTAGCTATCTCTGGGTGTGTTCGAACAACTCCCACATCTACACTGGAGCTTCTGCTTGGTATGCATCCCCTTTATATGCGCCAGAAGAAATACTTAGCATGAAGAGATTTAAAAATACAGTTCAGTGAAAGGACTACTCTAGGTTTTTATCCAGGGGAAGCCTCAATACTGACGTAACTAGTCATCCTTTTATAAGTATGCCTACTGATTACACGATTGTTAATTTTGCTTTTGATAAGCCTTATACAATCAAAATTCCCTTGAGAGAAGATTGGAATAATATTGCTATTAGTGAAAGCTGTATTTACTGGTATACTGATGGCTCAAAAATGAATTCCAACACTGGGGCTGGTATTTGTAGTCCTGCTGATGGCACAAAGCTATCATTCTCCTTGGGTAAATATGCAACTGTATTCCTAGTTGAAGTCTTTGCCATTCTCATGTGCAGTAGAATATGATTGAATAGAAACTATTCTTGTAAAAGAATAATTATCTCTTCTGACAGTCAAGCTGCATTACTAGCTCTACAGAAGTCTACTGTAACTTATATTCTTGTCTGGGAATGTTATCTCACTCTGTGTAAATTAGTAATAACCACATCACTTTAATGTGGGTACCTGGACACTCTGGTGTTTCTGGCAATGAATTAGCTGACGAGCTGGCAAGGACTGGATCAACAACCGACTTTTTTGGTCCTGAACCAGCGCTAGGTATTTCTAAAGAATTGATCAGAATGTGTCTTTGATCTCTTCAGAATACAACAGTTTATGAATTGGTACAATGCCAATGATCAAACACAAGCAAGGCTATTAAATAGCACGTTCCCTAGTAAAAGGCAAAAACAATTATTAAAGCTCAATAGAAGCAGTCTAAGGAAAGCAGTGGGACTACTTACAGGACACTGCCACCTTAAAAGACATCTCACCATAATGGGAGTCTCAGATGATCCCACTTGTAGAGGTTGTCATTATATGGAAGAAACTTCAATACACATTTATGCGAATGTGAAACCTTTTCGGCACATAGATTTGAACACCTGGGTCAGCAGTTGATTGAATCATGGATGTTGCAGTAAATTACTGTAAAATGTCTGCTGAATTTTGCTTCAGCCACTGGTCTCTTGAAATAGGGCTTTCTAAGGGGTATAGTACAATATTCCTATGGTCCTGGTGCTAGGTTCTTTTAGAACCACCCTATCTTAAATCTAATCTAATCTAGGTAGTTTGACTGATTTGAAAAATGTGTTAGCAGGCATTGAAAAATTATAAATTGTAATCCCAAAGATAGGGTTTTCTTTTGTCCAACGCAAAACGAAAGGCTAGGTTCCACATTAGTCTATCATGCCATGGAAGAATAAAAATATGTAAAAATACTACTAATAATACGCAAGATTATAATAATAATATAAAATATGTATAACTGATAAAATTATATATTCAGTTCCTTAATTAGTAATTAAAAAGCAATTTAAGTTAAATATGTTAGTTAAAGTAATTACTTTGTACATGCACAAAATTTTCTAAGATATTTTCTTTAATGAAATAATAATCATGGGTAAGAGAATTACTTTAAATATTTATCTTTTTTCCTATAAAAAAAACTTAAAAATATGATTTATACTTTTCAAATTATCTCTGCAAACGAGACTCTAGCAAGCGTTTCCGCTTTCTTCATTGAAATCAAAATGAATTTCACTAACGAAATTGTAAAATATCCCTATAAAATTGAATATAAATTTATTTAACATCCCACCATTTATGTTGACACTGTTATTACAATTTATAATATGAAACATCCTTTGATTCATTAAAGCCTATTGTTTAGAGAAATTATTGAATACCATTTCATCTACATTTTCAAGGTAAAAGTGGCTGGCCTGAAAACAGATTTTTGAAATTATTACAACATTTAGTTTTACACAGATATGCGAATATGTGTAAGAATACAGAAAACTAAAATTGCAGTTCATTCAAATAGGTAACAACAATAATCAGTATTTTTATAAGATTTCAAATTTATGATTTTAATACTTTTTTGCATTTAACTCTATGGGGATGATACATTTTAAAACTCTTTTTTTAAGATTTAAAAATTTCAAAATAACATTAATTAATCTCTGAGAAAATATGCAAAACTTCTTAGCAGTATTTTCATGAACAGTTTTTTAAACCTTCATTTTCTTATCTTACAAAAATATATTAATTCCGGACTGCAGTTAAATTATTCAAAATAGAGTTCATATTTTCAAAAGTTAAAGGTAGTTCAAAACTTTATCATCGATAGTTTTTAAATAATTGAGGTGACCAAACCCAATAATTTTGATAAGGTTACCATGCTGCTGAAGTGAAGTATTTGAAACTCAAATTGTGCCGCTTTTAATATTAGGTTATTCACAATATGAAGATACATGCTTCTTTTTATTGAACATACTACAGCATGGCGATACTAATGAGAGCTATAGGCATACCTAATAACGAGAAATTCATTTAATCACTAAAATTAAATCAAATTTTATCTTTAAAAGGGTTATCTTCATAACGAGCATCTCATTTAATTAATAATATATTTAAGTGTGAAACCCATTAAGCTAAACATGTTAATAAATAGCCAAGTTATATTACACTGTTTTTTAAAGCTAAGATATTTTTAGCAAAACTACATTTGCCCAATATTAATTAATGTTTTACATAATAATTTTTTAAAAAATTTATAAAATATTTATAATTACAAGCTAGCAAATATTGTGGAATGGATTACTTGAAAACTCATTAATGATTTAAACATAATTATTTGAATTTTTTCTTATTCATGAGAGTATACATTCCTCCTATCATTTTATATTATTATCGAATTTATTTGGGAAATTTATTTCATAAAATAAAAAGTAAAGTATGGCTTTTTTTCACAAATTTTTCTTCCTTCTTTCCTTGATATATGAAAACCATAAATTGCTATGCGCTGTATGATTAGTTTTATAAATGTAATTCATTTGCCTATAACCAAGGCAAGGTGGTTATGTTTGCAAATTAAAGTGCCATTATTTTAGTTTTATTATTGCCATTAATTTTAGTTTTATTTTAGTCAAAGCATTATTTTAGTTTTAGACATCATTAGAAACTCTTAAATTCGTTTTTAGAATATCAAAAAAAAGTAGTAAAAATTTTCTGGAAAAAAGTATGTATACTGTCATAAGCAAATAGGAGCTTTTTTTGATAATGATATTAAAGCATACCAACTTGCAATGGTAGAAGTTATCGTTTATTTCATTCACTTTCAATGATAATGACTGAGTTTGCATTATTTAAAATAACAGTACAAATTGTAACATTTTATAGAATATAATTATTATTATATATATTTTAACATTTTAGATATATTTTTAATAATATAATTAAATCATTTTAATTTAATGTTGTTCTCACTTCTTTTTACACGATATTATAATTTATATTAACAATTTATTTTTATAAAATTGTTGAAACTTAGGTACATAATTTAACTTATTATTCACAATTGTTCATAATTTTTACCTTTAAATCTTAGACATATATTTTTGTAGACTATATTAACAATCATCAAATACTTTACGGTCGAATTTATTTTTTTGTTTTTTATTTCCATTTTTAATTTGAATATTGCCGAATTTATTTCCCTTTAACGCTACAAGGATAAGGTAATGATATTTTATACAGTGGGGCATCCAGTGGGTGTGTCAACTTCGCACTGAAAGGATAAAAAACACGTACAAAGAGAGAAAGGATAATTCATGCTCAAACCAGGAATCGAACCCGGGGAACCTACTGCTTTGAAGTTGAGGACGCCAACCACTCCGCCATCTGTCGGCTGATTAAAAGCTTTTGTCCGAATAAATTCTAACTATCATTTACTATCACTTAGTAAATTTTATAAATCAGATGTTGATTTTCTCTCTTCTCAAATATTATTTTTTGATATTTGAAAGCACCATTTTATAAAAAAACCTTTGAAAACTGGATTCGAAGTCTTTCTGGAGAACTTATATAAATATATGTATATCAATGAAAGAAATCATCAAAATTAGAATACCTTGAAATTTTTTATGTACACGTTATGATATACATTCTCAATTACCACATTCAACTTCATTAACTGTAGATTCTGGACATTATGTCTTTGATGTATGGCAATTAATCAAGGAAATATTCGTATATTTGTTTAAATGCTTAGCAAAATTAACAAAAATGGATTTTGACAAAAATGACTGAAATAATTAATTCTCAAAATAAGAGGAGCTGACTGACATTTCAAGCGAAACATTTAAGTAATACCAACTTCTTCTATATTTTATAGCTTGCCAACAGGTAAATTCAGGTGTTAGTGCCATCTTTGGACCTCAGAATCCACTTTTAGGAAGCCACATACAGAGTCTGTGTGATGCCTTGGACATACCTCACGTTGAGGCGAGACTGGATGTCGAATCGGAAGTGAAAGAATTCTCAATAAACCTTTTTCCGAGTCCATGGTTGTTAGGCAGAGCCATAAGAGATCTCACAAAATATCTGAATTGGACAAAAGTTGCTATTATATATGAAGATGATAATGGTAAGTATATAAAAAATTAGAGATTCTCATTCTCTAGAAGTTTTGCATCAAATATCATTTGCTTCCTTTTTTATCAAACTCCATATTTTATAATTTTTCTTTTAATAATATAAGCTTTGTTTTATTGTAAATTTAATACTTAGCTATATTTGAAAAAAATTTATAGAGATATAAGATTATTTTAGATTACTTCAAGTATAGTGATAATATATTTTTTGCAAATAGGTGAAGCGTATAAAAGATTAATTATTATTTAGTTTAAAAAAAAATATTTTTTTCCGTTGGAGAAAAACTAAAGGTTCAGATAAAGACTATCTAGATCAATGAGATTTTAGAATTTACACAAATAGTTACAAATTTACATTTATGTTAAAATATCATTTTACAATAATTTTATCAAATGAAAAAAATACTGAATACCACTGTCTTAATATGAAACTTTTGTAACTTTTATTATATTTAAAATTTGTTTTTTGATTTATTTTTCAAAGATATGGCTTTCTATAAATGGGTCTTCCATTAGAACATAAAATACTTTATCAGCATCCAAAATTTAAAATTTTAATTGGAATAAAATGCTTTTCAAAATCCGTAAGGAATTGTAATCATAATATTTAAATATCATAAATTAAATAAATATAATTAAATGGTTATACCAAAGTTTAAATAAGGGATACCATTTGCTTGAGATTAACAATTCTATATATTCATAATATCAAAACCTAGAAATAATATATATTGTCAGTTAAGCTGTAATCACACTGTTAATTAGAGAATAATAACCTATATACTACGTATAAACTTGATTAGAAGCTATCTTGTTATTCTGTGAATGTAAAATTTAATGACTTATGTAGGTTCATATATTTTACATAGAATTGGCTGATATAAAGGCCTTGCAAAATAGATTTACAATTTATAAATTAGAAATAATGTTTTTTAAATGTCTAAATTATAAAACAAACACAGATTCTGATGAACTAATTTGTTTAATTCTTATTTATAATATTAAGGGGAAAATATACTAACTGATGATGCATTTTGCAATTATAATTCACTAATAATGAGATAAAAAAGAGTGCGTTGATTAGAAAAGTGTTGCTTAAAAGCACCTTGATAAAGCTGTTTTTTTTTAATTAAATGTATTTTCCAAGCAGTTTTACTAGATTTTTCATATTTAGAATTATGATTCTTTTTGAAAATTAAATCATGTTTATAAGGTTTTAAGTATCTACCTGATTAGATAATTAACATTAGAATATAATGCTTATACATTTTTTTCAATTTAAAAGTAATTTATTGATAAGACTTAAATTAGAAAAACTTAAGCACAACTTGTTAAAGCACACTTGTTGACTGCCTTTTTGAAAGAAATAAAAAAAAATCAAGAAATGTTTGTGTGTATTTTAAGGCTTTTCATAATAAGATTAATATGATTTTAAAATGCATAAAGATAAATCTTAATTTATTAATATTTATTCCGTGCCTAAAAGCAGAAACATTATGCATTGCTATTTACATAAATAAATTACATTTTTTGCATCTCTAAATGCAAAAACGTACGTTTAAAATTTAATATAATAAAATTATAAATTTTATAATATAAAACAATTTAAATTGAATAATGAATTGAAATATCCAGAAAGTTTTATTACAGGGAATATATTTTTGCATTCACAACTAAAAAAGTATTTACTGCCTATAAACTGTTATGACAATAATAATTTTTGGTTAATTTTTATGATAAAATATTATATATATATATATATATATATATATATATATATATATATATATATATATATATATATATATATATATATATATATATATATATATATATATATATATATATATATATATATATATATATATATATATATGTATGACAGTCATAAGAGCAAAGCGTAGTAATATTTTTAAGTCGCAACATTTTTCAAACAGTATTACTCTCCTCTCATTTTTTCTGAAATTGGAATATATATGTTCCCTAACTTAAACATTCCATATAAAACAATGTCACTACATCTTTGAAAAATTGTATAAGAAAAAAATTTTTTGTTGAAATAATAGTCAAGAATTATGAATTATGTTACACACTTTAGAATATATCAATACGATTTTTTTTGATAAAATATACATTGTTTTCATATATTCTTATTTTAAATGGTTGATCTTAAATAATAAATCGCATTTAGTTTCAGCGATTTTATAGACACAACAATTACATCAATGAATTGTTACATAAGACTTTTAATTTTAAATGAAAATAAAATGCATATGGAAATAGATGATTAATAAATTATAATTACGCAAATGAATATGTACACTAGACACTATCCTGTAGAAAAAACTATGGTGTTTCCAATCATATTCATCAGCTCTCACATTTTCATTCGAACAGAGCTTTCGAAGCCATAGTAAAATTGTTAAGATCAGACTGAGGTAAGAATTAAAATTACGTATTAGCTGATGTATTATAAGAGGGAGAATTTTGAAGGACAAACTCAGCAAACTTAACAAGAGTACTTTGCATATTAATGGATTTATTCCAGGTAGACATTAAAGACATCAAGGAGAATTTCAAAACTTTGCACTTCATCAAATGATATCAATTATTTCCCTATTCAGATAGATTTCTCGAGAGGAAAGACAAAAGCTTTTAAATGAATAGACCATTCATATGCCGTCTTTAAAATACTTGAAAAGTTATTAACTACTCCATAAAAATTATGTTAAAATGATAAGAGATGATATTTTCAATATTTCTTTGATATTTAAATTTAAAGAGAGAAAGATAAACTGTTTTAATATAAGTTACATAGATTTTACAGTTTATTTGAAATTTTATTTTATTACTTTTAGTATAAAATTAAAGAAACTATATGTAACGAAGTAAAAAAAAAGTTCAATTGAAAACGTTACCAGATAATACATACCTTAACATATGCATTAATTGCAAGGAATCCACATTTATATAAATATAATTTATGATAATGCGTTTTCTTTACAAAATGTTTTGTTAATAATTTTAAGTTTTACGTATTTTTAGGTATTTACAATCTTGCTATTTATACTAATGTTGTTATTATGCATGTTGCTATGACACTATAAGTGTTAAATTACAAAAATTTGAATTTATTTACAGCACTGATCAACTTGCAGGAGCTTTTAAAATTGCCCGTCCCTAAAAACGTACAGTATGTATTCCGAAAAACTGACCAACATGGATTTAGAGACGTTTTAAGGGATATTAAGGGGAGGGGTATCTACAGCATTGTTGTAGATACAAAACCCGACAATCTGCCTCATCTGCTCAAAGCTGTAAGTTATTTTTGATGCAAAATTCCATTTTAATCTAAAGAAATTTTCTTTTCATCTTTAAATTATTTAAATAGTATGTTAATGAAAACAAAATTAGCATTTCTATGCAACTTCGTACAAAAATAAGAGTATTTTAAAATCAATACTTAAATTGATTTTCATTTTTTTCAGAAATAAATATAATTCTTATAATAGTGATAATGAAAATATATCTGTAGAAGTTAAACAAAAAATTGTGCATATGAATGTGATTCATTAAACAAATAAAACAGTACTAGAACAATTATTTTACAGTATTTTACTAGCAATAAATTCATTTTAATTGAGTCTTTGCATATCTATTGTAAAATTGTTAATAATAAATAATTTAAATAATATTTATAAGGGTTAATTTTGCATCAGAAAATTATTTCATGCATTGATTTTTAAATGTTAAATAAATTATAAACTTACATAAATAAAAATTAACAACTTAGGTTTACACATTATTCTTGATATACAGTTATATTTTGAAAAATATTTAAAACCCCTTATATATATATAGAAAACTAAATACCTAAAGCAAAAGTACTTCTGCACCTTATAAATTGTAATAATTCATCTTCCTGAACAGTATGAAATTTTGAAAAAAAAAAACGTAATGGCAGTCTATTAAATGTAAAGAATAAGTTTATATGTATAATTTTCGACATATGATAATAATAAAAAAGAAATATGAAAAATACACGTTAACAGTATTTTCACCAAAACAAGTGCTAAAATTATTTACATTTCTGATACAATTAGTTCCTTTTACAATAATAATACATGTTTTGTCCCAAGTATTGCTATTATTTTCATAAAAATGTAATGTTTTGAACATTTTAATTTAAACTGTTTTTAACTGAAGTTATTGATATTCCAATTATAATATTTTTTTCAGATTCTGCAGGTGCAAATGAATGACTATAAATATTATTATCATTTCACAACATTGGTAAGTATAATTTATAATTTAATTTAAGAATAATTATAATTAAATATTTAAAATTTATATGTAAATACACGCAGTATGTAATATATATATATACATATATATATATATATATATATATATATATATATATAATAAAAGACTTTAGTAATAGATGCTTACATTAAATGGTAGTTTTCTTTGATATAAATGGTACTAGAGGTTTACAAAAATAACTGATTATGTCATACTATAAGTCAATTCAATCCGAAAAGTGATAATGAGATAACGACAGTCATATTTTACTCGATATTATATGCTATGTTTTATTGTATTCAAAACTGAAATGCGATGTGAAGAAATATTATCATGTTGAGATGACAGATAGAATGAACAACAACGCTGAATTTACTTTAGTGTAGTTTATCAGCTAAATGCAAACAGGAAGCAAACCTTATACTTGAACTCCTCTCAATCTTAGGGAAGGCGTTTACATACAGCATTAGAAATGTCTAAAAAATATTACGTAGTGAATTTTCGTGAAACATGGAGAATGACATCATAAAATAGAACAAACAAAATATCATAAAGTAATAGTCGGTAACTGTGGGTCGTCAAGTACTCAGACCATTCGTCTTCAAGACTTCTTTGCTCTTGAGATAAGACCTCATATAAATAAAATATTATGCAAAGAATTCGTAAGTAGAGAAAAAAAGATTTCAGGAAACAAGAAGAAGATTACAGAAAAAATAAAATTATGTCCCTTCTTGAAGAAATTTTGAAAAATATTGAAATACTAAAATGATTCAATAAAATATTACGCTTTGGTGAATAATATCCTAAAGTTATTTATATAGACAATATTTGCATGTAAAAAAAAGAATTCCATAGATTTCAGACAATAAGAACTTTTGACTTGTATGTGGTTACAGAATTTTAAAGTTCTACAGCAAGGATAGGCAAAATAAATAAAAAAAAAATCATACTGATATTGCACACAAAAGTTATGAAAAAATATAAAAAACATTCATTTAGGTACTAAAACAACCTCGATCTACTGTTATAAAGTATCCAAACAATAGACATTATTGTCAACAAGCCGTTAATGAGATACATCACTAAGTTTATATTATTTCTAGACAGCAAAAAAAATATATATATATTGAATGTGAAGAAGATTCTTTTCCCTATTTTTCACAAAAGCAGTATTGCACCAATTAAAAGAATATAGGAAATTTCTTCTGATACTATCTTGACAGGATGTTTTTTTTATGTGATAATTATCGCAGAGATTTTCACAAATCAAAACACATAATGAATGAAAAACCTTTCGTTTATAGATGCTAGGAAAGTCAATTGATTTCATTATAATGTATTTCATATGTTGTATTTGAATCCGTTTATGTTAGAATGATGTTTAAAACAAAAAGTCATATTATTTATAAAAGGGAATGAACTAAATTTTCCAAACAAACGCATCAATTTAAAAATAACTGCACATTAGCAGATCAAATTCTTTGTTAAAAAATAAGAAAAGGTTTTCTGATTCCTTTTCCATTGCTATGGTCTAAAAAATGATTATTAGATAGAGATAATTAGCATTATGAAATGTCAATAGTCCCTTAAAATAATTTTAAGAGACTCTTAAATTGAATACATTAAAATGAATCCTTTAGAAGTCTTAAATTTTATAAAATTGATGACGTCTAAACGTTATATGTATTACATGATAATATTTTACAACTTTTCATGTAAACTATTATTATGAGACGAGAAAAATAATATGAATGTAACATTTAAGAAACTTAGTGACGTTGCTTTTAATGTAGAACAAACAATCTATGAATGTAACATACAATACAACGTTATAAATGTCTGACAGCTCTATGCTTGACTCACTTTTTCTCAGAAATTATTTCAAAAGTATTTCATATTTTCAACAACTTGGCATCACAGTAGTAAATATGAATATTTTAGTGTATTACAAAGACTAAACTATAGTGGGGAAATAAATATTTTAGCAGGCAGTTAAATCATATGTAATTCTAATAAAAACAGAAAGTAAATCGATGTAGCTATGAGATCTAAGCCTTCAAATAAAAATCATTTTGGAAGGATGATACATATAAAAGAATTTTCTGTTAAATTAACTGTAATGACTAAAATGTTAGGATAGTTCCTTTTGGATTTTAAAATGTATAAGAAATTCCACAAAATGGTTACTCATTAGATGAAAAGACTATGTAAATGATTTTGTTTAATTTTCTGAATGTCAGTCTCAACATTTAATTAGAATAAAAGCAAATTTAAGGATAAAAAATGCATTAAAATAATGTGCATAGAAATAAATATTTAAGACAAACAAGCCTCCTAATTGTGAAATGTATATCGTATATCAGACATGTATATTCTCTCTTTTCTACTTTTACATTAATTTGATAGATGTTCTGAAGAAATAAAACAAATTTTCCAACAGCAGTAAAAATATTATTAAAATCTATGGTTTGTTTATATCCAAAACTTAATATTTAAATTATTCTTTATGGTTACATATATTTATTTAAGAAAGTTTTAAAATTACGAGAGTTAAATAAATGCAAATTTAATTATTTTTTATAAGTCTTGCTGTTTTAAACTACAGTCATCAAATGATTTCCTTATTTTTACACAAATAGCAAATTATAATCATTGATATCATTAAAGGAGGGTTGCCAAATATTTTTTGCTTTTAGATTGCATTTTAATATGTTAAGGGCACTTTTTTCTTTTAAAAACTCTTGAGCCAGCAAGTACTGTATTCAGTGTGTGGTAAAAATTATTAAAACATTTAGTGATAAAAAGTTTTATAGTTGTGAAAAATTTGGTGACATGTTTCTTCTAATCATTAGCTATGATTTTAGACAGTTTTATCTTGGTATATTGCCAAGATATAATTTAATTTTTTCTCACAATGGTTTCAATATTACCACACTTTGAAAGAAGTTTATTGATACTTCTGAATTATATAAAACGTTTTTCCAAGATTCCTTATACATTTTATAAAATTTGATTAAATAAATAATGATTTTTTATTTAATAAACTAGCCAAGATTTTGTTTTAAATTTTCCATTCCTTTTTTGTAACTTTTTTCTATCCGTATCAATTACCATCTTGGAGATATAATCTATAAAATGGCTTCTATTTCCTGAGGTCAGAGATATTGTTGCCAATTTTTTAGTACAAATATAATTATTTTATAATCAAGAAGCGTTATATATCTCTATCTAAATTTTAATTCTAGAGCTTTTTTTTTCTTTTTTGGCACAAATATACATTTTAAAAAGGAAGCAATTATGCATAATTAGTTAAATTCATATCAAACCTCCATATGTGAGATAAGAATTAGGATATCAATATTAAATTTAGCCAAGTTCTTGCGCACCAGATTTTTCATATTAAACACTAAAGATCAGCAAATAAAGTGTTACTGAAATATTGTTACATATACTTGTATTTATTCTATACTGAATTATTTACATGTTCATGAGAGATTAATTGTAATAATCAAAATCAACAATTTAAATATGAAATAAAAAATCAACAATAATTAAATTATATTATTCAACCAATATTAAATTGAGTATTTAATTTTTTTCTGTGCATCAATTAAAGAAATTAATATAGTTATGTTCCTTTTTATAATGAATAAAGGGATAAATGTAGCAATATTTTATTTCATTCATCATTTGATTTTAAACAATATATCTAATTATAACATGATTTAAAAATAATATCTAAATAAAAGAAAAATTTTAAATACTGTCATCTTCAAAATGAATCCATTTAATATCAATTTAAAGCTATTACAAATGTAATGAATCTGAAAATTAAAAAAAATCATTCAAGTGAAATTAAGTTACTTAATTAACATGTGTTAATTCATTTAATATCAAATTGAAACTATTAAAAAGGTATTAGGTGCATGTGTATGTTTTCGATAAATTTAAAATATTACTTGAAAGAATATTACTATTAAGCAAATAAGAGAAATAATATAGGATATAAAATTTGACTGGGATAGTTTTTAAACCAATTTGATTTATTACACATGTTTCAAAATATTTTACAAACATTATAGAAACAAAACAATTTAATTAGCATTTAATAATATGAAAAGTAATTCATTAAAAATATAATTAAATTTTCATCGAAAATACATTGAAACTTTTTATGGTTTTAAATCAAATATATAGATTGTTATGAAAATTAAAAGGACATTTCAAAAGTAATATATTTTGTTAACTATTTACAAATATTAGAATTTAAATTAGTCTAAAATTAATTTTCAATCAGAGATCGTTATATTCATATGAATAGTAATAATGTTAGGGATCTACATTTCGGAACAAAATTTACTTTCTAAGAATGAAACAAATGAAATCACATTGTAAAGAACTGAAACGATCTAAAATTAAATATAATACCAAATTTTCTAGCATCAAAAAAATGTGATGCAAAAAAAAATTATAGCGCAGACAGAAATGTAACTTTTTTAAGGAGTATAATTCATACATTGCTGTGAGAAGAAAAACAAAGAAAGCATTTAACAGGATTAAACTCCGTGTTTGCTTTCTCACCAAATTGCTTGATTCTATTTCAGGTTGTTATTGATAAGGCTTAATCTTCTTTACTGTCAGACATTTAATTTCCTCAACTCTTTGAATTGTATTACATTTTTCACTTATCGTAGTGTGACCTGTTTTTATAAATACTTTTTATAATTATATTTTTTATATTTTTCCATCTTAATGATGCATTACATTATTTTATTTTTTAATGAAATGGACTCTACTCATTTATATTTCAGAATTAAATGAAAACTGTTTACAGCATCAATTATGCTAATTTATGCAAAAAAAAATCAAATTCATCAAAAATTCTAGAGATTTAATATTATTGCACTATATGCTGTTGTTTTTGTCGTGTTTTTATCACCGTAACCAGCAATGCTGAATCAGGTACATGAGTTCATTCACCCTGTAGAAACTTGAAACTAAAAGAAGGCTCTTGAGCCAGGTCTTGCCTAGGAAAGATTTCAAAGTGTTTATTGTCTCCAACAAAAGTCATTGAGGACAAGTGACCACTAATGAAACGCATAAGTGCAGTTTGATCTCTTAAGTTGTTGCCTCAAACCAAGAAGCCACCTGGGAACCTACTCTGATACCACAGGTGTAATGGTGGAACCATCAAAATGCTCTTATTATTTGCCTTATGTTTAGAAAATTGCTGCATGCAAATAAGAAGAGCGGCAGGTGTTGGGACCTCTCCTGCATCTGTTCTATCCAGACTATCCGAAATTTCATTTCTAGCAGTGCTGACATGGGTCCGAATCCACTAGATGTCGATCAGATAAGAAACAAAATGTTGTTTTAATTTCCTCAGCATATCTGCACTAGTACAATCACTCTAGTTATGTCAATAGGCCAAATGCTAAATAACACTTCTTCTATCCGAAAAGTTCCTAAAATTCTTTAGCTGCAGTAATAAAAAGATGGAATTCAAACTGCGTAGAGATGCGATAATCTCACTTCAAAATACAAAGCAGAAGGCTGGATTTCTTCTCTGGATTCTTATTCCATGATCCTGAAATTTAATAAAAATACCACTGCTAGAACTACTATTATCAATTTTACTGCCATTCGTATACACAAGTACAGCACGCGTCCATGAAAACATTATTAATTTTCAAGAACTGACTCTTTACAATAGCAATGCAATTAATTTCATTTTCTGACTTGGACAAATAGGTCAGAAGGAAAGTAAAAGCTATCGAGAACCTCGGAAGAGTTGATAATCTGAGATGAGCTGGGATGTTTTATAGAACTGGTAACAAAAAGGCAAGAGACAGCCTGTCCAAAGGGACTATCAGGTCTGAGCATAATATTACTGATCCAATCCCCAAGTAATTTCGAGATACGGTTCTGAATACCAATACTGGAGTGCCTTCCGTAGTACTTCACTAAACATACATTTCTCTTAAGACTTAAAGATTGCAGATCGGCTTCTTAGAGCACATTATCTCTTGTGCAGGAGTTGTGAGTAATTAATAAGAACCTGTAATAATACTTTCAGAACTGAGTTATTCACTTTCAAGTTTCTGCAAGATTCAATCAGAGGCACAACAAAAAGATGGGGAAGTCCTATTCCAAACTGGGTTGAATAAGAGAAACATTTTTAATTGAATAAGAATAATAGAGTTGAATAGTTGAATAAGAGAGTATTTTTGAGGATACATCGGCACACCAATCATGGCACGAGATGTACTAAAGGATTTAAGATGCATCCCTTTCCTCAAAGCAAGATGTTCTAAATAATTATTACTCAGAATCTCAGGATAGAAAATGAAACCCGAATTCCTTGGCTGTTTCTCCACTTCCAGCAGATTTTTAAACAATATTTTTGGTCGAAAATTGGGTATTTTTCTTTTAGAGATGAAGAGATAAACAGCAGAATTTGAAGGAATAAAATATTATTTATGGTTTACACCAGAGTTCCATATGTCAGCCAGATTCCTACTCCCCTCCATATTTCCTAAATCAGAGCCTGAGCTCCAAAGAACAATATCGTCCACAAACATTTAAACTTCACAGTTCCCAGGAATATTTTTTTCAATTCTTGCAAGAAAAAGTGTGAATAAAATAGGATTCAAAACCGAGTCCTGGTGAAGGCCTTGACATATTTAATAACTATTTGAGGTCAATCCATTGAACCTCACTCTAATGTGTCTATGTCTTAAGCAACCATAAATGCAAGGCAATGCTTTACCACGTATGCTGAACTAATTATACAGTTTCATAATTACATTTTAAGTCCAAGCCCTATCAAAAGCCTTAGAAAGGGAAAAAACAGCTATAGTATGATTTGTATGTTTCTTGTTATGAGTGTTTCTGACTCTGACTAAAATAAAGCCCTTAGTCAATTGTGCAGTGTCCTTCTCTAAAACCGTATTGGTCCATTGGTAGAAGGTTGTAGGAATTCAAATAAAATATAAATTTTTAAAAATCATTTTCTATATAATCTTACATGGTATGGAGGTCAAGATAATGGGTCTAAAACTCTCAGCAGAAGCCATGTCTTTGCCATGTTTCCTAAAATGCATTACAACTATTTTTTCCAATGACGAGGAAGACTACCCAGTCCCCAGGAAGCGCTTATGATGTCTAAGAGCCTTTGTTTTCCATGTGGACCCAAGAGGCAGATCATTTGACTGTGAGTTTTATAAAGCGCGGAAGAAGTATTTAATTATGAACCTCAAATCGTAATAGCAAGCTTTTGAACAGACCATTCTTTGCTGAAAATTGCCGATTCCGCATGAGAGTTATTGTGGCAGCCATGAACAACATTACTTGTCATGGTCTTCACATACTTGTCGTTGCTGGTAAAACTTAGGTTACTCGTCAATTGGTAATGATCTCTTAATTTTTTAGCACTTGTTCATCATTCTGAACCAAAATTCCATTTTTAGATTAGATAGTGTTGCACGTTTTAACTTAAGGATGTTCTTTACTAATGTCCTTCAGCAGTTTCCACAATTTACTGTTAGGTCATCTTAAATCCATACTAGCACCGAGTTCATTTAACTTGTCTCTCTTAGTCTGTACGTACATCTATTTTATTTGTATATTCACTCTGTTTAGTTTGATTCTATTTGTGTTATAATGATCAGAATCCTGATAATTCAATATTTGTTTCCTCTCTACGATTTTACTGTAGGCATTTTATTGAAAAGTTATGGCATTTTCCTTTTAAATTTACCTCTAGAAATAGATTGGTCAGCAGCACTGAAACTGATCCATTTGAAGGACTTTCAGTCAGTCTCTAAGCTATCAGTAAGGGGATTTGCGCTTACCAGATATTCCCTTCCAAAAGTGGAAGTTTTCACATCGGCATGTTTTGATTTCCATCTTCTATGACTACTAAACTGCATAAAATAAATCCTTAATAAAAGCAACTTATATTATAGTTAATACTTCTTTTTTAGGATGTAGAGACGTACAATTTAGAAGACTTTAAATACAACTTTGTGAATATGACTGCTTATAGACTCATTGATCCAGAATACTGTGGCGTGAGAAAAATTTTAAAAGACATGGAGAAATTTCAGTCTATTGGACATCATATTATAAACAGAACGAATGTCATTAAGGTAAACTTAAAAATTATTTAAATGACTAAAATACATTTATAAATGAAAACGTATTACATTTATTTAGTTACATAAAATATAGGACTTTTTTTTTATTTATAAGTGTTCAAACGTAAATCATTCGGATTTTGCGTGTGGAATGGCATAATATAAATTCTCGTCTACAGAGAAGTTGATAGTAGGAACAACCCCGTATTTGTACATGGTAATGATCAATTCAGAAGAGATGGATTATTAAGTTCATCCGCTATTTTCATCAATTACACACCCGTCAATTAGAAAGATATGATTAATGAATAGATAAGGATAAGTTCAAAAATCTCTTTTTAAATTTTATGTTGTCTGAATCATTGATGAATTTATTCTCATAATTGATTGTTCCATATCAAATCCTATTGAACTACTGGAAAATTCCCAGCCAAAAACGAAATTATTTTAATGGTTTGATCAAAATACTACCCATACAACTACGCATTAAAAAATTCTAAATGAATTACAGGGGAAATATTCGTTAAACATAGCAGTCAGTTATGATGATCAGAAATTTACCAATATTCTCTTATGGAGTATAAGAGCAGGAAACTTTGTTCTTACATTAATAACCTCATTGATTATTTGCCTCAAAGTTGATTTAAATTGTTTCTGATCAAACAAGTCGATAACCAATATCGAAACTCATTTTGGTTTACAAAAATTCATAGTTTTGTAGTTTGAAAATATGTAAGAGTTTTGCAGTTTTTTTATTAACAACCAACATCGTCAATAAAATTTAATCATTAGTCAATATTTATTAATTTTAATTAGTTTATGATTTCATTTTCTCAATTCTTTGATTAATTTAAATTTTATGGAAACTATGTGAGTAATTAGTAATATAATTAATTGAGAGTTTATTGAGGATACATAAAAATTATTAATTTAAAAAATTAGAAAATTTTAACTAGTATATTTATGTTAAAAATTGTTTAGCGTAGTATAAAATAATTGTATGATATAACAGTATCTTTGCCTCAAAATAAAATACACAGTTCTTTAAATTATTGTTTAACAAAAATGCTATGTCTGACGACAAAATATAGCTAAAACTGCAAGCAAACACGCATTAATCAGTTTTATGCACAACATATGTGTACTTTATCTTAAAAATCCTATTTTAATACACATTTTTTTATATAAATTCATAATACACAATAGAAATTATTCAAGATTTTAAAAACTACTCGAATAATATTGATGTTCTTAATCCAACAATGTATCTTGATGTGAATTACATATTTTAATTCCTTAATACTTCTTCCAGACTGAACCGGCACTGATTTACGACTCTGTTTACGCCCTTGCGTGGGGTTTGAATGCCCTGCAAGGTGGTACTACTCTCCGTCCAGCCAATGTGTCTTGCGAAGAAGAGGTGCCATGGACAGACGGAAGCAGTCTTTTTAACTACATAAATTCGGTAAATAAATTTTTAAATACAAATTTATAAAATTTTATGCTTTAAGGAATAGATTTTATCAATTCAGTAATTTATTGAATTATAAAGTATAAATATGTAGTGCTGCTATTTTTTCAAATAAACATTTTATAAAAACGTAAATAATTATATTAATGTTCTTAGCACCAGTAAGAGACCATTTTATAACTTCACGATAGAATTATAAAAATAAATTTAATAAATTGGACGAAAGTGATTAAATAAATATTGTTGTATCTGGAAATATATCTCATGTATTTTTTAATATTTTAAAATTGTAATACTTTTTTTATTCAATCTACTTTTATACAATTCTGTAAAGGACAACAAATTTACCTAAATACCTTTTAAATTAATTACGCTTTTAAAAACGTTAATACGTTAATCAAGCATTATAAACTCTTTTTTATGTTCCTAATAAACTTTATATTCAACATACAGCGAATTTGGACTAATGAACTGTTATGGTAAATTCCAATAATTTATAATGAAAAATTCAACCTGTAATATGTCAGACATTTTCTGATTTGAAAACATAGTTGAAATACTTAAATACATCCAAAATAACACTTGCATTTTAGTCCAATTACTGTTTGAATATTAAACTAATTTTTAATAACATACTCATATTCTACAATTTAATTTAGTGATGCTAACATATTCTACTTATGACAATGTCTTAATTACTTATGAAAATTCAATCAGATATAACTTCCTAATTTGTACATTTCTAAAAGTGGAAATTATTTTAATTTGTATCTTGACTCACAAGTCGTTATTTATTATTTGATTGTATCACAAAATGTATATTTCTTATTATTCTTTCATTTTATTGACATGCAAACAATAAAATGTTAATAATCCGCATTAATAACAGTTTGTCTTTTTGGAAAAATACATATTCAATTCAAAGGGATGTAGAAGTGCTTGCTGAAATAAATGAATAACCGAATTGATGGAAAACGTAAATATTAATGAAATAATGTGAGTATTTTAGGTAAAAATTATTTATTGCATTTATATTTAGGTAGAATTTTGTGGATTAACTGGTAAGATACAATTTAAAGAAGGTCGCCGCAGCAATCTGAAGCTAGATTTACTTAAATTGAGGCAAAACAATATGGAAAAGGTAAATATAATTTTAACTTTTAAATTAAGTATAAAATATTTAAAATTGAGTAAAATATTTTATTTTGATTGTTTAAATGAATTTTAACGAAATTGTTTCAAATTGTTTTTTTTTCTTTCGGATAAGTAATCTGATTGTTTAATACAAAGTGAATATAATATTTTTTCTATTAGTTATTAATGCTGCAAATTATTTCAGTTAATGTAATCAAGAATATCAAAAAAAAAATTGAATTTCATTTCTTCTAAGCGAAATCAATGTTTTTGTTTTTAATAAAAGGTTGGTGAGTGGTCAACTACTAGTGGATTAAACATCACAAATCACGCCGCTTTTCATGAATTCGGGACCACAAATATCACTCTTAGAGTTACCACAATTGAAGTAAGTAAATTTTATAACTTGGAGGAATATATTTCGTATTCTTAATTTAAATACGTTTTTTGTGACAATTAAAATTTACATGTTGTGCCTTTTTCAAAATTTATAAATTGATATATTTTAATAATATATTTAATTATTAATTATTAAGTATATTTTGATAATTAATATATTATTTTTTGATATATAATAATTGATATATTTTAATAAATTGATGTATCTTAATAATATAGTTACTTTCAGATTAATTAATATTAATCTGTTTTAAGAACGGTTAACGGTATTTTGAAACCTTGTTACACAATAACTTCTTGAAATATTTAAAAATTTCCACACAATATTTGGATAGACAGTATAAAAATTTCAAATATGAATTTATGACATTGTTTGCTACAGAAAAGGAAATGATACTACAATTTTACAATTTGATAAAAAAAAAAGTACTAATGAGGAAAGTACTCAGAGAATCATACAATAATTAGTTTGTGAAATAATTTACATATATAATTTTAATATAATTTACTATATATATATATATACATATATATATATATCTATATATACATATATACTATATATATATATATATATATATATATATATATATATATATATATATATATATATATATATATATATATATATATATATATATATGTATATATATATATATATATATATATATGTATATATCTATATATATATATATATACACACATATATATATATATATATATATATATATATATATATATATATATATGTATAACAGAGTTGATCATCGATATATTATTAGTCACAATGGCTAAATTGCATACACCCACAAAAAAAATACATGCATATATATATATATATATATATATATATGATTACATACTTCCTAAATTCCTAAAGTAACTTCACATTATCTTGGTGTTGCACAAAATAAAAATTGCTATGTTGCAGTTAATCATCCCAAATTAATTTTCTTTAAAGAATTTTTGTATTAATTATGTTTTTTTATTACAAACATCATGCTTTATAGTAAAGAATAATAAACACAACCTTATTTTATTCAGATATAAATTGATTTAAAGAATTCGAAATGTAAGCTTTATTTTACGATAATTAACATAGAATATCATTTATATATGGAAGGAATTTTCTGAAGTGAAATATAATTTACTACCTAAAAATTAAGTTATATAGCATATACTTGTGATAAATATATTTTATCTGAAACCTAACATAGTGTAAACATTTTTGACAAGAAATATATGAGAACAGTTTATAAAGAAACATGATTCATTTTTTTATTCTAATTAATGGGAACTACCCAAATTGATAACAAAATGTCTGCACTTGATTAGGAAGAAAAATGTTAGCCTAAACTGATACTTATTTGCTTCATATAACGTACGGAGTTTATGATGAGAATAAAATTCAATACTAAAAGAATGTATTAGGATGTTCGTATACTGTTTCATCATTTAAATATAGTTTAAATTCATATGCAATCACAGTAAATTTTTGCCCTACCACTAATAGAGATGAGCAGACAAATATAAATACAATATAATAGTAAAAACAAAATTGCAGTTTCAAATAGAGAAAATATTTCAAAATAAAACAGGTCTTTGAAATTACTTCAATAAAAATAGTATAGGTAAAGTGTATAGTTCTGCAAAATTAGATTAATTATATTAAATATGTGCTTAATGTATAAATTCAAATCAATATTTATGTAAAGTAAGTTTCAATTTATGATTTGAAAATTATTTCATTGACCTTTCAAGCAATATTTTGTCTTCTACGTGATTGGGTTTATTATTTTATTATAAATTTGGAAATACATTGTAAAATAATTTTTATCATTTCACCTAACTTTAGAAAATAATTAATTTAATCAAAATTAAATTGAATAAAAACTATTTAATGGAAATACTATCCGCTTATCTTATAAAATGTAATTTCTTCCAAATACATACGGATGATAAACAAATTTTTATAAACTTTTAAATATTTCAAATAATACTGAATTGCTCATCAATGAATACCATAATATGACAAAACATTAATATTTTATAAGTTGATTTTATAATTTTCACGAGCTCTACATAGATAGAGACGTCATCATTGAAAAATATTTATAAAGGTAGCATAATTTTATTCGTATGAATTATTTTTAAAAATCTCTTTAGGAGATTCATTCAAAAATAAATTGTTTATGATCTATTTCCCAAACACTGGGCAGAGTTAAAGCTTAATAATATCATTTAAAAATGGAATAATTAAGTGTGTTATAAATATTATTAAAATTCTGACTCTATCTGTAATAAATTATTATTACATTTATATGCTCAAAATACTCAATTTTATGTAAACTTTATGCACACTACCTGTTATTTTTGGAGCGACGATTGTACATCCAGTACTTAAGTTACCATTATTAGCCACATATGTCATGCAGAAAGATTCAACTCCCAAGCGGCTGGGTATTAGAAATAAATAAAAGTATCACTCAATTATTTTTTAATTCGTAAATATTGTGAAATTTAATGAATTCGGGGTTTTAAATATTTTACAGAACAATATAGTTTATATCATGAATATTCATGAGATAATTACATTCAAACATAAATGCCTAAATAAGCAGAAATATTGACATTTAATTTAAACTATATAAAATTGTTCACTAATATTATAGAAATATTATACATACAAATTAGTTCATTCTTCTAGTGAGTTATTAATAAGATATGTTGTGATTCACCAAAAATCTAATGGAAACAATAAATGTGTTATAAGAAATCATGGTTTGTGGTTTGAACTTGAGAAATGAGTTGAAATCATAATTGAAATCATGGTTGAAATCATTTCCATGACACAATTTTATATGAATTCATCAAAGTTCCTATTATTGAGAGTAGAACTTTGGAGCAAAAGTGTTTAAGTGAAAAGTGCCTCTATATCTTCCAAAAACTGAAAATTCTGAATATTGAGAAGCAAGTAAGTAGAACTATTAGAAATAATATTTGCTTACATTTGTCAATCATATTATTTATTCTTCAACATCCATCATTGAGTTGTTTTTGATTACATAATCATTACACAAATCCAAATCTGTTGAACAGTTTTCTGGAAGATTTTATGCGTTTCTTCAAAGTCCAGATTTTTTTTTTTTTTTCGATTTGGATTTGATCGAAAAACTTCTCAAGTATCTCAACAATTTGAACATACATTTTTAAATGAATTCCCTTTCACTCACATTGGAATTAACTTACAGATGAATCGCAATTTTTATGTTTTCAGTGATAAATCAGCTCATAGAAAGAAAGATCAAAAACTGATATTTCGATGTAGATGAGAACAAACCCTATTAATATTATACTATTTTCGTTTTGTTTTCTTGTATTTTAAATGCAATTTTCCTTGTGACTCCAATACAACGTTTATTCTAGTCTTCATAAATAATTTTCTTTTATAATTTTTTTTTTGCTTTACCTCAAAATAATTTTACTAATTCTGTTATTAGTAACATATGTAGATCCTCATATCATTCAAACTCACTGAGCAGTTACCATGGGTGCAATGGTTTGGAGAAATTTACTCTCACTTCAGATCAATGTCAAATTTAGGAAATAGACATTCTAGTGCTGCCATCTATCGGAGGATTTGTAGAGCAAAAATCGTACTTTATCTTTATGGTGCCCTGATTAAAAACGAAAGACGCTTCCAATTTACTTAAATTCGCATAGCCAAGGCATAGCGAGCTTAGCTTGTCCAAGTATCATTAGTGACAACAACATATCACACAAAATAGTATTTTGAAATTTGTCTGAATTTTACAGCAGATGTCTTAATTTTTCCAAATGGATTTTTCAAAGATCTAATATAGTGGGTCCCACTTCACAGATTTTTCTGATTAAAAAGTAATAGTAGTGAATATCAGAAAATATTTTATGTGTTTTCTAAGCATATGATGACTAATTAAAGCTATATGTATCTTTATTTATAAATGCAATCGTAAGCATACCATGTACAGTCTCCTTTAAGAATTTGTTCTCAATTTAAGAACATTCAAGGTGTTCGCTTAATGGATACTTTATTATTTATATTCCAAGATGTTCATAATTTCACTGTGGACACTTTCGTTTAGTTTTGTTTCTAAATTAATAAACTAAGAAACTAGAAAACTTTAATTTTTTCATCATTTCTACGCAAACATTAACATAGGAGCAGAAATACCATGCAAGGTTAAAGCAGAAAACTCATTTGTTCATGGGTAAGTAAAAAACTTTTAAATCTGACGCTGTATGCTTGAAAAAAATAAAAATTTTATGAAATATGGTACTGGCTTTAAAATCAGAAATTTCTGGATACTTAAATCTACAATATATTTTCCTAGGAAAATGAATTTCTAAATTTGTATTTTACTCCATAGGAATTTAAACATTAGTTAAAACTCAATAATATTGATGCAAATTTGGAGTTTGACTTTGAAGATGACATTTTGGCGTCAGTGAATAAGATTTGGCATTCAAATTAACGTGAAACAAAATGAAAAATTACGATTGACATTCAGTATGTGCAATGTTTCAATGAATATGATGTCTCAACGAAATCATTTAATTGAATCAGAGGCTTGAAGAGTAGTTGGTTGGTTTGAAGGTGAATAAAATATGAAGAAGCAGAAGCTGTTGGTATTTCACGAAGTATAATCTCCTGGATCTGGATTCCTTTATTTAAGGCTGGAAATATAAGAGGAAGATAGGAAAAAGGCTATAGACTTACAACAACGCCTAATAAAGAGCATTATTTAACGCTAACTGCTCAGTGATATTGAAATATTGATGCTACTTTTTTTAACAATACTTTAGATATGCTTTTGTCGCCACAATTTCGGTACAAACTTCCCGAAACCGCTTTCACACAATAAGGTTGTATGATCACCAGTCAAGTTGTGCATCCCATTAAAAGTAAAGCCACGTCGCTCCCGCAGGCATAATACAGCAACGCATGAGAGCTGGGGATGAAATAAATGATGTTCTTTTCACTGACGATTCATGTTTTTCTCTTCATTCAGATAATAGGAATATTTTATTTGAAGGGAACGTGGTGCTAGAAACAGTTCTGCAATCATACATGAAAATGTCAGATTTGGAAGATTGTCTATACTAGAATTTTGATTGATGAGTACATCCATTTTCATATCATTCGACATTAAGCTCAGACCGATATAAGAATAATATCCTCCGACATATTCTATGATTTCTGTTGACCACAATATCCTTAAATTATTTTCAGCAATGTATATATCGATTGACATAAAATTTAAGAAGGACGGAAATTGATTGTCAGTCAAATTACTTAATTTCTATCAATTTACCTAGACTAGGAAGTGTATTATGAACGAAATTTACTGTAGACTTCAAAAAGGGCAAGTTAATGAATAATTATTAATTAAGAACGTTAAATATGGATTTTCCCTCAATAATTAACACTATTAATGTATAGTCAAACTGATAATCTATAAAAGGAAAAAAAAAGTGTTGGAAAAAAGTAAAATAAAAAAGGGTAGGAATAAATAAAGTAAAGGGTAGTATTTGATTAATTTAGTGAAGAAATCTTAAACAAAAGCAATGCGTAAAAAAATTACACATTCTAAATATTTTTAAATTTTTTGCACATTACATGGAATGTAATTATATTTAACAATTGTTATAGTGTTTAGCACATATCTTTAAATGTTCTATTTTCATGGAAAAGATTATTATAAACCATAAAATATCATTTTCATTGATTCATTTGTTAATGTTTAACAATAACAATTTCTAATAATATAACATTCTGATATGAAAATTTCGATTAAATCTAGTTTATATAAGGAAATAAAATGTAATGTAGCATTAAATTTGTTCTTTATAGGTTTTATAAATTATATTTAAAATAACAAAAATTAGGTGTTATTTTTTGCTTCCTAAAATTTTTATAAAATGTATAATTAAAAATTATCGTATCTTTGAATGTGCAGGCTAAACGCTTTTACGCTTGAATTAAAATATATTTTCTACGAAACTTTCGTAAGAACTACAAAACTTTAATTCAAATGAAAATAAAAGGTACTTTAGAAAGTAGAAAGATTCTGAAGCACACCTTTAATTTTTGCTCTTCGATAAATTAGATTTTCTTAAATGGAAGCATTAAGGTAATTGAAAAAAAAAAGAAGGAAAACTAAATGTGAAACTGTTTAATAGCCATATAACATGCTTTTACTTTTAAAATGTTAATAATTTGTAAAATAATTGAATCCTTTAAATGATAATGAAATAAATCAAATAATTATAAATAAAAGTTTGGAAAAAATGTATTATGTCTCAAAGTTTACATTCAGTTGGAAAATTGTTATTTATGTATCATTCATCTATTTGAAGCAGAATGTTTTTGAAACTACCAAATACTTGTATGGAATTCTTTTTTTTAAGAATACTATCCAGATTGGCACCATGTAAATTAGATTATTGTATTGATTTGCACAATGTTTAGTTTAAAAGTCCGTTTGAGCAGCGTGTCTTAACCTTTCAGTATTCGCTAAACAATATTCAATCATAATTTTGACTATTCCCCCAATACGCAATAAAATGTATACAACAATGTATTTTGAGCATTTTGTAGCTAAATCTACACAATGGTCTTAATTTTAAACAATACAAATTGACAAGAATACTGATATTTTACTTTGGTAACTCAGATTGTTAGCATTTAAAAAACAAGAATAGTGAACTTCTTGCCACCAGATTCTTGTTTTGTCAATACTCAGAATCAATAAGTAAATGAGAATAAAATAAGTTAATTATTAAATATTATGTGAAAATTTGTTTTGCATATGTACGAACTTTCAAACAATTTTTTATAATATATTCTCTTATATATGCTCACGCGCATCTTTAGTGTGTTTTTATGTGCTTAAGGAACGAGCCCCACTTCTTAAGAATTGCTGCGTTAGAGGTTTAGAAGTTCGTCAACCATAAGAAATCACTCATTTTATACAAGAGTCGTGTATGTTGGTCACAGAATCACGAAAACTGGTTTAGATATTATATTATTTTTACCAGGAATGCTTAAACATTATGCCCAAGATACACAAATTTTTTAGAATATCAAATGAATCTTTAAAAAATATAAGGTTATGATTGCTGAAAATGGGACAGAAGATCCATTTTTTGCTTCAAGATTAATAGACAAACAAATCATACATGGATAACTGAGAAGAACGCTTACGTTCGGAGGATAAATTTTTCTAACATATATTAGGACAATAGGTCATTTCTAACTACTGTGCTACTACCGTGAATATCGTTTTTAATAGACCATGCTCCAGTGACCAGTCAAAATTCAATAATATAATTGTGATAAAGTTTTTAAAAATATTAATTATATGAAACTGAATCCTGTTATAGAATTTGCTAAGCAGTATGTCGATAAATGATTATTTTCTAAAATCTTATTCACTGGATTTCTGATTGAAATTATTGACTGAAATATAATTGTATTCTCACACATGTTAGTATGCTATTCTCTCAATATTATGTTATTATTGAAACCCATTTATAAATTATTACATAGCGCATTTTATGTTCATGAAATTAGCTTGCAGGTGAAGTCCTGTTGCATTTATAATCTTTCTTTTACGATTGCCAAAGGATTCCAGAGTTAATCAGTCAGAGAGTGCCTTACACAAGGATTGTCAATTAATTTTATAATCACGCTATTTTTAAATGTACTTTACTTCATTTGGTTTGTAAGACGGATCAAAATGCCTGTCATATGATGTCGATAAATAACTATGCATAAAATTAAAAATTAATAATATTACTATAATAAGAGAATAGTGATTAGTTATTATTAAAGAATGAATTAATATTTGATACAATAAATGTACATCATGTTATTTAGGTTACAGGAAACGATGGAATAAAAATTTGAAATTATATTACTAATAAAAAGGTGCATTTCTTTTTTGCATGAGATATTTTAATGGATTAATTTTACTTAATACATCATTATTGAATTTCACCTATTTATAATATTTAATAAAAACACTTTTTTACATATTCCACTCAAATTGAAAAAGTTTTAGTACATTTAAAATCATCATTTTGTAGGATAAGAACAAAATGACAAACAAACATTTTTTCAGTATACAAATTTGATTTTAAAGTAATGCTTATAATTATTAACAATTTAAAAATACCCATTATGAAATTCTTAATAAATTATTTATTAGCTGTTTGAATAACTATTGCAAAAACTAATTAAGTGATATATAAATAGTAAACATTAATTTATACAATTTTCTTATATTGTAAGCATAACAAAGAAATAGAATGAATAGATAGAAATCGATCAAATTAATAACAAAATCTAAGCAGTTCATTAGAAATTTCCTTAGAATTAAAAAATACAATTTATTTCAAAAATAATTTTAAGAAATCTAATTTTTAACTTTGTTCAAAAGTAAAGCAAAAATTTTCACGAATTGGTGATAATACTATTATGATGAAGCTACTAAACGTAACTATAAATTCCCTTGACAAATTGTCTAAATCGAATGCAATTATTAACAAAATAACGCAATGAATTTATATATTAAATAGTTTAAAAACTACTGTTGATAAATATCCAATAAGTGAGTTGCAAATTGATTTGAATATAAAAATAATCTCATAATATAATAGGTCATACATAATAAACTTTTATTCATGTGGTTTTTCAATGAGAAAAATCTGTGCTTCAAACATAGAATGTATTTATTTAATCGCAACTATATACAAACATATGTATATTAGCGTACTTTGTTCTAAGAAATATTTTTGAAAGATAACATCTATTTGTCTAGAGCAATAAAATTGTAATTAAACATTTTAAATACACATATTTCAAATAAGCATCCACAGTATTGAAAAGTACATAAAATGCTATTGTGTTACACATAACCAATATTTTTCTTGATTGACGTGATTTTATTATGAACTCTTTTGTCAGGCTTTTTGTTAAAGGATTTTTGCTTCATATTTTTTTAATTAACAATTTTTATATAAAAAAACTCTTAAAGCAAGAGTATAGAATTAAGTATGAAAAATCCACATAAAATTTTTATACATAACATTATATTTTCTATGACTTTCTGGAAAATTTAAGATTTTTAGTTAGACCACGTAAAGGGGTTTTAATAAAAAGAAAACTTATCTAACTATATATAAAAAAATTATTAACATTTAACACATAAAAGCAAATATTATTGCTCTTCATTAAAAAATAAATCAAACAATTATTATGTAATGAAAATACTAAATATTTCAATGAATTCTTCTGTTAAAACGCGTTATTATATTTGTCATTAGAGAAAATGTGCAAACAAATTTATTACTTGCTTTACCAAAAAATATGTGTGTTAAAACAAACTGGATCTTATTTCATTCGACATGCCTCGTATAATCAGGCTGATCCATATGTGATGGTGAAGGAAAATACTACATTGAAAGGAAATGATCGATTTCATGGTTTCTGTATTGATCTTCTCAAAGCAGTAGCTGACTGGTTGCAGTTTGACTACGTTATAGAGCTTGTACCAGACAGAAAATATGGCGCCGTTGATACAACAAATGGAGATTGGAATGGTATGGTGAATGAATTGTTAGTGAAGGTTAGTAAAGAACATACACGGCGTACTAACAAAATCTCCAAGATCAAAACTAATATAACTTGCTTTGAAATTTTTCACGTTTTCTGGAAAATGTTGTCAGAGTGTACTAGTTTACCAGCAGTTTTTTTTATCAGATACTATGATAAATTTCCATTAATAAATATAAAAAATGAAGTAAACATTTAGATAAAATGAAAATTTAAATGTGTAAATAACTATTCAAAAATAATTTGAAAATAAAAAAATGTCTTTTGAAACTTAATATATATTTTATATTAATATTCATAAAGTGTATTGGCTTAACAAATTAAATATAAAGCAAGTGACAAAGCCTCTAGAACCACAATTTCTAGACTAGCAAGCGGCCACACTTGGGCTCTAACGTATTTCGAAGACAGGAAAATCTTTGAGATCTTCTCTGAATGTAAAACTGAGCAGCCTTCTCCTAATTACATCTTGGACTGTTTGAGACTTTCCAGAGAGAATACGAGGACCCCTTCTGGTCCTTGATTTCTTTAGGATTAACGGTTTGATGAATCTTGTCTGACTTCATCAGACATTTGGAAGATACGCCACAACAATATAACCTAATAAACCAGAATTTCAGACAAATTACAATCTACTGGTTTTTCAAATACAAATTTATGAAATGAATAAAGTTGATGATGAAATTTCTCATAAAATATGTCTGTTGTTAGGTCATCTAATAAAACATGTCTGTTGTTTAGGTTTTTACTCTGATTATAAAACTAAACAATTGAATTGCATTTTAAGTCTAAACAGTAAAATAATAATACAAAGGATAAATTATGCTATGTGAATGCGTACTATAATACTAATATAAAATGTATGACTCCAGATTAAAAATGAAAAAATTCAAAGCAAGAAAAATATTGTCCAAACTTATTTGACTTAGAAGAAGAAACTCCATCTCCTGTCGACAGTGACATCCGGCTTTTAGTAATTATAGATTTAGCCTTCTCTTTAGGTTTCTTTGCTTTGTTAAGCCTTTCTCTCTTCTGTCCTCACTGCTTGTCCTTTCCTATTAGTCAACGCCCTATGTGATGCTAAAAAGTGACCGCAATCTGACTGGAAATGATCGCTTCGAAGGATTCTGCATTGATTTGCTGCGAACCATTGCTGAGCTGCTGGGATTCAACTATGACCTGTATTTGGTGCCGGACAACAAGTTCGGTGCGGAAAACACGTCATCAGGTGAATGGAGTGGATTAGTCAAAGAAATCATCGAAAAGGTATAGCATTGCCTTCCCTGCACCTGCAGTTCCTTTCAAGTCACTAAGTCCCTTTCATCTTCCATTCATATTTCTTAATGCAATTTTTAAGATAGATAATTCATACAATCCATTTTAATCTCATGAATTTTAGTTATTTTCTATTACCAAATTATATTATGATATAGATTTTAAATTAACGCTAATTGTGTATAAATTATTTTAATTAAATCATAAAATATGCTGTATATATATGTATGTAAAAAAAACTGCTAATATGCTATAAAATATATTTATAAATTTGATGTATAAATGTGAATGTATGTGTATTACTTTCATTGGTTTGATGGTGTATGAGTGAAGTTTAAGGTGTTACAGTTGAAATGGAAGTCTCATTTAATTTTGTTATAAAAGTAAACAATGTAATTTGTATATTTAAAGCAAAACAAATATAAAGCATTTGAAATCACATGAATTACAATTTAGCATGTTTCAATTATTATAATAAAGCACGTTCTATGTATTATTTACAAGGAAATGCTAACAGCCAATCAATTATATATATATATATATATATATATATATATATATATATATATATATATATTATATATATATATATATATATATATATATATATATATATATATATATATATATATATATATATTGTATATATATATATATATATATATATATATATATATATATATATATATATATATATATATATATATATATATATATAAATTCTGTTTGTATTCTCCGCAATATTTAAGCTGATTTCCTTAATATTTGAAATAATCATAATGGACTATCAACTAATTGTAATTGGAAGACAAATGACATTATGAGGCACCAAAATGATTTATTGTGTCATCAACGAGAAGTTGGGAATTTAAGGTTTCCCGATGTATTTCGGTTGACCACTCATCGAGATGAAATAATAATTTGGGTTACAATCAGAAACGATTGTAGATCGTCTAAAACACTCTTGATAAGCGCATTAATGCCACAACACCATGTATGTGAGGAACTGGCGTTTATAATACAATCTTATCTTATCTTAGGCAGTTCCTACATATAACGTTATATCAGACGAAGAAGTATCGCGCATGTATATGTTTAGCTGATTATCTTTGCAGCATTTCAGAACACACGACTATCCATTGCTAAGAGCACTATCAAAGTATCAATCATGCTTGTACCTTGGGGAATATTTGTTGGAATCAACACAAGAGATTGTACTACTTCATTCAGATTACTCTTCGTTTTTCATCAATGTACAAATTTATATTTGTCTATTAATAACATCACGTATACTTTCATTTATGAATTTATATCATTTTTTTTGTGACACCGCATTTTCTATTTCATGCAGTGCCTATGCATGGATATAATGAGAATGATCACGAGAAAGAGATTTTACTGAACGAAGCATGTACATTTCAAAACAAGATTCAAGTAAAATGAAATACATGCCATTTAAAAGCAAGCAAGATTAAATTATTAGTAAATGAAGATTAAAAATATGACCATTTAAAAATGGATATTATTATTACATTGCTGGACAATTGCTAAGGACGGTTAACACTATCATCCATACCGACCAAAAAATGAAAGGAAGAAAAATTCTGAATATTAGTATAAGTGCAGGATATAATAAGATGAAGTATGAGTATGCAAATTCTTTTCCACGTCTGTTCATTACGTGATAGCGTCCATAAGAGCTTTAAAGGTTTTGACGCGTATGGACAGTTGTTGTTTCAAGTCATAGTATTATAGAAAAGATTTAATAGAAAGACTTGAAATTTTTGGCATGTCTTTCCGACATTACTTAGATGATTTTATGCGTGGTTGAATTATTGGAAAGATCAAAGAAGGGCGAAGATTAACAGATGTTGCCAGGTAGTTCGACATCGCTCACATCGAGTTGTTTCACGGCTGTGGAAGTCATTTAAAACTACTGGAATGTTTAGTAGGGGGCTCGGGGGAGGTCGTGTTAAAAGAACGACACCTGCAGAAAAAAGATGTATTGTCATATCACAAAAAGGAACAGGCGCACCATAGCTCAGCACATATGAAATCAGTTTCGTGCTGCCTCAGGAAAGCATATCTCCCAAAAAACTATTGCCAGACGTTTGAGGGAAGGAGGACAATACGCCCGCAGACCTGTTGTGTGTGTCCCATTGACCAGACAGCACCATACTGCCCGTTTGCAATGGTGTCGTGAGCATCGCAATTGGACTGAACAGGACTGGGCATGCGTACTGTTTTCAGATGAGAATACGTTATGTCTGTCATTGGATTGTAGACGAGAATTGATCTGGCCGAGAGTGGTACTGTTTATCATCCAGAAAATATCCAGGAAAGGGACCGATATCCGACATGAAAATCATGGTGTCGGCCGGCATCATGATCAATGGCCGCAAGCCCCTACATGTGGCTGCGAATGGGACTATGGTGGGACAACGATACATTAATGAAGTTCTACTTCCTCATGATTGTCTTTTCCGTGGTGCCGCCAGTCATAAATTTGTTTTACGGACGACAACGCAACATATCATCGAACACTCGCTGTTCAGGATTGTCTAGACAGCGAGGGTATTCAACACCTTATATAGCCATCACGTTCTCCAGATCTAAACATTATTGAAAATGTGTGGGATGCTTTTGGGAGGTAAGTTGTTGATCGAAACTATCATCCGACAAACAAGAACACCCGCATCCGTGTGTTCACAGAGGAATGGGATAAATTGCCTCAATAATTGCTGCTGGATAATGTTGTGCAAAGTATGATACGACATTTGGAATGTTGCACCACACTTCATGGTGGACATATCCCGTACTGATACCTTTCTTCAAGGTGCCTGCTGACTTTTATATCCATTGTTCTATTTTTCCGTAGGCAGCATCAAATGAACATTTTTTCTTTCAGATGTTTCATAGTTTTTGTACTTTCCAGAACAATAAATATCCTTTATTCTAATATCTGAACAGTGTGGCAACTATAGTTTATCCTACTAGGGCTCATGTCTCGCTAAATGTTATGCTACATTGCAATTTGTGATCCTTCCTTAGCAATTGTCCAGCAGTGTAAAAAAACAAAGTAGTTTAAGTTTCGTTTTTTTTTCTCCTTTTTCTTTTGAATAGATTTTAAAATTTAAGAAACTATATAATTTCAAAATTTATGAAATTACATGTTCAAAAGTTTTATAAAGCATTTAATTTGTAAAATTATTAATTTTTTTAATTACTAAAATGAACTAATGAATGTATTTGAGTAATAATATGCTCAAAGCAAAATTTTAAAAAATCAATAAAAAGTAATTCATATATCAAATAATTCTAATATTTCATGCAGTAATCTGTCAAAGTTACAACGGTGACATTTTGTATGTCATAATGGCCTGGCTTCTATTAACATTATAAATCTTCCGTCCATATCAGTTTAATCAGTTTTAACGAAAAAACATTTGTTACAAAAATAAAATCTCAATGAAAGTAATTTATTTTAAATTTAATTTTCTTGAAAATTATATGCTACTTTTAATACTATTTGAAAAAAAAAATATTTATCATATAAAATTATTTTATAAATTACCATTAGTTATGTAAATTTAATATTTTGATAAATAAAGAATTTATCTACAATTCACAGATTTACTTTTGATTTGATAAAATGTTATTAAAATTAAAAAATATATATCTTTGTTCTCTTAGAATGCCGATTTAGCTGTAGCCCCCATGACCATTAATTACGCCCGAGAGAGTGTCATTGACTTTACAAAACCCTTCATGAATCTTGGAATTGGAATTCTCTTCAAATTACCCAAGAACATGCCTGTCAGATTATTTTCTTTTATGAGTCCTCTAGCTGTAGACATTTGGCTCTATGTGTTGGCGGCCTATGTACTGGTTAGCGGTACTATGTTCATAGTAGCAAGATTTAGTCCTTACGAATGGCAAAATCCACATCCTTGTGTTGCTGAGTGTGACGTCATGGAAAACCAGTTCAGCTTAGGAAATAGGTAAATGTACTTCATTCATTTTTTATGATTTATTTTAATTTTTAAACACCATTTAAAGTTACATATTTAAAAGTATCAAATATCACATCGGTTTAATTATTTAAATTTTCTATATAGGAAACATTTAATCATAAAAACGCTAGTTTCATTTTTATATCTATTTTTTCTTGAATGTAATAAGATTATAAAATTTAGAAATTTATTGTTTGTTGTAAATCAATTGAGTAGCATCTATAATGGTTTATTATTTTCACCATCCATATTAGCAGATTATTAATTAGAAATATCATATTTAGAAACACATAAAGAAATGATTATAATCTTATTGATATTTAACATAAAAATTTGCGGAATTATTCATGATTATTACTAATAACATATTAATATGAATGATTTTTCTGGGTTGCTTCCAAGCTTCCAAGGTTGCTTTAATTATTATAATTAAACAACAAAATTAAGTAACCGAATACCTTCGAAACTAATTTTTTTAGATTATAATTTAAAATGTAATTATATTTTTCTCAAATGTGTTCTAAAGGAATTTAATTTAAATTTTTGTCGTTATTTAAATCCAGTTTAAAATAACTACAGAAACGAAATGATATTTCATTTAAATTTTTTCTTCTAAATTATAAATAATTTTATGAAATTAATATGAAAGTAAAGTAATATTCACTATAAATAGGATGAATAGAGCTCTGAAAAATACTTTTTCTAATAATACAAATATTATTCTAACTTGAAATAATATCATAATAGGAAACAGATTCAGAAAATATCAACATTTTAACGGTGCCTACTGTTGACACATGTTCAGAGAAAAAGAAAAAATATAAATACTTTAATAAAGATCCTTCGTTAAACTGATGAAAGGACTGCGTGCTAATATGAACATAGTCCATTCTGTCCAATAATAGTTAAAATATGAGCAAGAAACTTCAAAGAAATTAGGTAATGATTTGTAATCATCAAATTTTTCAAGCAAAAAAAAAAAAAAGTATAAAGAAAGACAGAAAAAAAGTCACTGAACATTTTTTTGTGAAAACCGGAAAAATGGTATTATTTTTAAATTAACTATACTTTTAATAACTAAAAAACACAAAATTATCTTTCTTTATATCTATATAGATTTAATTTGTAAAACATAGTTCTTTTTCTAAAAGAAAACAATTACTGTAGAATACTGTTTTGACAGTTCGTTCCAGTAGATTCAACAGAAAAAATTGATAACTATCAAATAATAACAATAAAAAATGTGCCAAATAAAATTTTACAAGAGGATCCAAAGAAAATATCACAATCATTAGTAAATAAGCAAGGATAAAAAAATGAATGTAATTTTTTTCCTGTCTTCAGAAGTGAAAATTAAAATATTTTACTAGAAAATATTCAATTTCATGTAAGAATTACTTTAAAGACAAATAAATTATTTTCATAAATTAAGATTAATTAATATTTATGAACAAAAATGAGTTATATTCTAAAACTAGATTATAATTTTACATAACATCCGGTTTGCAGAAATGGTCTTTCGGTACCGTTGAATTGGATTACGTAAGTTCTAACTGAAATGTCAACAAAAAATGTAAACATTTATCATCAAAAAGATATTTTTTTTTAAATTATGAACTAAACATTTTTTGATGAAATGGTGAAACATATCGGAATAAAGAAAGGGTATCGGCGCCTGAACTGAAATCTACTTTCCTTGATTCTCATGGATTTCAAATGCATTGTCACAATTTTATCTAAAAATATACAAAAATAAGCTATTTTTTTTTACATACCAGTGTCTCAAGCATGAATATTTTAAGAAATTCATTTTAATGGAAAACAGTAGTTTTAGAAATGAGAAATATAGGATCAGTGTAAAAAAAAAAATGTGAAAGCATTTTCCATAGGAAAAAATTAGGCTTTATATCTGAAAAAGTTATTGAACATATATTTTTCTTCATATAAAATATTTAGAATACCTTAAATTAGATTTATTAATGCTTTTAAGAGTTTGAGTGATATTATCAGTAAAAATCAAACTTTTTATTCAAAAGCACTGATTAGTATTGATCTTGTTTGAGTAGCTTCAAATGTTCTCGCCCGTTATTTTTGAAACTGCGGTGTGACCCCTGGATCATATACCGGCTCGGACATGGATGTTACTTTCTTTTTTCGTTCTCTCTGTGTTTCTCTGTCCTTTCTTCTGGGATGATGTATGAATGTGGCCCACCCTAAGGGTGTGTGGTGGTATGGCGTGGGCAACGCCACCTACCTTCGTTACTTGGTTCACAGGTGCCCACAGGTTAACGACAAATGAGTAGCAGCGCTTGGCCTTGTTGTGGCATAAGGTTCATCATCCAAATCCCCAAAGTTGGAAAAATAATTTTGTAAAATGTCCTCCTCGACAATAGTTATTAAGTAACTTTGAAAAAATATTGGATAGAGTAAGATATTTTTAAGATATTTCAAAGATTCATTAATGTATTTTTTTGAAAAATGTATTAAAGTAGAAAAATATATCTCTAAGTGGAAGTAATTTTATCTCTATTCGAATACTAAAAACCTTAATTGTGGATAGTAAAAAAATCATAAATATCGCATTTGTAACTAAGAAATATTATATTTATAAAAGTTAATATCTGCTCAAAAATTAATTTTACATTAACTAATGCGTAACGTTTCCTTTTCTTTTTAGTTTCTGGTTCACCATAGTAACTCTCATGCACCAAGGTTGTGACCTGAATCCTAAAGCGACATCGACGCGTATCATAGGCGCCATCTGGTGGTTCTTTACACTGATCATGATCTCCTCTTATACGGCCAACCTGGCCGCCTTCCTTACCGTAGAGCGCATGATAACGCCAATAGAAAGCGTCGAAGATCTGGCGGAGCAAAGCAAGATCTCATACGGCACGTTGGAAGGCGGCTCCACTATGACCTTCTTCAGGGTAAACATCTATAAACTCAGTCATGGACATAAAGTGTATTTTCTGTACCAATAAGTATTTTGGTGCTGAAATCTTCTTACTGAAATATTTCCTTTATAATTTATTTTGTTAGGATTCGAAAATAGAAACATATCTTAAGATGTGGAGATTTATGGAGAATAGACCCTCCGTATTCGTGAGCTCTTACGAGGAAGGGGTGCAACGAGTGCTGGAAGGTAACTACGCATTCTTGATGGAGTCCACTATGTTGGACTATATGGTTCAGAGAGACTGCAACTTAACCCAAGTTGGAGGTCTTTTAGACTCAAAAGGCTATGGCATCGCTACACCCATGGGTGAGTAGTGTATAATTAAAAGTGTATGTACTTATAAGCAAGCAGTTTCTAAATCAAAATTTTACTAAACTGGAAAATTAAACAACACATATTTATTTACCCAGGTTCCCCGTGGCGCGACAAAATCTCTCTGGCCATACTCGACCTTCAAGAAAAAGGGGTCATCCAGATGCTTTACAACAAGTGGTGGAAGAGTCCAGGCATAACGTGCTCTAGGGATGATAAAAATAAGGATGGAAAAGCAAATGCTCTGGGTGTAGATAATATTGGAGGAGTTTTTGTGGTTCTGATGTGTGGGTTGGCTCTTGCAATTCTTACAGCTGTAGCAGAGTTCTGTTGGAATTCAAAGAAGAGTGCTCAGTCTGCGAGGGTAGGTATGCCCGTTTACTTTTCATTTACTTTTATCATTATGAATTTCAATCTTATTCTTCTTCAACGATAGATCCAGAAACATTAACGATAAGACACTAAAGTTTCAATTAAATTAAATTTCTGTATAAAATCTACGGACGATTAAATCATACAATGTGTGATATCTTCGCAACTTAACATAATTTACATTGTAAGCAAAACTCTAGATTAGTTTTTCATTGTTTATGATATACGTTAAACTTAGTCAAGGATACGCGATTTTCAAAATCACTTAGTTATTTTCTATTTATATTTGTTACTCCTATTCATTGCAAATATATATTTTTTTTTGCTTATGACAATTTTTAAATAACAGAATATCTTTCTATAGTTACAATCAGATTACTTGCCAGCATGGTTTCGTTTCCCTAATGTAAAATAACATAATTTAATTTCTTCTGAAATGTCTGGACTATTTATATTTTTAGGCTTTATTATGACATAAACGTGGAAACTTGTGAAAATTAAATTCAATTCAACTTTTATATTTCAATTAACTTTAATATCAGTAGTTTCTGTAGAAATTAAAGCTTAATGTATACCAAAAGAAAAAAAATTCTCTCCTTACATCCAATAAATGGCTGTATAGAGTATTAATAACTTTAGTAATGAAGTTCTCTTTACTTTTTTATTACTTTTTGTAACAAAGTATTAATATTTTTGCCTTGTAAGTTATGATATTAAATATATTTTAATAAATAAACTTTAATATACTTTACAAAACTCTAATCAATACAAAAGCATCATACCAGACATTTTAAGAATGACAAAAATTAATTTGATATTTTTAAATTTATTTCCTTTCAATTAATTTTCTAAATTACAATTTTACTTTTAATTTATATTTCATTTTAATTTAATTCTTAAGAATGGTAATATTTTATTTATTATTTTGAAGCATTAATTTTTTTATAGATTTACAACTAGCAAATCGAAATAAACTGCTGGCCATTAAAGGTGTTATGTCAAGAAGAAAACGCGCAGAGAATTTATATGATGAACAAATATTATGCGATATTACATTCTGCAGTTAGCAGTCAACGAATATTTGTAAAATACGAATATAAATTATACAATTCGAGAATGAGTACAATTTTCTCATACAAATACGTATAACATGTCATGTTTATTATACGGTGATATTACTTGTAAGAAAACGATCTGTTTACATTTGCGAATTTTATCGAGATAGAAATACAATTTTGGGAGATTTTGGTTTATTACATCGTAGTATTGATTTGGTACTCGTACCAATCATGAGATCAAGTTGATGACAGACAATAGAATATGGATTCAGTGAATTCAAGAAGGTTATATATGTATAAAATCACTGAGATGCGCTATCATTAGTGGTTTAGAAGAACGACCATATACGTATACAGATTGAATCGTAAATAAATCCTTGTCATAAAACATAAATTAATAAATGTGTTCGCGTTTGCTAAAAATGCATGAAAAAGTTTATGGCTTTTACAACACCAAGGAAGAACTGCCAGCTTGTTGACATTGGCTTCTCCTCACTTGGAATTAGGAAAGTGTTTGATGGTATAATCACCAAAGAACGTGGATTAGGAATTTTTGTTCTAATCGAAACGGTATCAAAACGTATACTCAGACAAATTTCAGTTCTGTTATCCACGTCATGGTGATTTGTATTTGTTGGCATCATGGAGAACGGAAACTTCCATCATTTCTTCATTCTCAACATATAGGCTAATCAGCTAGAATTATGGAGCGATATCTTATACATTTTTAGGCTACCTTTTTTGTATATTGATGCTACTTTATATAGGCCTGTATATTTATGTTATATTAAGATTCCTGGTTCAACTCCTTATTTAAGCCTTACATTATGTAAAGTTTCTGTAGTATTATGGCCGATCTCGTTTCACCCGTCTTTACGCCATATTGCTGATTCTTCCCATAAAGCAGAAAATGATTGGTTAACACAACGAGACAGCATTCTAGATGCTTCTCCATTACAAAACATATTTAATAGTCACGACTGATTAGTTTTACAACACAGTGGTGATAAATGTTTGATTTCAATTGGTATTTCATGAGTATTCCTAATTGTCATCCAATTTCTGTTTCACAAAGATCCCAAACAGACAGAAATAGTTTTTCGGATGTTAGGAATTATTCTAGAAAATTTCTTAAAGCTTTTTTCTTTGTTACTTGTAATATGATATACCTGTTCAATGAATATAATTTTCTTAATGCAATTTTATTCTGATGTAACAGGTTTAATGGCCGGTAATATTTTAACTTTTATGCTTATAATCAAGTTAATAAAACTACTTTAATTGCATAATAAGAAAGCTTAAATAGCCCGAATTGTCAAACAAAAAAAGATGATAAAAGAATTGTTTCGAAAAATATATCATTGGCAAATTTACTTACACTTTCACCATTTCTAGCTTTAAAAGGAAATCTTTCCTAAGCTTGGTATTAAGAAATACATGCTATTCTCCTCAGAATATTTTTCAAATAACCTGTACTTTTGATGAAAAGATAATTTTCTAATAAGAGAAAAACATTTTTATCGGAATACTGGATTATATGACAAGTGATAAGAACTAACTCACTGGGGAATGATTCTGAAGCTTCATTCCTAATTCCATAACGAATGAATTCAATATAGTTATAAGTGAAGTTACTGATTGCTTATAAATAATTTTATTTAGAAATCAATAATCAAGAAATACTAAATTTGACTTGAAGTACACTAACTTCCAAAAGTTAATCACGGAAAAGAAAATGCTAATTTTTGGAAGCCAATCAGAATTGAAGAGGATGCAAATCATTGCAGAGTTAGATGGAGGTTTGCTAATATGTTAGGTAACATCCAATCGCACTTTTATGTCAAGAAATATGCACAAAAAGGCAGTCTTATAAGATACTATCTTTATGAAGAGTTACAGAAGTTGATTGTAAGTGCTGACAGAAGGTGTATAAAACTTTCGTACAATTTATTTTCAAGACATACGTGTTTCTATGACTTCCAGAAAATGAATGGAAGAATCTGAGCGCTGGCGTGTTGCGGGGCGCATTGAAGAAGGACAGTTGATCTCAGATGTTGCTCTTTTCTTCAGTGTTCATCATTCTGTAGTTTCACATTTATTTAAACAATTCAAAATCACACAGAGGATTGTCCAAAGGCTCATAGTCGGTTGCCCAAGAGTTACAAACCCCGTGGATGATCAATATATTGCGATTTAAGCCAAGTGGAATCGCAGAGTGATCACCACACGTGTGATATCCATGGTTATAGCGTCCATTGGTATGATGATATCTGCAGCTGCTGTACGCCGAATATTACATATGAGTGGACTATATGCCCAGATGCCTTGAGTTTGTGTTTGTCTATCCGTCCAATCAAAAGGGGCATGATTAAAGTGTTGTCAGGAACATGTCAATTGGACTGTGTCTGACTGGGGCAATGCCATGTTTACTGATAAGTTAAGATTTTCTCCGGAGCCAGATGAGAAGCGTATAAGGATATGGCGTGAACAAGGAACACACAATCATTCCCAAAATATCACCGAACATCATGCATTCCGACATGGAAGCATTATGATGTTGGCAGGGGTTTCATTAGGATACAGTACCAACCCGCATATTTTTAAACAGGATTCTGTGACGGCGGTCTGCGATCGACATGAAGTCCTAGAACCCATTGCAAGACTGTATGCTGCAGCAGTTTGTCCTACTTTTGTTTTAATGGAAAATAACACACGTCCCCAGAGAGCTGACATCGTCGATGATTACTTGGAGAGGGGAGGGATTACGCGTATGGTATGGCCAACATATTTGCCTGACCTTAATCCCATTGAAAATCTTTGCGATACTTCCGATTGTGATGCATCTTCATGCTTCCCACCTCTTGCCATTCTAATTGAGCTCTGGAAACTGCTCTATAAAAAGAATGGCTATTGCTTAGTTCTCCGGTGGTTGACCACCTAATTGAAAACATGGTCACAAGGTGTTAACTTTGCATTTTGATGAGGGGGATCGCATACCCTATTAATGTCCTTTTTTATTTTATGCTATTTATTTTCACTTTATAAATAATTCTATTTAAATCTTCAATATGTTATTATATGATACCTTAAAAATTTAATACAGTCCTCATTTCTGTGTATAATTATTGATTTGATTTTATGCATGAATATATATATGCTACTTTTCTGCCAAATTTTGTGTCAATCAAAGCAATATTTGTTAATTCTTTAGCATTTTATGCCTTCGCGCTTAACTTTTGGAAGTGAGCGTCTTTAACATGGTAGATGGTTTCCGTGATACTTAGGAAAAAAAAAATATGTACCGTAACACAATAAAGAAAATTAAATTTTCATGCTAGACATCGTGAAATATATACATTCCTATCAACCGACATTACCACTTCAACCTGAAGTCTAAAATGAAATAATTTTAAAAAGGATTTTATGCTATATATAATTAAGTAAAATACAGTATTTCCTGTGTTAATTGTGTAAATTCAAAATGTTTTTGATGCAAACTCCTTAAGACTTCCAGGCCCTAATCTTGAAATTGGTTTATATAAATTTGAAACAGAAAAGTGCTTTCTTATTTAGGTTCAGTTATTACTAGTGACAACAGAAAAATCTCGAGACATAAAAAAGAATCGACTGTTTCTTTAGAAATAAGGCTTTTTTGGCTTATATAAGAAGATTACTTATATCTAGGTTTCTTTCATGAAAAATAAAATTTTTAATTTAAAAAGTTCTTATGAAGCCTCTTTTGAAATATGATTCTGAGACTAGTAATATGAATGCGAATAATCTTCCCTTCAAATACCCTGTTACGGAATTGGAAGGGAAGATTTTGAGGAGTATTCTTTGTGGCTTAGAGGAGACCAATTATTGACGAAAATTAACTTAGAATTATATAAGATAAATAAAGAGCCTGACATTGTTAAATAAATAAAATAAAATAGATTAAACTGGATAAAACATGTGCTTCGAATGCATGAGGACAACACTATAAAAATGTTCTGCCTTTCATACCTACTAGAAATCAAAGATAGGGATGATTACGGTTAAGGTGGCTTGATTTGCTGGAGACAGATTTCTTTATAATTAATGAGAACAATTATAATTCAACAGTTTTTCAGAGTATATATATATATATAGATATAGATAGATAGATATATAGATATATATATATATATATATATATATATATATATATATATATATATATATATATATATATATATATATAGATATAGATAGATAGATATATAGATATATATTTGAAATAATTACTTGGAATATATATATATATCGAATATTTTATATTCAATCATTGGAGTTTACAGCAACTCAATAACGTCCTCTTCATTCTGAGCACAGTGATAATAGAATTTCTTTTCGTAATCATGACCAAAAGAATCAAAATACATCTGAGATGTAAGTGGATTTTTGAAATTACAGTCCATTCTGATAGTAACAATGTTAAATAAATTATTTAGCTTTACCCTCTCACAGTATCTTTCAACATACATATTAGCCGGCTGATGGCGGAGACAGTTTAGTAATCATTAATTGATTATAAGTAAAGTCCCGAAAATTGTTTTATAAATTTATTGTAAGGGATAGGATTCAAAAGTTCCCGGATCTATAACTGAAAAAATATTATGAATTAAATTTCAGAAGCACATCCATATTCAAAATAAAACCCTTGTGAATAAGATCCTTTTGGCCATGTCCTTTAATTGAAACTGTAATGCAGATTTAACTCCAGCTGAATATTGAAATGGAAGGCATTGCTACAGTTATGCAATTTCAGGAAATAGAAAGAAATCACAGGTTTCGAGATTTGGTAAATAAAAAGAATAAGATATAAAACAGTTGTTTTCTTATACGCAAGAAAGTGATTGGTTAGCAGTAGCGTTATCCTGCAACAGCATTCATGGGAAATCTTACTACATGTTTTGGTTTCTTTTCCTGGATTTTCTCATGCAAAAGACGGAGGATTTTGACGATAATTCTTTGTTCAGAGTGCATCTTTCAATGACTAACTCCAGATGCACAATGCCTTGGATATAGAAGAATGCCTCTAGCATGACCTTTCTTTTAGGGTAATGATAGTGGAGTTTCAACTTTCGTAGAGATTATGGCTTCCACGTTGCCGATGCTTTCTTAGTTTGCTTATGATACAAAACACCAATTATCGTCTTCAGAAACAATCCGGAAAAGTAAGGAAGTATATTTGTCAACAGATGAGTTTAAGTTTTCAGCCATTTCCATTCGATTAACTTTTGATCGACGTTTAACATACAAGAAATGAGGTGCTGACAGACAACTGTGCAAGTTAAGATTCTTGGATAATATCCACGTCGCTTCTAATATCCTAACTGATTCTTCTGCTTGGGAAATTATTTGCTGCATGTTCCTGCGTATTGTCACAAACACTTTTTTGATGTTTTCATCAGTGCGAGAAGTTACATTATGGCGACAATGCTTATTATTTTCCTCAATTTCCTTGCTTTTTCTCAAACGTTGATGCCACTCAAAACCATGCGTTTTCGATAAAATTTCACTTCGACAACGCATGTTGCAACATTTCGAAAGTCTCAGTAACACTCTTTCCCAAAGGAACACAAAATTTGATATTGACTCTTTGCTCATCTGACTCATTTCTTAACATCCCCACTAAATGCACCTGATAAGAAAAATTTATGTCATCACCAGCCTTCAACAACGTTGTTTAGGAGAAACCACTTTTAGAAGAGGGGAAAGGATGTAATAACACAAAAGTGTTCTCATAGTCACACTACTGCAAAAAATGTTTACTTTACAGACTTAGTCCAGGAACTTTTCAATCTTATTTCATATAATCACAAAGAAATTTGTTTTCGAATGCAGTTTTAGTAATGATTTTAATTTTAACATTGCAAGTGCAAAGTGTGAATGAGTGAGTTTACAGATTACCATAGTTTATATACACCATAAAAAATAAAATTCTTATCAAGCTTTCTTAACAGAATTCACCCTTGCTGACGATATCTTCATGAAAAATGGTGTTTGCCATCATTCAAAAAGAGATCAATACTCATACATCACAAAACTCATTAAATATATAGAACGACTGGCGAACATTAAGAAGGCAAAAAGATAATGCTCAACTTTTATTATTCAACATAGCACATTTGGAGATTTGTGTATTTTTTTTAAATATGTAGTCTTACCTGAATGACACGGTAAATAAATTTTTAAAGAAATCTGTATATTAAAAACAGTTTATAGGTACATAATATATATTTACACTTTTGATACATGGAATAATAAACATTGAAGTTCGTTAATACTTTGTTTATTTATTCTACGTCGAATGTAGATTTTAATTTTTGATGATTTCTAAGTTTCCGAACTTTTATTAGTAAATTTAATTCTAGCTATAACGTTTTATTTATAGAAAGATTTTAAAAAAATTCAAAAGTTTTCTATTTATTATTATTTTATTAAGATACTCATATGAAAATATAATTAGTTGTAAGATATTTTTAGTTTCCAAACATAATATTTTCTGTTTATTTTAAAAATAGTTTTAAGTTAAATCTCATTCGATATTACGATTTAAATAAATCACTTATTTTTCATCCACCGCAACCTAAACTTTAAAAGGAAGAGGCAGATTTAATTTGTTTTTCAGTTTTTATACGTAATGTCTTACATCATCTTCTTTTGTTTGACATACTAAAATTATGTTTATCAGAGAAACTATGGTTACCATATCCAGGAAAAAATTTGAAATCTAATTCCTCGAAAATAAAATTATTGCTACTTAACATTGAGTATAAATATACAAAACAAATTAAAAATTATAAAGTTTAAAATAAATGAAATTGAAGTAGCATGAAGATTATTTTATTTTTATAAGACACAATTTTAATTTTCAGAAGTACAGCGATGGATTCAGCCACGGTTATCTACAGGTAATAATAATGCACTATTCTGAAGAGTTTTTAATATTGTATCATTTTTATTATTACTATATTAGCATAAAATATATCATAGCATGCTGCATGCTAGTTATTTTAGTACACATATAATAGGTTAACGAAATCATAGCATGAAGATTTATGCGATATATTTAAAAAAAGATAGTTTATGAATGCACTTTATTAAAGTAAGGGGAAATTGCCATTATGAAAATTGATTATAAAAGATTGAAATCCATTTAATGACTGAAGATAATTGTTAGATAACTAAATAACGCTAATACCAATCAATGGCATTATACAATAAAAATGCAATAATTTAACTTTTAAAAACCAAATACAATAGTAAATCAAATATTTATATAAAAATATCAAAATTAAATAATATTTACAAAACAATAATATTTGTTAACAGTACATTTGATTTCAAATTTTTGTTATTAGTATAATAAATAATTTTCAAAGGATGAAATAATATAATTTTACGTACACATTTTATTAATTGCAAGTATAATTTTTTTATTCCCTTAACCGTCTGAGGTTCTGTGAAGAATCTAGTTTAAAATATGTTTGCGGTGCAACATAGTTTGTGCTTTCACTGCAAAGCTACTTCATCTACTCTAAGCACTTGTCAAGAGAACAAAGACCTGTAGTTCATGATGAGACGTATATCCTCTCTTTTTCTTTGACAACCTCAGAGTAGTGTCATCTTGATGATTGATTTACTCTGGGAATACCCATCTACTAATATAACCCGAAGAAACCAAAGATATGTTTGTTTTTTACTTTACGAAAGTTATTTCTGCTCAGAAATTTTTACTAGTATTTATAGTAATTTTTTATTGCATTCAATAAGAAATTATTTTTCAAATATTGTCATATTTCCATCCTAAACCTTTAATAAATTCTAAGTAATTTGAACATTGAAATACTTAAAAATCAAAAAACATATATAAAAGTACTAATTATTGAACAATTATTCTATCTTATTCTGAGTCTCAATATATTTGTAAAATTTAAATTTTACTTCTTGTCGTATACTTTTCCTACCTACATTCAGCTCAGTCACAAATGAAATTAATTTGTATTTATACCTTAATTGTGACTTGACAGAATGGATATAAGTTGACTGAGATTGTTTTAGCATTATAAGCACATTTAGTGTTATAATATTCTTTTCATTCTCAGTTTTACAAGGAATCTTTACAGTTTTTCTTATTTTCTAACATTAAATGTATTAATAATATTAGATCATAAATTTTATTGGTAGAATATTTAATATTTGCAATTTCTCAAATTTTAAATAATTTCATAATATTTTTAATTTTTCATGAAAACTTTACTATTTGGTAAGAGAGTAAGCATTTTAAATATTTGACTGCATTTATGAAATATCAGGAACATACAGAAATTTTTTTTTTCAGAAATTAACTTTCATTATTTAAATTAAATAATAATTTATATTTCTTATTAATATTCCTATTATTTATTTTTCTTTTTAATTCCTTCCAAATAATGTTTAAATATTTTGTCTCTCAATTATTTATCTGTAAATTTTTACTGAAAATGAAATCAAAAATATAAATCACGCTGGATACATATCTCGAGTATGGATATAATTCCTCGTCGAAGTTCGAATCAGGTATGATTCTGGAAAACTGGCAATATTTCCTCATTTAAGACTAGCAAGTAGATCTTAACTCTTTTCTCTCTCGCTTTTCTAAGAATAAATATAAATGAAATAACCTGTTTATATGTACATATATACAAGCCAAAATAAAAATATGATTTCAACTGTTTGCATATAACCACCTTAAATGATACTTAATGAAAATAGCTTCTGTTCTTTTCATAGATTGAAAATACAGAATATTTTATTAACAAACGTTTTTAGAGTGGAACTACTTCCATTATATTACTAATATATACGTTATCAGTTTAACATTCACATATTTCGAAGAAAATTTGCACTGATGCACAGTATTCGTTAGTTCAGAATTTGTAATCTAAATACTACTTTTTGTTAAATAATATAATCAGTCAGAGTAATGGATCCTTTTGCTGTCTGTTGCCCGATACTGTACTTGTTCTTAATTTTAACTTAACAATATATGTATCAAATTAACTCTGTTGAAATACATGGCAATGAGACGGCGAATATTTTTGCAAAAGCGGATAGTGATGGGTCATTATACATCCTGAGTTACTAACTCATTTAAAACTGTTCTGAAGAGCAGTGATATTTCGACAATCTCAACTGTTGACCAGGGGCACAGGGAAATTGCCCGGGTATCACATTATCACAAAAGTGTTGTAAGCCATACCAGATAGTCATCACTAGGCTTATTAGTGAACAATTAATATCTATGCCCTGTTCTCAGAATGTTTGAAATGTGCTGAGTTATAGGCCATTTCTGATTTAGCGGTTCTAAACACTGAAAATATGCAACGACAGAAACAGGGAAACACAATGCGATTGAATTTTGTTCCATTGATAAATTACTTTAAAAATAACTTGCTGCAAATATTGATTAATTGACAATTAATGTTCATTAATTAAATCACTTTTCATATATTAAAACAATTATTATTAGTTTAAATTTAATCAATATTTGATTATTTCAATCAGTGGATTTTATGATTCAATCTTTGTTTCTTAAAAAGCCATTTTGAAAGAACAAAATGCATGATTTTGTATATTTGCTTCTGAAATGCTTTTTGAAATATTGTATACTCTGTTGCTTGTTTGCATCTAAAGTATTTACAAACTCATTATATATACTTTCAGCTAGAATTATGGCCTAAAAATTATTCTGATGCAATATTGATTTTCATCATACACCATGTTTCGTAAATTAGATCTTATAGTAGCGTCATAAGTGGTATTCCTTTTTAATGTTATAAAAAATAATCTATTTTCTTTCAACAATCAACAAATGCTTGTAAATATAGTTCGTAGTGGTTAGCACAAAGTAGAAAAGTTCATCGTTGTTCACAATCTGTATGATTTTGACTACCGATTATGCTGCATATTTAAACATTAATTTATTAAAAATATTGTATTATTTTGAATGCAAAGTTTTGTGCAATAAATCACTTGATGAATTTTAAAAGAATTATCAATATGAATTATAGATTTTTAATCAAACTTCAGTTAAATATAAACTCTTATGTTGTTTTTCTAATAGAAATATTTCTAAAATTATGTAATTCCAATTGTCCATTCATTGCATTATGATAATCATGAATATAATAAGTGCAATGCTTGTATGAGTGATAAATTATTTTTTTTAACATAACCATAAAACACAGTTCATTTAAATTCACTAATTAGTTTGTTTATATAATTTTACAAAATTTCAAAATTTGAAATTAAGAAAATTACCAGTTTCCTTAAGATATTTAAAAATATATCGATAGATTTTTGATTGGAATCATTCTGAAAATTGAGATCATATTCATTGAAGCTTGAGTGCATTTTTTTCTTTATTCTTTAAAAAATTATTAGATTTTCAGGATATAGTTTAGGAGATATTAATGTGTAATTAATATGTACTTAGCATTTATCAAAGCTTAACACGCATTATATATATTTATTAACTGTATTTGTTTCTAAACTACAGCAGTCCCTATGTGCCGAGATGGCGGAGGAGCTACGTTTTGCCGTCAAGTGCCGAGCTTCACGCCAACGCCCAGCATTACGTCGCCAGTGCTCCAAATGCATCCCAGGTACTACTTATGTCCCGGCAGCCATGGAAGTGCCGCAAGAGAATGGCATCATGCAGATGATAGAGATGAGGAAATCGCCTATGAACTTCGATTGTGGAGATTCCTAGTAACGCCAGAAAACAGTAGCAGCAGCAACATCAACAATAACGGCAATTCTCAGACATAAGAATACTTCATTGCAAATGGATATACGAGGAGACTCGTCTTAAATTATCCAAAGCAATATTACAAGATCTACTTCAGGAGTAATTTGGAAGTCCGCTCTAAAGCACAGATTGAAGATTGCATGGTCATAAGACCCATTCGATGGCATTCAACTCGCACGTTGATGAATATATTAAGCTGGACTTTTGCATGGAGTGATGCTACTGTAAACATCACAAAAGCTAATGATGATAAGTTAATTACTAATACAATGTTTAGTTTTCCTAGATCTTCACACCTGATTCTTTTAACTATAGATATCCCTGATACCTTAGTAGATTCTTTCCTCGTTTAACAATTCCCATACAGTCAGATGAAGAGATTTAATGATGAATGTGTTTGTGTAATCAGTGGTAATTTTAATCAATCTCATGAACTTATAGATCATAGTCCCGAACAATATGGATACATCTTAGCAAAATGGAAATTTGTCCTTATAATATAGATATATGTACCAAATTTTCGAAAGCAAAAAAGTATGCATATTCGTATGCGATTTCATTTTTCATTTTAAAACGAATGTAGGAAAAATTAGAAATATGTGTGCTTCTACTAAATTTATCCATCTTAAAATAAAATCAAAGGAATAATTCCTGTAACAGCAATGCTGGACTTCAAAATAACTTTCTGACATGGAAGTACGAGCTTTACTGACCTCTTGGGATATTGTGGTTAGTTATAGAGCTTGAACTTTAAGAAAGGAAAGTAATATATAAATTCACATTACACAGTATCTAAAAATTAAGTTTATTTTATTTCCTTTTTTAGTTTTTAATACATGTGGTTTAAGAAAGGAATCTGTTAAAAATCTATTAGAAACTTTCACCGTATTGCATTGATTTTTAAATTATAAAATATTTTTGTTCATAAATTATTCCATGAAAAGATTGTTTTATCTATATAAGTAACTAAGTTTGACAGAAAAAAAAATTAATCTATTTAATGAAATATACAAATATACTTAGTCATATAAAGAAACAAACATACTTATTTTGAAACCTTGGAACTAACTTCCTTAATTTTAAAGGTTTAAAATCATTAAATCTAGTCATTGAATTAACGATGATATTTAATAAATGAAAGTTAATTTTCAAGCACGAAGAATTAAACTTATAAAAATAAGAGACTAATATCTATATTTAAAATATGATTGTTCAGAAAATAATTTTTATGATGTTTTACAGCAGCATTTTAACAAAGATACACATAAGAATACATTTTAAACTTTTGTTTTTGTATTTTATGTTTTTTTTACAGTTTAGTATTTACTTTTACCCATGAAAGAAGTATCAAAGAAAGGAGTTTAATTTAGGATTTATTTACACACAATTAACAAGTTAATAATTAATAGATAATAAGGATAAAAGAATTAGAGAAAGAAAACTTTTTTTTTGATAAAGAATATTAATTATTTTATTCGAAAAAATTATTTAATGATAATTGCACAACAGGAAATTTTACACCGATTCGATTTAATTTCTAAATAATCACAATTCTAAAGACTATAACTTCTGCCATCAATTTTCCTTAACAAAACAATTTTATTTGCTTTAATTTTCTTTTGTTATATATTTTACTGCGTGTTTACTTATGGAAGGAAAACACTTTAGAAATATTATGAAGCACAATGTGTTGCTAATTATAATCTCTCCTTTATTTTTATCATAATCTTTAATAGAATATCACTAATGTAATTGTCAACAATTTAATTAAATTTTATAGAATGAAAAAAATTATCGATGTCGTTTTAATTTTAAAATTTAAAAAAAAGATATTGATACTTATCGATTTGTATCAAATAATTTAAATTGTATTCAGTGCAAAAGCTATTAATTTATTTCATTAAGAGGGCTTTATTTTGAGACCAGATAAAAAAAGAAAAATTTTCTATAGCCTACTTAAAATTATTTAAGTTATAAAATCTTAACGAATATTTCCTAAGAAATATGTATTTAATATTTTCTTTTCATGTGGTTTTCCATCCGCAGATTTTTACCATTTTAAAATGAAAGTGCCATTAAATAACACTTTCTCATATTTATTTTATTAATCCTAACGTAATTTGTTTGAAGCGAATGCATGTCATTTTCCTAATCCTTTTTTCTTAATATTTCCGAAATTTCCTCCAATTAATATGAATAAATAAAAATATTTAAAGAAAGTTTATCAATGTTTCTGCCATTAACTCAAATCAGTTTTAAAAATATAAATAATATGAATATTATCACTTCATATTTATATTTAATTTAAAAAGAAAGTATAATAGGAAAGCATAAGTATTAAATAAATTTAATAAAATGTGCATGCACATATTTAATTGTAATTAACTCCTAAATGAAACCTTCTTATATTATAGAAGTTGTTACACTTAAAATAACCAATGCAGAGTTTATTTTCTTGTTATACAATTTTAAAAAATTAAGTCATAATAGTTTATAAAAAGATGGAGAAGTTGAGAAAATTTTGAGATTAATCCCAATAAATGTTTTTTTTTTCTTCTTCTTCTCTTCTTCTTTTTCTTCTTCCTTTTTAAGACATTGAAATAAAATTTTTAATGTCAATGTATTTTTAAATATTTTTTTATATATAGTACATATACGCATTTATTTATTTTTTATTGCACTTTATCTAAAGTACTTTTATTTTAATGATCATCTAAATGTATTTAGCAAAATTAAATATACATGATTACAATGAATGATTCATGAATTTTAAAGAATTGTTTTTTCAAAAAAAAAATATCATTCAGAAAGTATTATAAAAATGTGTATAAAAATTTCACAATGATTGTATATTTTATGCAGGGTAACGGAACGAGTCTATTGTCTTTCAGATCGGTTAAAATATTGCAAGGTTAGTATATTGGTTGAAAATAAAGTAAAGAGAATAAAAACGTTTTGGCCTTAAAATAAGCTTAGTTGATTGTATGTTATTGCTGTCGAGAGTGATCTTTTAAAAGAGAGTGGAGAACCGCCAATTAAACATGTGATTTTATGATAGTATCGGCAATTCAAAGAATATATTTCAAAATGTATCGAATGAATTCGATTACTGTCTAAATCTATGACGTGTCGTTGAATGGCCACATTATGAACTTTAGAGAGACTTGTAGAGAAAAAGAAAGAGAGTATAAATTTGGTGAGTTTCTGTTTTTTTTTTTTTTTTTTTTTTTTTTTTTACAAATTTATTTTCTGCGTATGCATGTATTTTTGAAAATAAGAATATTTAAAATGAATGATTTATGCAAACCTTATATATTTACACATTTTCCACCAATTCCAACGATAGAACATGTAATATTACATTATTTTTTAACTGAATTTTACTGTAGAATCATTGTTTTTTAAATTTACTTATGGTACTAGGAAACCCATTTCTTGTAGTACTTAAGTTAGGGGACCACTATTATGCATTTTCATTGAAACTTCTAACATATTATTATTATAATTCCTTGATAAAATATCAATGAAATTATCGAAAGCAGAATCTTTGAAGTAATCTTTATAAATAAAATATTTTGCTCAAAATTGCATAGAAATTACAGATTAGCTGGTGCTGTAAAATTTATTTAATACTATTAGAAATTAGTGACCAAATTTATGTAATCATTAGACTAATTCCAACTCAAAATAGATTAAAAATACATATTTCTAGTATACTTTCGCAATTCTAATAAAATAAACTATTTCCAACTTCTATTAAGTATTTTTATAAACATATAAATTCATGTAACGTATTTTTTCTATGGAAAATTTTATGTCGGGAAGTAGTTACCACAAACTCAAATGTAATTCATTAATTAATAATCCTTAAATAGTTTATAGTTAATCTAATAAATAGATAATCACTATTAAAATATATCATTCCATTTTATTTAAAAATTTCGCCATTTTACAAAATACCAACATATTACAGACCATTAACATATATGATAAATTTATGTTAAAGCTGCGGTACATTATTTACTTTACGATTCATATTGTAAAATGTTATTTAGTAAATAAGAATTACTCAATTGTTATAAGGAAGTTCTGACTATTATTAGTAAAATCTGTTTTTGTTCTCACTCATTAACAAATTTGTTTCAAAATATATTATTTTCTTAAGAAAAATGAGTATACAAATGTTTAAATTAAAAACAAATCCTTTGAAAATTACGTTATTTAATCCATTTGATTTGATATTTCCCACTGCCCATACGCATCTGTATGTGATGCTATAAGAATGGAATAAAATATATGTATATTTCTAGTGAAAATAAAGATATGTTAATGAAAAATATTGCAATTATTAATATTAATTTATTGTTACATATACGTTTTTACTATACACAAAATGATATATATATATATATATATATATATATATATATATATATATATATATATATATATATATATATATCCAAATCTAGAGAGAATATATAGTTTTATATATTAAAAATTATATCTCAAAAAATATTAAATTATTAAATTAAGAAAAATATTTACTGAAAAAAAAACGATGCATTTGATTTAAACAAATCATGTAATGAATATAATTTATGCATGTCTGTAATATTTGATCTTATTTAGACTGCAATACACATACTTGAACGAACTTCAAGGGAATGCAAACATATATCAGAAATACAAAGTGAAAAAAAACTTGTAGAATGGACCTAAATATACATATTTTCTTAAGTATTTTATATTCGTAATTGCAAAAGTTTAAATATTAATCTGTAATATAATATTAATAATGTGATAAAGATATGCGTACTTTAAATTAAAAAAAAAACAATATTTTTTTACCAAAATGTTGCAGATGACTTATTGAAAAGGGCTACAAAATTGGCAATGATAAATAAAGTTTTACAGTGATTAAGTGAAAATGATAATAAAATCATCTACAGCACCAGTAGAAGGAGGAAATGACCCAAATGGATCATCCACAGCTTTATTAGAGTTTCATGCACCATATTATTTAGTGATACCATAGGAAGAAAAAGCAGCAAGTAAGATCTAGAGAGCCAAAAACGGAGATCAATATTTTCTTTTTCAATGTTTGAACATAAAAGTTAACAAACTGTTATTTGCCTTTCCCTAACACCAATTAGATGAATATCCTTCGCATGACAGAATTACATTCGTATGTGAATATGTTATCATAAACTCAAGATTGCTATTTATGTTTTCTAAGAATAATCTCATCAGAGTAAAGTTTTAGAAAGTGGTACTAGGTTACGATTGTAGATACCGGTGAGCAAAATTGACACGCAGAGGATATGTTTGTGCCATTAGACAGGGTGTCACAAAACGACCGCATAAACTTTGCACAGCTAGATTCTTCATTAGGAATACATAAAAACTGCCTAAAAAAGCGTTCCTGTACGACTGTTTATGCAAAAATGCGAAAAACAAAGTATGACGTCACTGCTGGTGCAAGTAAAACTCTTTATTGAACATATGAACAGCAATATATGCAGCGGATATCAACGGGCATATTTCCAAGCAGTTTATAAGGTATTTCCATTACATCGGCCGTACATCAAGTACGTGTCACAGTAGTTACGAACGGAATACATGGCCAGCATATGAAGACTACCGATAGCTGCAACATGCAGCATTCAGCTTTTTAAATACCAGTTCAGTTCAATGGCAGCTTAACGTCATTCCATGGCACGCGCATTAATGAAGTGATATGCGCTGTGAATGTTTTAAACATTATCGTCTGGAAAGATGTTTTTGATATGTTCAATAAAGTGTTTTTTCTCTTACACCGGCAGTGTCGAGTGTCGTCATACTTTGTTGAAGCGGTCGTTATATATGCATATATGCATATATATATAATATATATATATATATATATATATATATATATATATATATATATATATATATATATATATATATATATATACACATATATATATATATATGCATATATAACGACCGCTTCAACAAAGTATGACGACACTCGACACTGCCGGTGGAAGAGAAAAAACACTTTATTGAACATATCAAAAACATTATTTTACATTACATATCAAAAACATAAAATAATAAGTTTGATTATATATATATATATATATAATCAAACTTATTATTTTTTTGTATTTGCTATAACATTATGAATATATTTCATTATCATTTTAAAATCAACAAATCAACCTAAATTGTCTAAATATGAAAATAATTTTGTTATATAGTAAATGAATTTTTTAATTATAAATGAGAGAGAGAATGTTTTTCAAAAGCATATTTACACCATATAAAATCCGAATATCTGAAATTCTAAAAATATATGTTCTTATAAAATTAAAATTGGTTTATGTTTATTCTAAACATAATTTAACAAATGACACATAAATATTTTGTTTCTGAAAAGTAACCAAATTAAATTAAACTCTAAGCGATTCGATTAAGCTCATTTCATTTTCATAAAGTAAAATGATATTTTCTAATACTTTTAAATGAATAAATATATATATGTGCAATATAAAATTTTTTTATTGTCTTTCTTTCTAATATACTATATCTCAATGCTATACCACACCATTTCAAATTTGTATGATCATATCTGTATCCGATTATTATATTTAAATGCGGTGGTTACGTTTCACAGTAAAAAAAATTTAAAGTTAATATACTTGAAATAAGAAAAAAATATTACGTATTTGCTTTTAAATGTCACAATGTATCGAAACTGAATATCTGCATTTTTGTACAAAGCACTGTTGTTAATTTACAGCAGGCAAATAATTACGATTGTAAAATTTAAAGGAGTCATTAGAGTTGTTAATCACATTTGTTTTATGTCTGTCTACGTAACTGTTACAGACTTATTTAATCAAAGGTGGTCTGTCGTCAATGAATTAAAGAAATAGGTAATTAAGCGTGTTAAGATATTTATTTAGAATTACACTAGTGAGACTAAATGATTTCATCACGTTCTCAAACGTGAGATCCTTCAGGACAACAGTAAACATTTAAAATAATCCAATGATGGATAACAAAACTTTCTGTATTCCTTTTTTTTTTTGCCTAAATGTATCATTGTTTTCCATGTATATGTTGCTTTAGTTAAAAAGACGGTATTTTGTCTAGCAAAATTGGTAGATACACCTAATATTTGTGAACTTTTAAGCAATCTGTGGTTCTCTGGACATTTGTTCATGGAGTGATGACTCATTGTTTTTCGATCTTTCTAATATAGTGAACAAGTTAGAGGAAAACGAACGTCAATTGAATATGCTTTAGTGAATGATCGTTGTAATTTTAATTTTGAAACTACTGGTTTAATTGCCATGAATATTCTATAAAATTGAAATTTGGGGGCTGCATGGAAAATCAGATTTTTCTTACACATTGATAATTGAGAAATGTTGATTTAAGGACAACAGCCTTCCATCATTTTTTTAAAACTTGGAAATTAGTTTTGAAATGTAAAGGTGATTAGATACCATTATTGATACTAGAATAATATAAATCCACACACCATCAGATCACTGCGTAACAAATTATTGTTAAAAAAAGAATGTTTATAAACTTTTGCTGGCATGACTAGTGTTCATAGAGGTAATTTTTTTCAGCAGAGATTGTATTATTTTCCTGTTTGTGCATGTTTGATCAATAAATAAAAGTATGCGAAAGAATAGTTAAAAATGATGTGATTTTTATTTTATTTTTATTAATAAATTAAAATTTATAAATTGGAAGACAGGCTATTTTATTGTCAACTACTTAAACATAAATTATTCATCATATTTAATATTGGATCATGATTATTTAATATACAAAATATTGATCCTGATTACACTTGTTCTTCACCGTTACCTGGGTGTGGTCTATTAGGTGAAAGGTTTTATTCTGATTGGCCACATTAAATGCTAAATATTTTTGTGTTAATATCTTTCTAAATAGCCCAGACCTACGAGTAGAGACAGCGTGATCAAGCAACACCATTCACCTCCTCATTTTGTTCTTGTCAATATTGCATACCTCCTAAGGCTTACAATTACGAATTTACAAATTTGTACCATTTACAAATTTCTACAAAGAACAATCAGCATTTTGCTTTAAATATATGAAATATCAATAGTCTCAGCTAACAATCCTGTAGTGAGAACCCTTTTTGATATGAACAAAATTAATCCACCAGGAATCTCCAACAGGTTTCGCTAATTGTTTCTTCACTGATATCAATTTATGAATCACAAGTGCAGTCAGCATTCTGAGAAATGAGTGAAAGTTGTTACTAAGCAATAAATCTTATTGCGCTGCTTTTTAATAATGCTTATTGGCTTTCCCAGCATTGTTGAAAATTCGAAAGGAAATTCCAAATCTTTTTTTCGGCCTCTAAGATTTGAAAGCGACTTTATATTCCGATATAATTATTGCTTGGCGTGTATTTATTATCCAATTTAGTATATAAAAACAATGTAGAGTCACTACACACACACACACACACACACACACATATATATATATATATATGTATATATACACTTTTTGTAATAGTGATTAGTTTAAAAACTTTAAAATCCATAAAAGTTACCTATAATCTCGAGTTTTTTACTATTCTAAATGTTACCTATTTGTCTATATTTCTTCACTATAGATTGTCCACTTATTCCTGTTTGACATTTCACTACCAACTCCCCAAGAGTATACCCAGAGCAACTTTGTGTTCTACATGCTAACTAAATTACTGGATAAAAGTTTTCACTTATAGCCCACAACTCCCAGAAGGGAAAAGAATTGCTAACGAATAAAAAAATAAAAGCTTCAATCAGAGAATTCCTATCTAAGAAATCCTCCTCAGTATTTTTTGCTTTTCATCAGATCGATTGACAACTGCAGAATGTTTCAGTTTTTGTTCTCACTTCACAGAGATAACTTCTTTTGATATTCTCTCACTTTTTGCCCTCTTTTGTTATTCTTAAGAAACAAGCAATGAATTACATGCCAAAGAAGTTTTCCATTATGTAATGATTTGGAAAGCTTGACTCTAAAAAATGCATAAAAATTGTTTCAATGATGTATTATAATTTAGGGTTAGTAAAGGTGAGATTTGACTGAAATTTTACTTAAAAATGTTTAAAACATGTTTTTGTCTAAACTTATAGAATATAAAATGATAAATTATTTCGAGTGTTATTGTAAAAGTTTATAAAGCAAGTATACGATATTATAAAATGTATTAATTTATATAATAAAATTATCTGGTAAATTGCAATTGAATTATGCAATTAAAATACATTTTGTTATAAGGAATTTTTATAATGTTGCTCAGCATAAGTTAATAGTGTACCATTTGAAAAGCTTGACTCTAAAAAAATGCATAAAAAGTGGTTCAATGATGTATTATAATGTGTGAGTGTAGATTAGATTTGACTGAGTGAGGTGAGATGTAGTTAGTGTAGGTGAGATTTGACTGAGTGAGGTGAGATGTAGTTAGTGTAGGTGAGATTTGACTGAGTAAGGTGAGATGTAGTTAGTGTAGGTGAGATTTGACTGAGTAAGGTGAGATGTAGTTAGTGTAGGTGAGATTTGACTGAGTGAGGTGAGATGTAGTTAGTGTAGGTGAGATTTGACTGAGTTTGTGAAAAAAATGTAACATTCTTTTGAGAAATTTATGATTATAAAAATAATAATTGGAAATTTTATGTAATATAATTTTTTTCGCATTTGATCTGATAAAGATAATTTTCATTAATGGTGACTATATTTAAGCAAACTATATGCATAAACATAAATGTTAGTTAAGGAAAATGCTTTCACTCCAAATAATAATTTATATTTAATTTTTTTATCAATTTAAATAAGCTTCATGATTTGAATTCCTAGATCTTATTAACCTTAAAAATAATTTAAAAAAAATTTTAATGCTTCACAATTTTTGAATCTTATGTGAGCTATAAATTGGTTGAATATACTCCGAATATAATTTTTAAATTAATGAGGCATATAAGTTTTGTTTATTAATATGTACAATATATTTTTCTTAACTACAATACTTGATTACATATGTGATAATATGTATCAAAAGTGTTAAAGAGTCGCTTTTCAAAATTTAAAATAAATTTATACCAAAATTATAATCTTTGTAAATTATTGTAAATAAATTATATGATATTTGCTAAACTTTAGAATGAATAGTCAAATAAAATAAAAAACAAAATAACATACAAATGTACATATTATCGTTATTAGCCTTTTTCTTGTTAAAGTTTATTGAAACAAGTTTGTCTTGAATTAAATACTTATGAAATAGATCTAGTTGAACTAATTTTTGTCATCACTGAAGCAAGAAGTAAGAAATATTTGTGCATTTTTACAAATAATAGTAAAATCACACATGCATTTCTCACTTATTTTTATGTACATTTACATTGCTTTGAATAAATTACTTTCAATTTAAAAAATTCTTATATAAATTAATTTTTAATTTATTTTATGAGTTAAAACTGTAAAGAAACTTTGAAGTTATTGCTTAGAAGTTCATTTTTAAGAAGATTCACTCAGAATCACCATAAAACTTTTTGTACATTTAAATATAAATAATAATATAAATGAAGAAATCATTAAAAAATATGAAATGTCGTCAGTTTGAATGTTTTTATAAGTACATGTGAGATTTAATGCTAAAAACAAATTAGAAAAGCTAGAAAAAATGAAATAAAGCATACATATGTGCAAAATAGAAAGTGCAAGTGCTACAAAGTTAAGAACGAGAAATAAATGTTACATAAAAGAGCTTTAATTCTCTTCTTGCATGTGTGAAATTATAAACATGAAATAGAGATGCATGTTATCAAATTGATTACCTTCAAGTGATAAAAATATTTAGATTTAAAATGATATATGTACATTCTCAGCAATATTCAGTCCATGGGTGACCTGTACGACTAATCATTCTTTAATTCAACGCTTCCACTTTTAACCAGTTTACTCAAGGAAGTATGTGTATGAGATTTGATTTTAAAATACATTGTAGAAAATAAAGAAAAAAACTTGCAACGTGAGATATCAATAAACCATTTATATATTTTAGGTAACCATCTATATTGAAAATTTTAATGAATTTAATTTACAAAAATTCCGTTTAATACAACTCATGCTATTTATATTCATAGCATCAAATCGCCTCTAAGTGATATTTTCTGATTGGCTTGACAATCATGTCAGATGATTCAAAAAGAAGATGATTGAGTGCCAAGAAAATCAATTCAATCCTTAAATCAACTCGTTTTTAGCATGATAGTTCTTGAATGAACTAATATTTAGTATAAATTTCAAGACACGTTTAATGTGGCACTTTAAATAATACCAAGATTCTTATATAAACAAGGATTAATACTGAGAATTTTATATCTAATATTATTGTTCAACAATCCGACATCATTCATCAGTATAAGCAAAATGATAGAAACTACATTCATAAAACATATTCTGGAATGCTTGGCACAATAAAAAAATAACTGTTTTTTTTTTTTTTTTTTTTTTTTTTAAAAATAACTGAAATGGTTCGTTTCATTATCTCATAATCTGATTTTCTAATTGCTGAAAATGACATCTCCTCTTAACAAGGAAATTTCTTGTTTTAGAATGAAATCTCTGAATAAAACATTATGCAATAATTTTTTTACAATAGCGTAGAATAATGTGATATTTTATTTTTAGATGAATAAATGAAAACAAAATGTCTATATTTTATTTATAAATGAAAAAAAAATTTAGTAATTTAGTTTTCCTTTCATGCATTCGAAAATATGGAGATGCCTTATTTTAAAGCAATTGATTTCACATTAAAATAAAGTAATGAGTTATATTCTTGATCTAAACAAATATCTTTTTGTTTTCTCTAATGATTTTTGGACCCAGAATAACAGCTCATAGTCCTAATGTCATTATATTAAATGACGCATGTGAGGGTTCATAGGTCAAGTGAGCGGGACTTATTTTTGGTCTAAACTACGAACACCTGCCTACCATCATATTAACAATGCAATACCCACTGAGAACCCCATAGTATATTCTGCCACCAATTTTGCCTCTCGCTCTGTGCCGAAAATACAATAATCAAGCAGATTAAAATTTTCTAACTGTCCAGGAATTTTAAAGAAATAAACATTACATGAAAAATTAGAATTTACATTTTACGCTTGCTTTCTTAGAAAAAAACACTCTTGCACATTTTTAAAATCATTTTGACTACTTCAAAAAATATTTGCCACAGTAATTCTTGAAGCATTATTTAAATGTATTCCTCTAATATAAATTCATTTTTCATTCACATTGATAACAAGTTTACTCTTTTGAGAGAATCAAATTTATGTTATTTAAAATAAAATGCTAAACAAGATTTATTTTTGCTAAAAAATGTATGTCAACATGTTCAATTTTTCTAAACATCATAGCACTACTTTGAAGTTTAAAAAGTAAAAATGTAACTCTGGAAATATAACAATGTTATAAAAGTATATCATAGTTTCATTATAAGATTTAATAAATGAAATATATTTGACTGACAGTAGAAACAATTTTGAATCGTCCGGCAATCCCGTTCGCTCTACTGTAACAGCATACACAAACTAATTTCCATATTCGTATTTTTGCAAGACTTCATACTTTTATGCTAATGTTTTATCAGTAGTACTTTCTTTTTTGCTGATTTATAATTCCTTCTCATAATTCCTCCTTGGGACCATTTTGCTTATGTGTGAAAAATATTCAGATATTTTCCTTCACATTTTTACTTGAATATATTTTCAATGTCCTTTGTAAGGGGATTTACATTCTCTCTAATTTCATAAACCAAATAAAATATGAAAATATTTTGAATTTAAAAGCAAATTATACATTTTATTTAATAGGAAAATAAATTGTGAAAGCTTCTATATGTATAATTGAAATGAGCAAAATAATAACGCGAAATAGAGATTTAATTAATTGTAAGTATATTCAAATATATTTTTGTTATATATAATTAAATGCTTATAAAATGAATTTCACAGTACTTATTTATTTATTAATATTCTAAAATTATACAATTTTTTAAATTTAAATTTTTAACCAAAAACAATTTTTAAAATAATCTATAGATTTTGTATGAATTTTCCTTTATGAGTCATATATAATAGTTTACGTCATAATAATATATAAGGGGCTGTGGCAGCCTAGGTTATCGCATTCTATTCGGAAGGGTGGGGTACGATTCCCAATGCTTCCAATTCCCCGCCAAAGACCAACCGAGGACATGCGATATACGTGCTCGTTAAATCTGTGGAATCGAAAGTCCTGTGGTCGGTCATTGAGTAGTTACCATGGGTGTAATGGTCTGGAGAAATTTTCTCCCCCTTCAGATCAATACCAAAATTAAGCGAGTAGATTCTCTGGTGCTGCCATCTATCGGAGGTTTTGAAGAACAAAAATCGTACTTTACACTTTGTGGTGCTTTGATTAAACGAAAGACGCCCCTAGTTGACTTAAATTCAGCCGACGTATAGCCGGCGTATAGCGAGCTTGGCTTGTCCAAGTGTCATTAGTAACAACAACACAACATGTCATAATATATCAGTTTCAGTAATTTTTCAATTTTTAAATCTTAAATGTACTTTAAATTAAATGCTTAAATATATTTTTAAATGATAATTAAATTAAATTTATATTAATTATATATATACTATAATGTATATAACTGAAATTTAACGTGATGCACTGGACAATTTTCGGTGACAACTCTATGTGACATGATATCCAAAGTAGGCAATTATGATTTCTGTAGAAAAACTGTTCATATACTTACCTCTATTCAAAATATTGGCTGATCTGAACATTCTTGCTTTATACTATGATGTAACTTCAAAATATTTTGATATAGAATATAAGAAATTTATAGAGCAGTTTAATGAAGAAATTAAAAAGATATAATTTGTTTTTAAGTTTACAAAGACAGTAATCATGACAAAGTTTAAAAGACAAAGACATGGCACTATTATCCCATGCCAAAACATGTCTTACTTCAAAATATTTTATTTCTGTTATTATGGAACAGAATGATTACAAATGTGGTAAATAATCTAATTGATTAGCGGACAAAATGCTTAGCTAATGTTGTAAATTACTTAATTGATGGAAGTATTATTATAGCGAATGCATTTAATTAATACAAAAAAATGTTAAACAGAATATCTGTGCAAGTCTTTATTGATTATTCATTAAAAAAAGTTGATATCAATTTCGAAAAATACCTACAGTTAAAATTTAATTTTGACAGTTCAACGAAGAAAGTTTATTGTTTCAAAAATTTACGTCTGAGTCTTCAATTTCTTTACGTGGACCAAGGTGAAACTTAAAAATACACAGGAATTCTGGGTAACAAAATATACAATTGTAATTATTGCATAAACCTGCAAGAATAAATTCTATAACATATAAGAAAGTACACTGTATCTTGAAAGGATGGATGACTGATTTTTATTAAGGAAAGTGTATTTTTGTTCAAAAAACTAATCAAGCATAAGTGGATTTCTCTCCTTAATATATTTTAAACTACTATACTTAAATGATTAAAAATCAAATCATCTAATCCTCGCATGTGGTCTGTTAGAAAAATCGTGTTATCTTTACAGCACTCGTGTTTTTGATATATTTTCATTGTTGACACCATTCTACAGATGCAAATGTTGATGAATGAACCTGCGTTATAATTTGTTTAATTAAAATATAGTACAAATTTACTAATTTTCTAGATGATTCTTCTATGCAGTTCAGAACACTAACTGGTCTAATATATTTTTAAACATTTATTGTTAGATAAGTGGAACTATAAATGTAGATATCTATGTATATACTATTGAAAGACTTGTATATTTTTAAATATGTAACAATGTGAGATGTCACGCTGAAACAATCTTTCTACTGCAAAATACTTAAATCAGAAAAAAAAAAGTAATTTTTAATGAATAAAGAAAAACAATGCTTTATAATTATAAATAAATTAATTATTTTTGAATTATTTTTAATACCTCTTTTTAAGCTAAGAACATAAATATATTTAATCATTGTTGCTTAGTCAAAATTGTAAAATAGGAATTGAATTATCCTATACTAACTAATTTTAACTTCAAGTTTCAAAGACTGTGGTGGTATTTGTTTTATGTATTATGTCTAATGATGTTAAAGTAAAAATAATTTTATATTAATTTTAAATTCCATGTTATCAAAGCAGTAATTTTTCTTTTTTTTATAAAAAAAAGGATGTAATGATTTAAAAGCAAATTTTCTCAAATCAATAAATTTATACATACTTCTTTACCACGATAAATTTATACCATATTAAAGCAGACAGGTCATCAGCTACTGTTGCTTAAATGTGGTTGGTATCTAAGTTTTTTTTAATATGAAACTTAATTTTTATTAGCTTTTGTATTTTTTAATCATTTAAAAATGAAACAAGCATGTAAAATTTGAGTTGTCTCTCAATTGAGAAAAGTAGTATATTCAGCTACACGATAAGAAATATACTAGAGAATATTTTCTTAAATGAAGGATACTCTGATAATTTTCCTTAGATATATGATTTGATTGGAAAAAATCATATAATTTGTTTTCCCAAATATTAATGCTTTTATGTCATAATTAATTCCAGAAGATAATCTCATTATTTTTACCTGATAATCAAAATAATACTAGTGTTGCTTAAACGTAGACAAAATAATTTTTTTTAATTGAATAACATAGTAATATATATAAAATACGAAAAAGAGCGTGTGTTCAATGTTTACTTAAGTAAATAATTAAATTAGTTTTGTTTCTAGTCTAAAATAAAAAAATAACGTTTCAATGCGATGTAATGCAAAGTTCTTCAATGTAATGTAAAGTCAAAATAACCAAAACACTCATTTCTAAAATTTTCTCAATGTTATTTGATGTGTAACTTATCTCCTGATAGCATTAAAGTGTATTGAAATTAACATGTTATTGCTTTGTTTCGCAGTCCAAGGCACATATGGCTGTAAAGCATAAACTAATTTGAATTTATATTCTGTAAACTTGTTAAAATATGTGAAATCATTTATATTATTAAAATTACTGTAAAATTAAAATTAATTATAATCCAAACTTATTTATTAAAAATATAAAATGTTCCAGAGGCATTTTAATTCACTGTTCTTAAAGCGTATCTAAATACCATCGTCCAATTCACTCGAGTATTGTAATTATCTGATATAAAATAATTTTATATTTATGTCTTGAAGAAATTAAGAGTTAGAAATCAAAGAAAATTACTAGAGTGTACTTGAAAAGTGAATTTTATAGCAGAAGAAAATCATCACGAGAAGGATTTATAAGCGTCCACTTTACACTAAATTGAAGAAAAGATGATTGGACGAAGAAATTGAGACGGTCATTGAGTGGCCATAATATCAAAATGATGTTATCAGGAATCTCTCGCGCACTTGTATGTTTATGATGGTTAGCCCGCAGCGGACGCATGTCCATAATTTCCATTTTGAGCAAGATATTCTTGATGATTTAATATCATGTACAATCTTTAAAATTTGTCTTTGACATCTTAAGGCTTGAATTCATGGTTTGCGTTAGGAGCATTTTCATTGTATCAAGAACATCGATCATTTCGTTTATAAAGTGTCGAGATAGATCCTTGTGGATTTTGAATGGCATAGATCTAATATTTTCAAATAGGTATGTTTTTAAATCAGTTTCAACAGTCATAGGATACAAGGCACAAGTCGGAAGGAGATTTCTTTCACGTCCTGACCAACCACAGTTCCGGATTATCATACTAATTGGAAATGTAGCGTCATTGTTAACTATTTACTGTAGTCGGTTCTAGATCCCTGCTATTTTATATTGTTTGAGTCATTACTAGTCCTACTATTAAACATACTATTACTGGTCCAGGCATTTGTTAGTTTATCGAAACACAAATGACTTAAGCAACCAGAAACTCTTCTCTTTTTTATGAACAAGCTGAGTAACATCTTTCAGCAGTGCAGTAATAGATCTTTGTCAATTTAAGGCATCCTACATCCAAACAGTGCTTGTAATTGAAAAAAGACGTTTAATTCATTAGTAATTTTAAATTTTGAGACAGGTTAATTGATTATTGAATCTCTTTCGAAAAAGCATGTATCATGATTTTATGATAGATTATTTTACACTAGAATATACTAAAAATGTGCGCGTCTTTAGTTTAGTTTGTAAATTAGCATTAAATTTAAGTTATTAAATCATTTTTATAATTTAAATCTGGATAAAAAATATGTACGAATATTGCATTAAAGCAAAATTTATAAGTAGTTATTAAAATTGTTATGTTAATAACTGTAAATAAAAATCAACAGTATTTATTAAATATATTTAATTTTTATATTCATTAAGCGCATTTTTTGAATACGAAAATTAGCAAAATCTATGAAATATTTTAATTTAAATTAATTAATTTATTTTTTTGTTTTAAGTAAAACCGAGAGTTAAGATTCTTTTTAAAATGAAGTTTTGAGTAAGGCTGAATTTTGTATTATCTGCGATGAATACAATGTGTTATGTGACATATGTATATTTTTCTGTCATGAAAACGTATTATATCAACGTAACTTATCAATACTTTTTCTACTACAAATGCCTCAATTTTTATTGATTGTTTTTGAATAAATATTAGTTCTTAGGATGTAGTATAATTTCTCTTTTATCTGCAATGAATTCGTCCATAGGGGAATCCAGAGAAAAGAGATGGGTAATTTTTGGTTAAAAAGTGAAATTCATCTTTTTCCAGAAATTTATTACTAGACTTCCTTTTAATTAGGTCTAATAAAGAACATCTTGAGAGACTCTACTCGATCATTAAATCATTAGGAACACTATATATATATATATATATACATATATATATATATACACATATATATATATATATATATATATATATATATACACACACACACACACACACACACACATATATATATATATATATATATATATATATATATATATATATGAATTATGAACCTGATCAGCAAAGCTAGATCAGGTCCATAATTCCATTCACCCTAAAAACGTCAAGCGACAGAGGGGAATCACGAATTAGGTCGTGCTTAAAAAGCCCTGAACACGATAAAATGTGGTCAGGAGAGGCCTGTGCCGAAGAACACTTGGTACAGGTCTCGAAATGTTTGTTACCACCTACGAAAGTCATGGAAAGCAGATGGCCGCTATGAAAATGGGCAAGTGCAGTTTGATCGCGTCTACTGCAGCCCCGAGACAAATAGCCACCAGGAAATCTCAACTGGTACCAAGGATGCACAGGTGGAAAAATCCAGGTAGCCTTGGTAGTTGCCCTAAATTTAGAAAAAAAGCTCCATATGAGTAAGAGTAGCGGCAGGCGTGGTGAAATCTCTAGCACCGTCTCTAGCCAAACTGTCCGCAATTTCATTACCAGCAACATCCACATGGGAAGGAATCCACTGAAAATGGAGATGATGACCATAGGAAAGATGTTTCAGTTTCCTGAGGATGTATGCACTAGTACTATAACTCACATGATGCCAATCGGTCAAATGCTGAATAGCACTATCAGAAAAAATCCTGATATCCTTTAACTGCGGAAGCATCATGATGGAGTCCAGACATACTAGATTTGCAATAAGCTCATTTTAAAAAAAACTTAACAGAAGTCTAGATTTCTTTTCTGGATTTTTAATTTTTATCCTGAAATCTAATATAGATGCACAGGGGCAGATCTAATATTGATGCCCGAAATCTAATATAGATGCACAGGGATATGATTGAACAGCATCCACGGGGACATTGCTGATTTTCTCCACAGCTAACTGTTTCAAGTAGTCTGGGAGATCCAGTTGTTTGTTAACTTGGACAGAAAGCTCCAGATGAAAATAAACACCATCAAGAGACTCAGAAATGTTGATAATATTAGATAAACTGTGGTAGAGAATTTAGCTGGCAATAAAGTGATCAGAAACAATCTGTCGAAAAGGACTGCGTTTTAGCCGCTGGTTACTGTTTCAGGGACTCAGATATCTTGAGGTATGATTCTGAAAGCCAAAACAAGAGAGATTATTGTAGTATTTCACCAAACATGCATATTTCCTAAGACTCAAAGACTTCAGATTGGCCTCATAGAGCACGATATCATTTGGGAAAGAATTGCGAAGGCCAGTAATAATCCTTGCAGCGCTAAGTTGTTCGCGTGCAAAACTCTACAGGTTTGAGTGAGAGGCACAATAGTTGATGAAGATGCTCTACTCTAAGATAGGAGTAATAAGAGATGATAGGTATTTCTAAGGGTATTAACATCGGCACCCTAATCACGGCTCGAGATACACTTCCGTTATCTGATGAGGTCACTTCCTCCTTGTTACACTGTAGATATTGATTATTTAATATTGAACTACGTGTATCTTGATTAACTATGGACCATCATGCAATGCAAGATATTTAAACTAAATTTACATGTTTATAATACGATAAAATAAAAACTAGAAAATGTATTTAGATTTAATAATGCTAATATAATCTTCCTAACTTCTTCTAGTGCTGTGATTTCGTACTAGCTACTAGTGGACTATCTAATGCTGATTAGATTATGAAAATTTAATACAGTTAACATTTTCTTGATTATTTATAATAAAAATTCTGTAATAAACAGTATATGAGAAATTTGTGATGAAAAATGATATGAAATCGACATTGATTGTTTTTAAATCCTTTCCGTTTTGCCAGAGATATAATGGATACTGAATCCGAGATTCAAAATCCTTTCCATTTTTATTAGAGAAATCTATATTAGAAATTAATTTGATGTTCAAAAAAATGTTTTAGTAAAAGATTTAATTTTTAATTAACACTTGTTGCAAAGAATGTAGGAGCTACACATCAATGAATACTCCAAATTATAATATTAAGTTATAATTTTTGTTGGTTAAATTTAGTAATACTTTATTCTTTAAAAATCAAACTTTGATACAAAATATGACAAAAATGATAAATACAGTATGTAGGCACTTTTCTGTTTTGTTAAGTAATATTGTTTTGTTAATAGTATTTTCTTGATAGGAACATATCAATTTTATTTCACTTTAATAAAATTATATATCAATAAATATACCAAGTATTTCCAATATTCACATAAGACTATCTTTACAAACAGGTTTCTGAAACTAATATATATCATTGCATGTATCATACTTATATTTATATTAAATTTTCAAAAGTAAAGGAATTAAATTTTGCTTAAAATTTGAAATTACTCAGGAGATATTTTCTAAAAATGCAGTCTTATTTTAAAAATAAATATTAAAAAATGAAATTTAAATTTTTTAATAATAGATTCAGCTTAACTATAATTATTTTATCACATTGAAATATTATAAGGAGCAATTCGTTTATTTTGTTCTTAACTAAATATGACAGGAAATAATAAAATAAAATGAAAATGGTACCAAAATACTTACACAAATACAAACTGAGTTGTTCGTTTGAAAGATTATAAATAGTTTCTGGTAGGTGTCATAAATTTCAATATTATTCATTTGATCAAAGATCATAAACTCGTGAAATTTTTTAATTATTTTGTCATTTTGTTTCTTTATTATCATGAAGGTCTAACATATTTTTATTGCTTTTTAATTGTAGAAATATATTATCGAGACATAAAGGATATTTACAGTATAGAAAATTTACATTTAGATTTAAAAATCCATTTTCAATTTTATTGCACCTTCGACATGATTACTAGCATTTTTTGGGATTTTGGAAGACGTTCAAGAGTAAAAACAAATTGGGAAATCAATCAAATCGCAAATTTGGAAATCAAGCACTTTGTTGTTGTTACTTATCTCAGGTTGTCTAGCTAGGATAGACAACCCCTATAAGACCAAAAATATCTAAAATGTATAAAAAATAAGATGGGTCCCGAAGGACATCGTCTTTTTTCAAATTCAAGCATGTTAAGATGTGCCCAGGGGAGGCCATATTGATAGAACACCAAGAACAGTCTGGAAATGTCCTTTGCCCCTACTGAAAGGTGATTCCTCTCGTGTGCCCACTCAGATAGCTGGAAAAGACAGTTTGATGAAATCTTCGTATAAAATTGAAGGTCTCTCCCGGTCTTTTGGCGAAGTACCATGGGTGGTTGGGAGGAATTTTCATAAGCTTCTTCAATTCAGTTTTTGACAAGGATGAAATCTGTGAGCTCTCCACCTGGGTTTACTCCATACTCTGAAGCCCATCTGGACAAGAAATCCGCTTTTCCATTCCCCTCTACTCTAAAGGATCCATTGGAAATGCACTGTGTGTTCGGGTGATAGTCTCTCAAGATTTAGTATGGCCAAGCTAGTTTGATGTCCAACAGTGCTCCAATTTAAAAGATGTTGGATTGAAGGACGAAGTCAGTCAATATCCAGATATTCTCTAATCAATCCTCCACCTCTGCTGCATACTGTAAACCTCTTCTCATGGCAATTAGCTCTGATCTAAACACGGAACAATTATCTGGACTTCTTATTTTAAATTCTAGATCTCCGGAGACTGTGTTTATGTACACGCCACTGCCCGAGACTACCCCCAAAACTTTACTACCATTTGCGTAAATTTTCAAAGAACATGGAGGGATATCATGGATTGTTTCGAGTCCAGTTGTTTAACGAGAGCCTGAATCTCTGAGATTTTTGTCATTGTTGTTAGGAGCTCCTCATGGAAGTATATTCTATCAAGTTCTAATTCAGCTCCCACTGGTTCCAATGAGTGAACTTCCATATTCGAAGAAGGGAGATTTTGTGTCGTTGCATAGGAAAAGTGGCTGCGTTTATTTAAACGTTGATTGCTGGTCCAATCTAGGAGGTAGCATTTTGTTAAATAGATATAATTACTATCAATGAAACTGTGAGTTATAGGAATATTAGGTAACATATTTTTTAATTGTTAGCACTTTATTATTAAAATAATAAATCAGTTAAAATAGCGCATAAAAAACTGTGTTTTGAATTGAATAATTCCAGTTCTTTCATGATTTAAAACTAGTAAAATTTTGAAAATTAGCAAATATTAATAATGAGTATATTTTTCGCGTTAAGACATCTTTCTAACAACTAAAAAAATAAATTGTCTTTAAATTTTTTCCAAAATGTGTTTATTTTTTATATATATGATAAGTTTACTTATTATCGTTAATTTAATTAAAAGAAAAATAAGTTAAATATCCTAAGAAGCAATACTATATCAATGCTTAAAATATTTACATTTTACTCAAGCATTAATAAATACATTTTACTCAACTATCCATTAATTAAGAATATAAACAAGGAAACTGTAATTTTTAAATGATGGGTTAAATATTACAATATTTAATTTTCTACTTTTTCAATGATTTAGTTTTGGATTGTCTATTTTAATTTCAATTCAAAGACAGACAAAACATTTTGAAATCTAAATTTTTTAGATACTGGTGTCAAATAGTGCCACTTCAATCAGTTTCAAGTTTTCACAAGTTTTCATCAGTTTTCATAAGACTACATCAATATTGGTGCATTCAATGATATGAATGCGTGTTTAATGTAAATATTATTGTTTTAATTTTCACAAAATTCTAAGACAACGTTTTTTTGCTTATTATTCACTTTAAGATAAAAATGTATAGTTGCAAATTCTTATAATCTTTGATAATTTTGAAATAATAAAGTTTTAAGCATTTTTTTGTATGATAAAACCAGAAATTACTTTCTCTATTTACAAATCAAGATATATATTTTAAATTTTAATTGCTCTTTTTCTATCTAAAAAAAAGTTTTTGGAAAAAATAGAGAAATTTATGTTAAATAAAACTGAATAAAAATGGATCCATATCAGTTAGAATTATTATTAAAAGCACAGTTATATATATATATATATATATATATATATATATATATATATATATATATATATATATATATATATATATATATATATATATATATATATATATATATATATATATATATATATATATATATATATATATATAATGCATTATTATATTTGTACTTCTTACCTCTTATTTAGTAATAAGAAACTTTGAATTTAGAATTGAATAAGAAATACTGATAATGATTTCAATCCCTTAAAACAAACTTTATCTATTTTTATGTTCGAAGAAGAAAAATAAAACTTTTCTGTAACTACTTATGAAAAATATTTTAAATATAGATATTTATAAAAGTAAATAAAAAACTCTTATCTGCAATAAAATTGCACAAATTCTTAAGAAAATTCACTTTTTCATAAGAGTCTTTCGTGCGAAATCTTTCGCTTATCAAACAGTTATCAATAAAATCCTTGAACAATTTAGAAATTCCTACTGAATAAGTTTTTTGAATCTGAGAACATTCAAATCAGTTAAGTACGAATTCATTGAGTATTTGCATTTAATAAAATAATTCTGAATACGATGTAAGTATGAAATTACATAATACGGACTAATTGTTATAGTTTTTAATTTTGTGTGCTGAAATTTATATCTAAATAATATCTAAATTGAAAATCATTTTCTTAATAACTATAATTACTAATTTTATTAATTTCATTTGAATTTCTATAGCAGAAAGTCAATAACATAAATATAACAAATCTGGCATGGAATGCTCCCAAAAATAAAATGAAGTAAATTGAGTAACTCTTAATTTAATAGCATGAGTGACTACGGAAATTCAGTTTTGAAAAACAATACTGCTTTTCAAAATAAATTACATTATGACATTTCTGTGTATTTGAAATCTTTGTTCCTTAAATTTAGAAATGTTTGAGAATAAAACAAAGCAATTTGAGAATAAACCAAAATAAATAAATACGCTTAGTAAATTAGTTTTTAAATAAATTAATTTGTGTTAAAACTCTATAAAACATTTAATAAAATCATTTTAATAATTGATTATATAAAAGCTAAAACAATAAAATATCTCAAATTAAATGTTTTAATATCATTAAGTTTTAAAAGATCTTAATAGAATAGAATTTTTAATTATTTTAAAATAATGATAATGAAATTATAACATTTAAATATGGTAAAAAAAAAAGAGAAAATTTAGCTTTGAAATTATTTCTATCGCAAAATGTTTCTTACATGGTAAATTTATAAACTATTGGTGTAAATTTTTTTTATTTGGCTTATGATTTTTTTATTTGGCTTATAAACTAGTAGATTTAAGATTTTTAAGTTAAATTGCTGACAATTGAAATGAATTAATTTCTTTTTCGTATACTAAATTAATTCAAGTCATGAAATATAAAATAAATAATATACAGTGGCTAGCAGAGATTGTCTATTGAAATATTTATTTTCAGTAATTTATAAAATGGAAGCTTAATCTATCGTGGATTTTTACCTAAAAATAACATTTACGATAAATTTTAATTATTAAGTATGTGAAACGTTGGCAAATAGTTTCCTAAACTATTAAAAAATAGCATCTTTTGTAGCATAAATTTTTTAAGTTTATTGTAAGTGTCAAATTTATAACAAATGTTTCAAATAAAACATGTTTGCTGTTTTACAAACAAAATTATACTTTTAGCTGGAAAACTTAATTAGCATACAGATTAACAATGATAAGTTATACAACTCATTATACAAAGTAGAAGGAGCTTATTTCTAGAGGTCATTTAGAAAAGATTTCTACGTTCTTTTACTCCCATTGTAACTTCTAACTAAAGAAGCTGGAAGGAAATTGATCTGAGTTGAAATATTTATTTTCCACTTATAAACTTTTCCCATTCAGAATGCATGTATTTAAGTGTTTCTTTTAGAAAGTTTGCTCGTTTATTTTGATTCGAACATTAACATTATTAGTCACTCGGCCAGAATTTCAAGACTAAGTATTGCTTGATAATTTTAAAAAGTTTATAAAAACTAATTTGTTAGTTAGTATCATTCCTAAACAATAATCAGTTTTACAGTTTTTCTTATGTAACAGCTTTCGCATATATACCAGAATAATAATATTTAAACATAAACAACTGAAATTTGAAAATTTTTCTTTATTGAAACTATTTTAATAAATTATATGTATCAGTTGCTTTAAAATGATATTTTTTCCAAATTTTCTTTCAGGGTATATAATTTTATGATATAAATAGTATTATAATACTAAACACAATTTTATTTACTAAGTATAGAAATGTATATTATTCCACCATAATGTAACTCAATAGATTTAAGTTTAAATCTCTGCATAAAAGTAATTTAAATTACTTTAGTTTCTTAAGAATTCAAAAATGTTATTTCTTCAATATTATTTCTTAAGCAAAATGTTATTTCTTTATTTATTTAGCACTCAAAAATGTTATTCAAAAATTTAATTTCTTTTTGTTGAAAGTAGTATATGAAATGACTCAATAATAATATACAAAATTATTTATTGCAAATATACACTACTGGACATTAAAATTGCTACACCAAGAAGGCGACATACTACAGACGTGAAATTTATATGAAAGGAAGAAGGTGCTGTGTTATGCAAATGATCAGCTTTTCAGCGTATTCAGACAAAGCAGGCACCAGTGGCGACAACTACAATGTGTTTAAATGAGGAAATTATTCAGCCGGTTACTCATACACAAATTGCATTTGAACGTTGATGCCTGGTGAAAAGTTGTTGTGATGCCTCGTGTAAGAAGGAGAAATGCGTACCAGCACGTTTCTGACTTTGATAAAGGTCGAATTGTAGCGTACCGTTATTGCGGTTTATCTTATCGCAGTATTGCTGCTCGCGTCGGTCGAGATCCAATGACTGTTAGCAGAATATGGAATCGATGGGTTCAGGACGGTAATACAGAACGCCATGCGGGATCTCAACGGCCACCTATCACTAGCAGCCGAGCAGACAGGCATATTATCAGCGTGGCCATAATGGATCGTGCAACCACTTCACAAGCCGTGAGTCTAGAAACGGGGTCGTTTGAAAGACAACAAGTGTCTGCACGAACAGTTTGACGACGTTTGCAGCAGCATGGACTCTCAGCTCGGAGACCATGGCTGCGGCTTCCCTTGACGCTGCGTCATAGACAAGAGCGCCTTCAATAGTGTGATCAACGGCGAACCTGAGCGCACGAATGACGATACGTCATCTTTTCAGATGAATCCAGGTTCTGTGTACAGCATCATGATGGTCGCATCCGTGTTTGGCGGCATCGTGGTGAACGCACACTGGCATCGTGCATTTGTGATCGTCATACTGGCGCATCACCTGGCGTGATGGTATGGGGTGCCATTGGATACACGTCTCGGTCACCTCTTGTTCGCATTGACGGTGCTTTGAACAGAGCGCGTTGCATTTCTGGTGTGTTACGACCCGTGGCTCTACCCTTTTTTCGAGCCCTGCGAAACCCTACGATTCAACGGGATAATGCCTGACCGCAAGTTGCCGGTATTGTACGGACCTTCATTGCTACGGAACATCTTCGGCAGTTGCCCTGGCCAGCACGTTCTCCAGATCTTTCACCAATAGAAAACGTCTGATCAATGGTTGCCGAGCGACTGGCACGTCACCAAACGCCAGTCACTACGGTTGATGAACTGGGGCATCGTGTTGTAGCTGATTGGGCATCTGTACATGTACATGCAATCCAATCTTTGTTTGACTCAATGCCCAGGCGTATAACTGCTGTCATTACTGCCAGAGGTGGTTTTTCTGGGTACTGATTTCTCAGGATCTATTCAGCCAATTTTTTTGAAAATTTAATCACCTGTTATTTTTAGTATAATATATTTTCCAATAAATATCATTTTGTTATCTGTATTTCTTCCTGGTGTAGCAATTTTAATGGCCAGTAAGCAAATGATGATGAATGAATTTACTTTGAGGTCACCCACTCATAGAATGTTAAATCTTAAAAACAGATTGATAGTACAATTTAGTAAATATATATTTGATTTCGTAAATAATAAAATATTAAAAAATTATTCTATGTAAATTGTGCGGAAAATATATTAAATACATATGTATCGAAATATAAAAATTAGGAGTAAATAAATACTGAAAATACTGTCACACATAAATGCTTGTTTTTCTTCATAAACGTATGTAATTCCATTTACGTAATTAAGAATAAGTTTTTATTGCAATCATTTGTTTTGTGTTTTTGTTGTTGCATGCTTCCCAGGTCAGCAGTGCTAGACCAGGTCCATGAGTGCGGACACCTTTAAAAAGTTCAGTACCATAAGTGGATTCTCCATCATATCTCTCCCTGAGAGACCAAGGCATTGAAAAATATGTTCAGGAGAGGCCTGTTCATTTAAACACTTGGAGAAAATTTCGAATTTTTTCGTATCCTCGTTGAATTTCAAGTTACTAAGATGGCCACTTGTGAAACGGGGAATAGCCGTTTGTGTGTTCTTGTCTATCAAGACCAGTAGCCAAGGAAGCACCTGGATTTGCGCAGCGAGACCAATGATGCTCAGGAGGAACAATCCAAGTGGTTTTATTCTCGTGTTTAATCTTTGAATGAATCTCCTGAAATGCGAGAGGTGCAATAATTTGTTATATGATATAATAAAAAAATATCTCTTTTTACTTACGAGTAAAATTTGATTATAAATTATATTTACAAAAAAATGCTAAAATAAAACTTTAGCTTATCGGAAGCTATTATTGTAAAAAAGTATCAAAGTCAATCGAGAGTGTCTCATGAAACAATTAATTCAACATAAGCCATCGAAGAGAGATTTTTTTTTATATACAAATGTTTGCATAAACTACACACAATCTTGTAATTTTCATTTGTTGAGAAAATTACAATCATTTGTAATTTAAGCTTATATTATTAGAATTTAAAATTACAGTATACTATTATAATTTATTATAAATTATAATTACAGTTACTGTGTATAAATTACAATTAAATTATTGTAACTGAAAATTACACACAATCATATAATTGTAATTTTCTCAACAAATGTAAATTATTACCATATTATATATGAAATGTATTCAAGTATTTGTGTATTTTGTAACAAAACTTTTTCAATGATGTGGAATTAACTGTTTCGAAGTTCTTTGTCGGTTGACCTTCAAGTATAAGTGGTTTTTATTCTTTATTAATAAATAATGTGTACATTATTTAATTACTTCTTTCATGTCTTTTGAATTCAATAGAATTAAAATTATTTTGTGACAAATTTTAGTCCTAATAAAATATACAAATACTTGATATATTAATAACTATAACTTTTTTCACACATTTAGAAATTTCTTCTTTACTAAGCACATTCTAAGGAACAGAAACATTTGCAGCGTTAAATTTCTTTATCTCCGATAAAAAAAAATGAAGTAGATTAATATGACTATTTTGAATAGCAAAAATCGACATTTAAATTGAATAAGAACGTTTATAGTAATTCAAAAATAATTCTTAAGATACAGTTGAGTGCTTATTTTATATTAAAGATTCTTATATTCATTTTATAGTTTTCAATTCCAAATATTTAATAATTTAAACTTTTTACAATATTCTCAATTGCAGTTGTTCTTTCTTTTGGAAATGTAATATCATTTGCAGTTCAATATAAATTTTAAATCTTAAATAGAGAAATTTAATTGTGGAATTAAAAGAATTTTACTATATTCATTAAATAAAAGGATTTCCATTTTTGTTAAATTAGATCACCAGTATTAATTTGTGTTTAAAATTTAAGATGTATTTTAAAAAATTGACTTATATTTGAATTTACTTAGGAAGTTACTTGATTATTTTCAAATAAATCAAATATTTAATAAATTTTTAATATTTTCTCTTAATATATATTATTGTTTGTTTGAAATTCTTTTTAAGAAGCTGAGAATCTGCTCATAATGTTTATTAGAAATTTTATTTTAATATATATTATTACTTATCAGTTAAGTAAATTTTTCTGAAGAAGATTATGTATTGCATTCAAATTAGTTTGGTACAGTTTTATCTGGTATTTATTATCACAGGACTATATATTTTAACACAAAATAAAATATTTTACCAGGGCATATAATCTTTTATAGTTTTTATAATCATTTATAATTTTTATAAACTTTTAAAAATGAAAATTTTTAATTCTTATTTTTTTATCCTACACCAGTTTTATGTTTTTTATCAAACAGTCTTTTTTCGGGTAGCCAAATTACAGTCTTGAAACGAACGAAATGTCATCTTCCACTGTATTCCTAGCTTCGACATCAAAAAGTCCATGGCAAGTGAAGAGGTGGTCACAAGTTACACATTCAAGTCCACGCAAAGAGCAAATCGGACATTCTGTCAAACATAAACGATGATTGTGGTTTTGCAGATAATTATGTCCAGTTCTAAGGCGGAACTTTGCTTGCTATAACAGCTCTATTGAGGTTAAACGGAATAGGCATTGTTAGCAAAAAGCCCCACTGTTTCCTTCTCGTGAACACCTTATAAACTTATTCACGATACGAGGAAAATTTTCTCTTAACAGTATGGTACCCTAAGCTGGATACAGATAAAGATCCATCTAAGCTGGATGGCTGCTGTAGATTTGAGTTACCCTTTGCAAATCATCAGCTGAGTCATCAGCAGTGAGGCCACAGTAGCTGGATATTCACTGCAGAATAATTTGACAATCCTCTTTTGGTAGAGATAACTAACATTTATTTGATAGTGATAAACAGATTTACAATATTGCCAGGTGTCATTTATGAAAGGGGTTTGATTGTGGAGTCAAACAAAATACTATTCGTATTTGCGTTAGGATTATAAAGACCGTTAAGGCAAGGAAAACGTTTTTAATATTGCTGCTTAATAGTTTAATAAAGTAAATGAATTATTAATTCATTATTCAAAAACAAAAATTAGTGTAGCCATTATATAGCGAAAGGCTTCAATCCACTCCTTTCTGGTCAAATTGTAATCTTAATGTGATACAGATTACTTCATTTTACATATTCTTTAATTTTGTAAAAAAATATGAAGTATTTGATTCTACAAACTCCTAAAATTCCTACGTTATATTTCGTAAAGAATTCTTAGACTGACTTATAAATTTCTGAAATTCGCTAATTGATAACCATGTCAATTAATCGCGATCTCCATTTCTATAAACACTATGTAAAAAAAAAATTTAAGCATGTGTAGTTAATATTTTTATCTTCATTTAAAATTTCTGTGCAAGAGTATTACTTTGAAAACATTATGACTTCTTGAAAAGAATGTTTGGAGATATTCTCTTCTAAGAATTTATTACATTTTGAAGCGCTTTCTATCATTTTAAAATATTTTAAGTATTTCTTTGTTGTATTATTCCTATTTCGAATATAGATATTCAGTAAACAGAGGAAGAGATAAAATTTGCATTATCCATTTGTTATTAGAGTGTATAAGGGGAGCCTTATCGAAGATAACAAAAATTTTCAAACAATAATAACATCAAAAACTTTCATAAAAACAAGTGAATTAAATTCATTTCACTGACTATAACTCTATTCGTATAAATAATGGGACATAGTTTATTGTGTATTAAATATTTATTAAGAAATTACCACAATATAGCTAATTAGTGTAATATATATATATTTTTTTAGAATTCCTAGTATCATCTACAAATACTGTAATTGGGTAACATCATTTCAAATTTATAACCTATTATATGCTATTATGTTGAAAAATAGAAAATGAAAAATTAAATTCACTTTTTTCTTACGAACAACTTTATTTTTTAATTTGAAAAAAAAATTGGTATTTTTATCAATATTCAATTATGAAAACTTTTAAAATTATGATATAGTTTTTTTAAGACATTTGAAATGACTATTTAGAAGATTTATGTTTTACTTCAGATATCAACATATTGAAGCATTTAAGTTATAAATATCTTGATATTTTAGCAAACCAAATTTAAAAAGTAATTTCTATATTTTTTGAATATTTATTAATAAAATGTATACTTTAAGAATTTTTAGTAGTGTCAAAATTATATGCTTATATAGGTTATAGTGTAGATGTTCCTGGAAACAAAGTTGAATAGTACATGGAAATATTTATTTTTTGCATGGAATCAATATTTGATGCAATGCTCATGACAAAATTAAACTTTTCGCTGATAGCATTAGATTTCAGGTTTCTTAGGTTAGGGATAGTGATAAGCTGAAAAGCAATGAAGATATCCGTAATAATATTTTGAAACTATTTACTCCACACTTTGAATTTGTTGTGGTGAAACTCGGTAATTTTAGAAAAACTCTGAGTAAAACCCAGATTCGTTTTTAAAAACCGAATGACAGAGATAAAAATTCAAAACAAATATAACAAAACTTAATAATTTGTTTAATCAACTTAATGACAAGAGAAATTTACTTTTGCAATTAAATCATTCTTGTTTCAATAATTAATTAAATTCTAACTTTAAATTTCTTTTTTGACATTAACACAATAATAAATCATAATTAATTAAAGTATAACCAGAGGGATTCAGAACGAGAGATCAGACTCACCCCGTTTAGAAGTGGTAATGTGGTGTTTCCTATCGTCAATGGCTTCACCACTCTCCGGGGTTCATCCCCTTACCGTCCTCTACTCGGCATCTTCCCTTTCCCATTTCTATCCGCTGATATTTAAACACCTCACTTTGCTTACTGCTCTGCATCTCACTTGGATTACATATTCCTCAATAGGTTTCTCTTTTTTCTTTGCAAACTCTTGTCAGAATTTGTCATCTGTTTTTCGTAGTTCCTTAGCTCTTATCCTCATCTATTTGCCAGACCTCTTTAGCTCCATTCAGGAAAGTCCAGAGATGCCTCCTACTGGACAAGACAAATGTACTTCGTTTACCTCTTAGATCATTTACCTTCTCTCATTCTGCTAATGTGTGGATCCAATCTCAATCATGGATTCATTTTTTCTTTGACTTCTAATTTTTTAGATGCAAATTTCGATTCTTCATAATTCTCATCTTGACTCCTTCTCTCTACAACATCGGTTATCTAAAGTTCAATAGTAACTCCTATATTTACATATAAAATTTATCATAAAAACCAAACGTTCTTAAAATTTTCTCAAGAACACCCACCTGTTCCAAAAAGAAAAACTTATTATTTTTATTAAACTTGTCTTATTGTGCGACCTTTTGCATACTTTGCTTTCATTTCTAAGAGCATTGTTTGAAGGGAAAAGAGGAAAAACACTTAAATATAAGTGACAATAAAAATCTAAACATCTGTTTTCTCAGGGTTTGGTTATGTCGTTTTTCACTACGTAACTATACAATACGCAACGACAATGCTAACATGTTAAGCAAAATTGCTATATTATTAATAATACGCAACAACAATGCTAGCATGTTAAGCAAAATTGCTATATGATTAATAATAATCCAGATAGACTTCAATTAGACAATTATCAATGTCAGAAAATTGCTGTAAGAATTTTTTCTTCTTGTATAAGTCAGCAAAGTAATGAATCACTAGGCACCATATTTTGAACGAAATTTTTGAAAAGAAATCTGCTATAAAACTTCATTTAATGTATTTTAGGCGTGGCTACTTCCGTCTTTTTCACATGGATGCATTGAAAAGTTAGTCATCTACATAACATTAACCTGCATTTTAAAATTCACGAATGACATGTGATATTTTCTTTGAGCGCAATTCTAATAATCAGCAGAATATATTTAAAAATAGGAAAATCTTTGAAATTATATAAATATAAAGGATTCATGCATGCATATATATATATATATATATATATATATATATATATAATATATATATATATATATATATATATATATATATATATATATATATATATATATATATATATATATTTTCTAAAATAAAAAAATAAATATCTAAAATAGGGAATGCTGAAACAATTACATGTAGAGTGGAATAAAACTTACTGTATGAAATGTGTATAGTTAAGTATAAAATCAGAAAATAAAAGAAATTATTAGGCATAATTATGTTGGTGCATAAATTACGATATGTATACATAAAAGAATTGAATATGTTAATGTAATGTAGACTAAATACCCTATATATAAAGTATCATCTACATAAGAATTTTGAAACGCAAATATCAAGAGAATTATAATAGTGTGCAGTTATCGGCGTACGAGTAAGTGAAAACCATTGCTTTTGCAAAATAGTTGTAAGTGTTCCTATAGTTCTTGGAAGAAGATTAAGAACGGAATCACCATGTTTAAGGAAGGGTGGTCGAGCTGGTCACTTCATGCACGGTATGATTGCTGTTTAAAGATAATCATCATCATTGAATCCCCATTCATAATGGAACTGTCATCTTATTATTGAAAATCATCATTTACTGAACTGGAATCCGATTCTGATATATTGGTTCGATGACCTAGAACTTCTTTCAGTATTAACTATATGATATCGTATTCATGTTTAATACTTATTAATTTTTTTCATAAAATTTTGTGATTTCTTCTAATTTTTAATAAATTAGTCTACATGGAATTTAAGTACATGCTGTAATACTATATGCACACTATTTTTAAATCAACATTAAATACTGATTCTGAAGATTCATCTGAATGTCTTAGGAATATTATAAAACTATAATATGTAAGAAAACGCAATTCATATAAATTTAAAATGTGAAATGACATCAATAAAGTAATAAGTCAAATCACTGCAAATATGTGTGTATAAAAATTGTTTAGTCTGTTAAAAACCATATCGAAACTATATTGTACTAACACAATCTTGAATATAGTACTTCATTCTTGCATTTTGCTTGGATGAAGATAAGAATCATTTAAATATCAAATTAAAAATTCATACTTTTTATGATGCTGATGATAAATTCTTAACGTCATTTTCCTTACATTCATAATAAATTAACTCTAAATTAAAATTTTTCTTCTGAAATTCTTTAATTAAATATCCATTACAATTTGTGTCGTTAAATTAAAAAAAAAAACTAATTGAGTAAAACAGATTTTACTTTCTTTCCGTATCTCATAACAACAAAATCTATTTACTCACAAGTATTGATCGGGATTAACTGTGGATTACGACACGCTAATTTCCTTTTTGCTTCGTATCATTTTCACTTGATCGATTAACAACAGTGAAGAATTTCAGTTAGTATCAAGACATGAATACTTCTTTATTGTTGCTTTTCCCTGTCACCCAATACCCTCGTGCTTTTATTGATAAAAAATAAGAAAATAATTCTGGACGGATATTCAATATCACGTCTTTGAAGATACTTCTATCAATCTAATAGTTACGCTTTTAGATAGCAGCAAATTTAACAGCACAGTTAATATTGAAAGTTTGAATTTCGTATACATTTTAAACTTTAACCACGAAAAGTGAAGTTATTATTTGTAGTGCTTTACGTGTATACTCTTTAAAATTTCATGAAAATATATTTTAAATATGACAATATATAACTTATACAATGATCTGATGCTGCAAAAAGTTTACTAGAATAAGGACAATTTGCTAAGGAAAATATTATTTATAAATTCAAAAATTAATATATTAACCAAATAAAATGTGTATTATGAGAGTGAAAATCCTATATCTAAATTCGTAAAGTTATGTCACTTTTTGCCGTTTGAAATATGATGGGTAAAATAAACTAACTAATGAAAAATGTTTGAATTTTTAATTTGATTTACATAACTGATAATACAAAATGTATAGTAACAAATTTACATTTATTATTATTAAAAAATAATATTTTTAAACGTAATTTGCTAAAATATATGATCGATTCCGTTTGTTTATTAAAATATTTTTATACACTGAAATTGAAAAATTAATGGTAAGCAGTTTTCTTATCATGAATAAAATAAAAGTAAAATGATTAAAGATATCACGCAGATATATAATATCTTAAATATAAATTTCTACAATGTTTATTCATAATATTTAAATTTAAAAAAATAAATAAATAAAACATGTACAAGCTATTCAAGTGGAAGCATGTGTTTCCAATTTTATTCTAACGAGTTATATGTTCACTATGTACTTATGAAAATGTACTAACAAAATACTTTTTGAAAAGATATAACGAGTTTAATAAAAAAAATAATAATAAATAAAGTGAAGTGATGAAAAATTGTATTTCCAACATCTGTATTCCAACCTGCATTTTGATTCTTTTTTTTTTTTTTTTTTTTTTTTTTTTTTTTTAAATTAATGCACCTATTAATTTTATAAAATGTTATACACTGAATACGTGTACATCATGTTGACAAATTATTATCAAATAAGTCTGCTCATTTTTATTTTAAAGAATGTTGAACTGAACATAATTATATTACACATAAGGAATTAAAATTCTAAATATTACGCATAGAAAAATCAAATTTTAATTTGCAAAATGCGAAAATAATTACATTGCAATTGAGCTAAAAAGATAAAATCGATTTTTTTTAAATAGAAATATTTGTCTCATAAAATGTATTTATTATTTTCAAAATAGTTTAGTAAGTTAATATTTAATTAAATCTTAATACTCCAGATTAAAGAATATATAAATTTTGATCACCTGTATCAAAGTATTCTTGTTACTTGATATATATGTGGATCTGTGGGTTTTATTATAAGGAATAATGACCGATAAATGTTAAATTATTTAATTATATTCAAAGAACAAGATAAAGCTATTTACAGTATTTACAAATTAATATCAAAGCACATTGTAACATCTAGTTATAATTCGAAAGTTCAATATAGATTCGCGTTTTTTTTCATCCATCAGATCGTCGTCTCCTTCCCTCTCTCTCTGCATGTCCGGCAACAAACATGTGAATGGCCCTCTGCTGGCGCTTTCAATCCCACATTCGGCCATTCTGATGACAATAGCTGACCTCAGTATTCGTCTGGAATCAGAATTTCCTGAAATAAAAAATGAATAGGAGCAGTAACATGTTCAAGAAGAAATTTGTAAACATTGTTGTCAGTTCTCGTCTAATTCGTCTTTTCAATTCTCGTCCAAACCATCGTCGTTGTTCTTCGAATCTAGGATTCCGTTATGGAGGACTCTTTCCTCTTCATCTGGTTAGAGAATCGATAGCGGCATCTTCACTTTCGTCATTGGCCTTCTTCAAAAGGAAACGTTTTTAACACATCTCAGTTACTCTTCTTTTTTAAAAAATGAAAAGGTAACAGTTTGAAATAAAAAGTTTTAGCCTTAAAAAGTAGCAATTCTGTGGATAAGAAAGCCAAAATCAGGAGTTGTGGTCGTCATCGGTGCGTTCTTTTCTTCTTTCAGCTCAGTTTAAGTCACATCGAGGCAAGGCTTCATATACTCAGCTCAAGTACTGGTAATCAGGGGACCTTCGCTAAAACCAATCTTTTGCACATCGTATGTGTCATTGGTCTTAACTTTTATTATTTTGTAGGGGCCTAAATATTTGGGTTTTAACTCGAGACTTAAACCTTGTTGTACCCGTTTAATAACAACAATGTCATATAATATGAATTTTCTTGCTTGTTTTTTTCTTAAATTATAGGTTTTGCAATTTTCATTTTGAACTTTCAAAATTTGCTGTTTAGCTACTTTTCTAAGATTATTAGGATTATTAATTAAATCTGTTCGCATAGCGTCTTAGAGATCTTTAATTTTAACGTCATTTTTTTGTTTCATTTTTGTACCAAACAACAATTCAAATGCTGTTGTGTTAATACTCCTATGAAAAGTTGAGTTTATAACCTGTTGTATATTACTAACATGCAAATACCATTTAGCTGGGTTGTCTATCGACAATTTAGACAGAACAGAAATTATACTGGAGTTAAGGCTTTTTACTTGACCATTGGCTCTAGATAAACCGGTAGTTATACAAATGTGTTTAATTTCTTCGCGGCGACAATATTCTTCGAAATTATTTGAAGTAAATGCAGAACCTTTATCCGAAATTATGCAAGAGGTGTTTCCAAAAACAGTTTTGTGGTGTTTTAACTTCGAAATTACTCCAGAAACTTCAGTAGATTTAGTTGGATAAAGCCATATAAATTTGGTAAAACTATCGATCATAGCAAATATATATTTATATCTCTTATGAGTATTTTCTAATGGGCCTAAATGATCTACATGGTATGTGTGTAAAGGAGTGGCGTCTTTTTCGATTGGATGTAATTCTCCTTCTTGTTTGCCTCTTTTTCGATTGTTTAAAATACACGGTATACAATTATCTAAACATTTCCCGATTTTTGTTTAACTTAAGGGATGTAAAAGTTAGAATTTAAGCTATTATCTGTTCTTTTAACTGAAAAATGATCTTTCCCGTGTGCAGATTTAATTATACTCATTTACATTACATCTGGGGCTACTAACAGTTTATTACCATTAACATATTTATAAAGAACATCGTTTTTAAGTAAGTAATCATCATGAGGTTTTTGTTTTAATATCTCTGTAATTGTTTTGATATATTCGTCTGTGTTTTGTGCTTGAATTATTTTTTTCTTAAAAGTTGGTAGTCGTCGGGGGAAAGAACAAATAGGGATTTCATCAGTTAAATTAATATTCATCTAAGCATCAACATTTTTAATATTATTAGGAACATAATTTTTTATTAATGAATGTATTTTTCAGATCGCAATGATTTATCTTTAATGTGATTTAAGTCAATTTCTGATTCATCGTTAAGATTTACAAAGTTAATAAGAAATTATCTTCTTTGGTCTTGTTAGTGTGAAACGATAGTCCATTAGTTGAAACTATAAAAGTACCTTGTCTAATATTGTCAGTTCCTACAATTAAATCAAAACTTACAGAATCATCATTTATAACAAAAATATTTGTATTAGCTTTCGAATTATCAGTTTAAACTTCTGCATTAAAATAACCTAGTGGCTTAATTGATTTCATTCCTAATCCAGTCAACGAAATATAAAAAAAATTGTAATCTAACCGTGTCTTTAATTTTATTAAATAAACTCTTTTCCAAAATGGTTTTTTGACTTCCAGTATCAATTAATGAAGTTACATTCAAAGTACCAATTTTAACATCTTTACGAATAAAGTTTTCAGAACTAATCGCATTAATTTTTGGTTGAACATCAATAGAGTTGATTTCATACATACCGAAGGTTTATGCCCAAAAGATTGACATGAAAAACATTTTAAATCCTTATCTTTATGTATACAATATTTAGAAATATGTGAACGTGAACCACAATTATAACACATTCTATTTCTTAAATCAAAATTACCGTCAAATTTTATTTTATTCATATTCATATTTTCATACTTAGAATTAAATTTATCATTAGATTCATACCTTGAACTATATTTATCATTACCATCATATTTTGATTTATTTTTATTAGCAAAATAAGATCTAAAATTTGCATCATATTTAGTTTTCATTTTATCGAAAGCATATTTACTCTTTGCTGAATTACTTTTCATTACTTCGTACACTTTAAGTTTATTTTTAAATTCTATTAAGTTTTTGCATCGGTATAAAATAATTTTATTTTCATGTTTATCATTAAGTCCTTTAATAACATAATGTATTAACGCGGAGTCATAAATTTTTCCTAAATGACAAAGTTCTTTCATTTTTAAAAAATATTCCTGAACGGATTCTAAATCTTTCATTTTCTTTTTACTTAGTAATTCGTGAAGATTTGCTGATTTTATTTCAACGGAAAATTCGTCGATCAAGGCATTTTTTTAATTTTTCCCACGAGTTTATTTCCGGCTCTGTTCTAACAAATAATAAGGCATTCCCACCAAGCTATCTTTTAGCAAAAATAAACTTTTGTAAATCTGATAAATGGAACAGTTTAGATATATTTTCAAAATTTTCAACCCAATTCCTTATGCTTTCATGCGACTCAGCATTAAATTTGGTAACTTTCGATATCAGAGTAATTGATATAAACATTTTGAGAATCTTTATTTTTACGAAGTTCATCAGAAATATCACACGTATTAAAGTATTATTTTTATTTCCACATTGTATTGGAGGATCTGTTTCGCTTTCATTTTTGTTTGTTTCGTCTACTTCCAATTCCGACATGCAGGCGTCATTCATTCCCTCCGCTAAAGAGTTCAAACACAATTGCTCAAGTACTTTTTTTCCTATTTAAGATTTATTTCCTTTAAAGGAAATATTTAAGATATTAGAAATTGTAATTATTTTGTTCAAAGAAAAATTATCTTCAATTACTTTAAATTTCTTTTTAAATTCTTCAACTCAATAGCAAAATTAAAACCAGAAAATTCTCTTATACGCTTCCGATTTGACCGATCTCCGTCAGAATCGAAAATAAATTTATGTAGAACTTTTACTTTGTCCGACTTAATGATCTGCAATGCAATGTGTATCTTTTTTATGTCATTTAACTTCATCTTGAAATAAAAAAATGTACTTACCCTTTTCAGATGCTTGACTTGTAGAGTGATTTTCCTTGTTCCGAGAGTATATCCTAATTATTAAAATATTCTGAGAAATCGAAATTGAATTACACTTTCACAAAATAATAAATTTTTTTTTCTTCAAAATCACATCTCATTCTTTTCTTCACAATATCATCACTTTCTTTTCCACTTCTTACACCAAATATGGGAGTCTGTGGGATTTATTATCAGGAATAATGACGGATAAATGTTAAACTATTTAATTATATTCAAAAAACAAGATAAAGCTATTTACAGTATTTACAAATTAATATCAAAGCACATTGTAACATCTAGTTATAATTCGCAAGTTCAATATATATTCGCATCTTTTTTCATCCATCAGATCGTCTTTCTCCTCGTTGTCTCCCTCCCTCTCTCTCTGCATGTCCAGCGACAAACATGTAAATGGCCCTATGGTGGCGATTTCAATCCCTATATATATATATATATATATATATATATATATATATATATATATATATATATATATACCGGGTGAGCCAAAAGTTCGTTATAATTTTAAAAATTCATAAAAAAAAGAAGAAAGTGAGATAAAGAAGTACGGTTTGCAAGAAAGGGCTCACAAGGTAATCGGATTTTTTTCGCAGCAAAAAAAGTTTTAGTTAAAAAAGTCACCTATAGATGGCGCTGGCATCGAGAGATTCAGCAGAATTATGCAAATTAATCTTGCGATAAATGGCCGTGATACTCGAAAATTTCTCATTCGCTTTCAGAATGTTAACATTACCCGATCGAGCGTTTTTGGTGAAGTTGTTCTATTTGAACGGAGAGTCAGCAACTATTTCGTTGCGAAAATTTCGCACGACGAAAGGACTGAAGACGAAGAAGTGGCCCCATATCGTGTCCTGGAATAGTCAAGCTTGTCAAGAGGTTCGAGGAAACTGTCTCTTTGGAGGATCGGCCACGCAGTGGAAGACTCTTGTTGGCGGAGAGCCGAATTACTGCGGTGGAAACCACAATGAATGATTTAGCGGCGGAATCGTCCATTGGGAGTAGCAGTGCTCGCGAAGCTGGAAGAATAGTGGATGTGCCTCAATCATTGATTCGACGTATCCTCCACGGGATATTGCTTCTCTATCCCTACAAACTGCAGTCACTGCAAGAGTTACAACCGGGAGACACAGCTATGCGGGAATCATTTGCCGAGTAGGCTATGACAAGAATCGAAAACGACACTTAGTGATTGTTCAACGTTTTGATGAGGCGCACTTCACATTACACGGGGATGTCAACACCCATAACACTCGTATATGGGCAATATCTAATCCTCGGGAATACACGACGAAATCTCTGCATCCAGCCAAGTTGACAGTCTGGTGTGGCCTCACCTCACCTTTCATTGTCGGACCTTTCTTCTCTGAAGAATCGTGTCCCAGATTGGGCTGGGACACGTGCACAGTAACCGCTAAGCGTTACCTCACTCTTTTGTGGGACAAAGTCGTGCCCGCATTAAATCAAAGAGGTGTGTTATCTGTAATAAACTTTATGCAGGATGGCGCATCACCACATTATGCCAATCCAATAAAACGATTCCTTTTGAGTACCTTTGGTGAAGAGAGACTGATCAGTCGAGGTTGCAAGATCGCATGGCCTCCACGATCACCCGACCTCAGTCCGGTCGACTTCTGGTTGTGGGGCTATTTGAAATCACGTGTGTACCGTTCATCTCCTTCAACATTGGCCGAACTCAAAGATTCCATCTGTCGTGAGGTTTCTGCAATTCATTCCGACATATTGCATTCAGCTGTAACGGGCGTTGCGAATCGCCTTAGTTGTGATGTACAATGTACTAGAGATCATATTGAACAACTGTTATTATCAGAATAAATGAATGGAGCGTACCGTTGTCCTTTTCATTGTGTTTCGGACAATCAACGCCTTCTATAGGCGACTTTTTTGACTAAAATGTTTTGCTGCCAAAAAAAATCCGACTACCTTGTGAGCCTTTTCTTGCAAACCGCACTTCTTTATCTTACTTTCTTCTTTTTTTATGAATTTTTAAAATTCTAACGAATTTTGGCTCGGCTCACCCGGTATATATATATATATATATATATATATATATATATATATATATATATATATATATATATATATATATATATATATATATATATATATATATATACCTGGGTATTAAGTAGCAGCTTTATTGAAGTTCAGTAACTCTTGAAAAATATTTTAAAAACATAAAATTTCAGTTTTCAAACCCGTAAGAATTTCAGAAAGATCGAATTGTAGAAGTCAATATTGCTAGAGAAAATGAAAATATTCCAATATTCAGGTCTTTCTGGAGGTATTGTCTTCAAAAGCTTTATAGCATATTCACAGTGCTGCAAGATTATTTTATCAAAGGAAAGAGAAGCTCATTGTAAAAGTCCAACTGGTATTGAGTCACTTTGTTTTCCCTAAATTAAGAATATTGCCAATTCATGGGAAAAAAAAGACCTCCACATTCCAGACGGCCATAATGCTACCACGTGAAACATCATCCAAATGCTTCCTTTGTGTAATAATTATGCGGTTATTCTAATGAAAGTGTTTTAAAACACATGTGAACAATTTTACTTCTTTGCACTTCGTCACTGTGAAGTATTATCGGCGCCATTTGGTGAGTTTTTTAATTTGCATATTATTCTTCAAGATGTGTGTGATAATTCTGCATGTAAAATTTTTATTTTAGAGTTCAATTTCTAAGTGATTCTGAATTATTCTTAATTTATGGACATGAGTGTATATTGCAATGAATAAAAAGTGAAAAACCACATGAATAGTGACTTCTGTGCTCAAATATTTTACCTAGATTCTTCAAAGTCAATGATTACAGTGAAAAAAGCACGTTTATCTTAAAGAAATTTACAATAATTATTTCTAAGCAACTCATCAAACACGTTATTTCCAAGCGTATTCTACAATTGGTTATTATAATATTCCCTAAAACTAGTCAATTGATGAATAGGAGAAAGTAATGTAACTAGTATTTAATTCCCAATTTTCCTTATAACAGTATAGGTGCACATTTGGAGAATATCCCTAGTAGTCTGGGCTCATGATTGCCTTCTTCCAACTACCAAGCATCTGTTATGATGTGATCAACCATGTTATCTTTATCATTTGTACCAATCAAAACCGTTAACTGAAGTAATACTTAAAATATCTACAAAAAATCAAAGTTAATCAGATTAGTCTTATGATGTTGCTTCCTGCCAATTAAATTTGACGTGATAAAAATTCACGTATCTAGATAGTAAGGCATCAGATTGTAGTTCGATAAATAATAGAATGAAGTTCACTTGGCCTACCTTATCCTCCAATTTCAATGCATTCGATTCTTTATGGTCTATTTCAAGGCTTTATATCGGCATTATTGACATAGCTGTCAGAATATTTACATGAAAAATAGTTATATATTCATCTACATAGTTGTATTTTTATCAGCATAAGTAAGAATCAACTAAATGAATTCAAGCTGTGTTACATGCCAAAGGTTGATCTACACCATACTAACCGATGGTTTTTATAAATCAAATATATTTCCATCATTTTAACAATCACATGCATATACATTTTATAAACTCTAAAATTGTTTATTTCTTTAACGTTAATTTTCCATATTTTGAGATTTGATATGATTTATAAGCCAATAGTGTGTAAACTACAATTGATATAAATATTTTTTATTATAACACCCGTCTGCTTGGATTCATTTCCACCATTCTAGCTCTACAAAGGGTGGGAATGAGGGCGCTTTTTCTTGTAGAGAAACCACAGTGAGTATACCATTTTAGACAGCAATAGTAGGTAGATCTTGAATATTTTAAAGCCGCGACTAAGCAGAGGATATACAAAATTACTTTGCCACTCCCAGAGATATATATTCTATAAAAAATATTGCAACCACGATTTGAAACCAATTAGCATGCCTAAGAAGCTATTAGTGAACACGACATATTTTTATTTGTATTCAAAATCACAACCTATTTTCAGATTACGAGAACGAACTCCCTAACCAATCAAGTCATGGTCTCGTTCATAAAATAAAGTAAATATTGAAAAAGTTAAAGATTAGAAACTTTTGCCCCTTTGAATTGTTTGCTTTCAATTATACTTAGAATGTCAATTTTTTTAGGTTTTTAATGCCTTAGATTTTATAAAAATGACAGGCTTTTAAAATTTATGAATAGAAAAGAGAATAGTATATTCTTGAAATCCTTAATCCTGTTATTCACATCTAATTATTCCTATATCACATCATGCACATCAAACTTTTGTCTTCAGTCACCAAGTTTCTTAAAGCTTTGATGCCCTGCATCTCCTATATCCATAATATCGATAAATATTTTTGTATATATATCTATATTGAATAAATGCGCAGATGTAGTTTCCTCTAGCTTAATTGTGACTTAAAAGTATCCAGAACTATAAGTGTTGCTGTTGTTTCCTCTGTGATATACATAGTACTATTCAAATGACCTGTATTCCCAGTTGTTTTTTTTACGCAAGTTGCTTATTTAGGACATAATATTTACCAGCTTTGATTTTAAACAACTATTCATAGTCTAATTTGGACCATAGTCATATTAAGAGTACGATATTAAATTATAAATAACAATTCAAAAATAAACTCTAACAAGATATGCTGTTCTCCAAGTTTGGTAAATATTTAAGTAGTTAGTAGCTTGCACGGCAGTAATTTAACAATGAACATTTTTAAAGCTTAATTATGGTATTAATAATTAAAATAGTACATAGTTAAGTTTTACATTTTTATTGTAAACATATAAAAATATATTAACATTTTTTTTCATATTACAGATTAACAATTTTCAAGCTAAAGAATATTTGTGGTCACATAATTTATATTCTGTCAAAAAATATAGATTAGTCTTATTTTTAACACAAAATATCATTATTAGCTAAATACGTCAATCGGTCAATTTATATTTTTTACTTATAAATAAGAAAATATCGAGTTTAAATTTTATTAAAGTGGTTTTACAATTAAAGATTAGTTTTTAATAGGAGAGCAAATATATTAAAGTTCAGTGACTTTATATTTATGAAAGTTAACATCTTGACATTAATTGCATTCAATGAAGTCATTTTGATCACTTAAAAAGGACACAAATCATGTTGAAAGATTATAAAATATAGTAATAATGTTATCTGGAAACCTCCTGTAAATCACTTTTTGTTTTAATAATTATCATGTACATTACAAATAATGCTTTTGAAAAAGCTAAACAATTTACTTTAAAAAGATATTTAATATTTTAGCTAACAAATGAAACTTTCGATGAGAATTTAAAAATTTTTATAACATAAATCTATTCTGTTAACAGCACAAATATTCTATAATATTAAAACTAATTTGTGAAATAAAAAAAACTAGTTTAAAGTAGGAAAATGCTAATGAAAAATTTACATAGAACAATTGAATTCAATCTTATCTACATATGTATATATAGCTCTAAATAGTCTTATAATTAAAACTGAATTAATTAACCATTAGGAATAAATTATTTTAAAATCATTGAAACGAAATAATTGAAATAAATATTTTTGGATAAAGAACTAATAAACAGAAATTGTTGAATTAATTGAAAATAAATAAATTGAAAAATATTTGAATTTATGTTTAATTAATTTTACACCAGTTTTACACATCAATTGAAGAATTTTATTAGTAATCTTCTAATATAATTGTTCTACTTAAGTGTCTATGAAAATGATGTAAGTTTCGCAATTCCCAAAATTATCTTCAACAAAACATATTTTGAGAAATTATAAAAACTTTATATTCAATTTTATTTCATTAATAGATGATAATTATGATAGGAACACAAGTTGGTATTCATTGTTAAAACTTTGGAATAACTACCTTGAGAAAAATACTTAATAAATGCAATTTTTAAATTTGTTATGAAAGATATTAAAAAATAAAATAAAATATAAAATGCTTTTATTGGATAATTAGAACAAATGTATATCGCATTCTAAAATTAATAGTAGCAGTTATTTTTCATACTGTTAATATTGTATTTTTATTTTTTCATGAGTTTTGTAAAATTGTATACATATTTGTAAGTAACTCAATTAGTTTCATGTATAAATAAGGCAATCATATATAAATCCTCTTCTGTCTGTAAGCGGTAAAGAGTTTAATTCAGTTTTATGGGAATGAAATTGAAAAAAATAGAATGATTTATAGTACTTATCATACCACATGTAACGGTGGTAAATCTTAAAAAAAATACAAAGCAATGGGACTAGCAAATCTTAAAAAAATACTAAATAATGCTAATGAAAAAACTGTCATTTAATTTTATTGGATTTTTCTTCAGAATATTGAAGAAATATGTTAAAAAGAATTCTTAATGTTTTATGTATTGTCTGGTCAACTAAAGTACTCTTATCACTAAAAAAATACATTTATTGCTGAAATAATTTTTTATAAGTGAATCTAATAAATGCCTGATTAATTTATACTTTTTTAGAAATTCTAAGGAATAAAAAATATAAAAAAAATCAAAAATTTCTTTTAAGTGCATATGGATGAATGGAATTTCAAGTTATAGCTTTTATAAGGTCTAAAATATTCAGTATATCACGTTTTACCTTCAAGGTGATAAAAATATTTAAAATATTGTCTTTATTTTGCTTCTAAGAATTCTATTTTTATACCTTAATTTTTTACTACTTTTAATAAAGTTTTGCTTTTTTGTATTATTAATGAATTTGGTATTTGTCTGCAGATTAATATTTTTACAAATTTCTTTTGTTCTCCTTCCATTAAAGCTTTCAGGTGTGTCAAAATATTTGCTAATATTAAAAGTTATTTTGATTAATACATTACAATAATTAATATTCTCATTATTTCATAATTACTAATATTTTCAATGCAAATATTTACCAAGAATCAGATATTACTAAATTAAAGATAACAAGTGAAAGTAAGCAATTGATTGATTACATTTATTTAATTGATTGTATTTAAATTCTTTCACTTTAATACCGGTTTTCTATAAATTTTTACTCTCACTTTCATTTATGTAGTATTTATATATTTTTATATATATGAAATTTAGTCACATATAAAAATGAAAAAATTAAATTTAATATAATCTATACCTGAACATTTGCATTTGATGCAATGAACACCTGCATAAATTTTCGAAAAATTAACAATAAACCGTCAGGAATGGAGCTAATGTAATTTAAAATAAAAATAGTGTTTAGCATCAATGATATGTTAACTGGCAGAAAAAATAAATGTGTCTCCAATAAAATAACTTAAATATGCAATTACACTGAAAAATCAGGTGAAATGTTTCAATGGCTGATAGTTACCAAAGAAAACTTTACCAGATGCTGCAGAATCAATACTAGCTTGAACATTATCGATAGGCTGTTAACAAACCACTGCTTTACCTTTGGGTAATGATACGCCCCGAGGAACTGAATTATTATCGATTAGATCATTATTGCTCAGAAAGAAAGGAAATAGGATATGCTTTATTCTGCAATGTCACAATATTTTTTTCCGTTTTTTAACTTAAAGTATAGGATCAATTTGCAGAATATACTTATCTAACAATACTATAAATACATCAGAAAATAATGATTTCTATAAAAGCTTTTCAATTCGGAATTTATGATTCTGAATTACCAACAAAAATTGAAGTTTTCCTTTTAAGTTGCATGAGATAAAATTGTTTATTTACCAATAATTTACTATAAATGTTTTGTTAGTATAAAATATTTCAAATATTGTAAATTTAAATTACTTACATATGCAAATAAATGATTATTAAGAATCTGTTTGAGATATTTTTTCATTCACCAAATATAAATATAGGAAGTAACAATTTATAGAGAACAGTTTTTCTTCAAGCTTGCAAAGAATTTTAGAAATACATTATTTGAAATGAAAAATGATTATAATTATTGAAAAAAAATTATAAAACTACATCTAAGTTAAACGCATATTTTTAATTATTTTGCAGATAAACACCAATAGGTTGTTTATTATAAAAATTTACGGCAAATAGGTTGCTTTTTTCCAACAAGGCAAATAATATTAACTTAACAATTTTAGAGTAATAATTATTTTTTTTCAAAATATAATAAATAATTTTCTCAACAATCATTGTCAATTTCTCATAAGATTTATCTTGGTAAATTTTAAATATTCCTTTCAATAATCAACAAGCAACATTTAAACTTTTGCTTCAAAAATGTCAAACAACTCCCCGAGATTACTTCCATATAAGTACGCAAAGCTAACAATTTTAAAGTCTGTGTTTAAAAGAAAAAAACGCCATTTGGTAGAAAATGTGTTAGGGAGATGAAGAGAATTGGGATTTTGTTACTCGATTATTCTTAAGCTGGTTTTAAGATATAGTATATTGTGGATTTATCCTCATATTTTTCCACAACCAATTTTGTATTTAAGAAATCATATTATGAATTCGTGTTAATAATTTACCAAAGACTATAAGAAAGAACATTTTTATTCTTTAATCGGTTATTTCTTGAGAATACTGGCAAGAAAACAGGATAATTCTAAGAATAGTTTCATAAAAACATTAACTTTTAGGAAAGGAATTCGCATTAATATATTTAAAATATATTTTGAATATAAATAATTCATGTTTAAAATGAAGATTATATAGTAAATATGAAATTCTACTTGTTTTAAAATTTTAACATATTTAGCTTTTACTTAAACGAAAGAAACTTTTAATCAAGCATAATTGTATTTTTTACCAATTTAAGATTTTTAAAAGATAATTATAATGAATTTATGCTAATAAAAATTATAAAAAAATATGTGAAAAAATACTGTTTAATATGTAATTTTCAAAAGCAGATATTTCAAAATATATCAATTACTTTATTTTAAATTTAATCTTAAAATAACTCTATTTTTAAAAAAATGAAATATATTTCTTTTTAATTGTTTTTTATTTCATTTAAAATAATTCATTATTAAGGTAATAACTGCAACATATGCTTAATTATTAATGTAAAGAAACACTCAAAAATAATTTAACAGTTTTTCATTCTAAAATACAGAAATAAGCAGAAATAAAAATAAAATGGATAACATTTTTCAGTTATATTATATTTTATTCTAAAGATTTCCCTTTTGACCCCAAAAATATTTTTAATAATGCAATAATGCAAATTTCTTAAAAAAAATTAGGTTATTTATAATTTTTCATCGTTGAAAACAAATAAAGAAACAAACTATATTGAAAATGTGCATATAAGAAACATTTTAATGCATGGAAAATTTTAATAAGTTAACTTAAAAATTAAAGAAATGAAATAATTTGTACATTTTTTATAAGTATTTATATAACATTGTTTATAATATCTGATATAAGTTACAAAATAAAATTTCATTTTTCATGAGTTCAGTGAAATTATATCTTATAGCATTCCTTAATTTTTACTTTCTATATATTTGGATTCTCAAGTAATTTTATTTTATTTTCAATGGCTGAGATGGCAAATAAATACAACTAAGAAGAATAAAGGATAAACATAAAAAAGACACCAAAAGTAATTGAAAGACTGAAGTCATTTTCCCAGAAGTTCTCTCGGAAGCTAATATTTAGCAGTCTTGGAATCAAATTAATGAAGTGAACTACAGTGATGGAGATAGTTAAAATTCATGGCTTTTTTAGAACCACATAATCGACAGTCAGGTGGGTCATAGATCAGCAAGCGATATAAATGTTCACCCAGGCAATTGTGAAATGTTATGAGATGAAAGACGGTTAAAGAATCCTGACAACGCTTGTCTAGTATCGACTTTATATCTGCCTACTTAATGTTTTTCTTTGTTGCGTGTATAGTTTCATGGAGGTCTAGGACAGCACAGAGCAATATGACCTTTACGAGCAAGTGAGCCTAAGCATTGCTGAAAATCCCAGAATGACTGGGAATCCTCTGGATGATGACGGTTTTGTTTTTCTGTACTAGGAGTCTAATGGGCTTCAGGCATTGAAGTACACTATCCAATATGGTGTTTCCTTGAGAAATAATTGCTTGGATTGCAACGTCAAAATCAGAGAATAAATTTTTTTTTTTTTTTTTTTTTTTTTTTTTTTCAAATTTGTTGTGAGTAGTCAATAGTTGTTTCAATACAATAAAGAGAACTCGAACTTGGCAGTCGAAGACAATTTTGTATTTCCCGACAAATGGATAGAATGAGAACAAATCAGAAAACATTTGAGATCCTACTATTATGTGGGATTTAGATTAGGAGTCATCTGTATAAGCATATAGTCAATAATTTTCTGGGTACACAGTATGAATATTTTCCAATTCAAGGGATTTCAAGACTTCAGGAGCTGTCTGATTATTTAAAATGTCCCGTTTAAGATTAAGATTTGTTTCTATCCTTTCTGACTGAATATGGTTTTGATTTTTTCTGAACCGATCCGCATAATTTTCTTATACGCAGAACATTTTGGATTAAAACAAAATTGTACTTTAAGTCACTTCTTTTTAGATAATAGTTGATCCAAGAAAAAATTTCACTTAGTATGAATTTTTCAAACAAAATAAAAGTTCTTTCTTCAAAGATTGCTTGAACAGGTTAATAATAATATGGCCTCAATTGGGGTTGACTTGACCGCACCAGTTACGACTCTCATATCCCCTAATTTTTTTTTCTAATTTCTTACGAACACTGCATGAAATTAATGGTTCACAGCAACAGGTAATTAATGACAGGATGAAAGTTTTGTGAAATAGATTAAGAATCGAGCTTTCACATTCCAGAGTGATTCTGCCAAATACTTCAGAATGTTAATGCCACTGTGTACTACCTGATCAAATAATATCTCAGAATGGGAATTCCAGTTTAGTTCATTGTCAAAGAATACCCCAAGTATTTAAATACATTTTTAGTTTTGAATGTGGGGTCTTGATAAACAATGTTAGGGCAAAAAGATTGATGGATTAACGAAAATGACTGGATAGTAGTTTTATTACTTATTAAGGATCATATTATTATCGGTACACCAAGACAAAAAGACTCCTAACACCTTATTTAACCAACACACCATTTGTGACACTGCACTTTTTGATGCCTGTGTCCATATAATCAAGTCATCTTCAGAAAGTATGTATTTTATACCCTGTATATACTCCAAGCAAGCAAACAAATCATTAATATACATGTTGAACATAACACAGCTACCAACTGCACCTTGGGGTAAACCTGACAGGAGATTAAACTACCTAAAAAAATTGTTGTCTTATTTGATATTGCAGAGTGGTTAATCAAGAAAAGATTTCATCCAATTAAACATTCTACCATTAGTGGTAAAATCCCTGAATATATTTGCAGTAGTCCCTCTCTCTAAACTAAGTCATATGCATTTTGTAAATCAATATATGTAGATGGAAGAAAAAAATTACTCTTTGGCAAAAAAGGGTTATTGATTATCAATTAATCCACAAACCTGTCTATTGAGTCATTTATCAGGTTATTTTCCACAATATCCTGTTTAATCTGTTTAGCATACGTTTTTCAATAGTGTTTGCCCTAATTGTTAAGTTCTTAGAGTATTCACTTTATAATTTCTATTCGACATAAAGCAATAAGAATATTTGTCGTTTAGAACAGCCTTTTTATAAAAGTTGTTGCTTCTCTTCTCTAACTTGTAACATCATTCGGCATTTTGGTAAGAGCAGCCTTGTTTCTTAAGCGATCAGACTTTTCTTTTAGATCTTGTACATCGTCAATTGCAATATATTCAATTCCACTTTCTTTTATGATCACGTCTAGTAAAGCCACGAGGTAGCATGCTGAAGTTGTAGACCTATCTATCGCGTAAAGCGTTGAGTCAGGTTACATTATACCACTGAAGTAAAATATTAATATTGTAATAAATCTCTTTGAATTGAGAATATTTAATTCTTATTCAAGGAAATTTGAAAAAGAGTTTTTTTAATTCTAATACACTTTCTCCAAAATATTATTAACAAATAATAAGAATTAGTAAGCTGAATTAAAAGAAGTAAACTACTATTCCTTTATTAACGAATGTATGTAGTAGTAAAATTATCTATAAGTTGTACTTTGTATGTTTCGTAAAAAGTTACGTTTCACAAATAAGTGGAATTTTCCAAGGAAAATAAAAGCTGTAAACGTCATTTAAAATAAAAAAATTTTGAAAACTCATATTAAATGTTTTAAGAATAGTCTAACATGAAGTAAAATAAAAACACATTGTCTAATGTTATTAAAACTTGTTACGAGATTTTCACAGAAAATATTTCTACTAGCACTTTAAAAATTGTGTGTACAGGTTAATTTTACGTAAATTTAATAAAAAGTTTAAAGTTCTTTTATCTGGAAAGGGAGATCACTTCCTTTTTACTATAGTAGTTCCTTAGACACTTCTTTTAAGACGTGGAGCACATGTCAATAAATTTCCTGATATCCAAGACAGCTGCTGCCAGAAATATGTGACAAAGTTTAAGATACGTATTAGAATTTAAAATGTAGGTATATGAATTATCATTTTTGATAGCAAAATGACCTTGTTGAAAGTGGCTTCAAAATCTTTTAAAGGTTTTTTAACGTTAGATCACATAGAAAAAAACTTGTTTCACAATTTGAAATAAAATGTCACTATGTAAAAGAGAGTGAAATTTTAGGCGCGAATATTTATCATTTAGTTGACAGTAAGTATGAAACAAAAATTTAAATTAGTATACGTAAACCCAGTTTAAATATAAATATGAATTTAAATTTAAATATGAATAAATTCATAAGTAATAATACCCATTTGCAATTATTTGAGTATGGTGAGAAGAATTAATAAGTCATTTTTTTAAGAATTAGTTTCGATTTAAAAATAATTAGCGATTTTGACACATATGACAATGAGAGTATTTTATTTCCTATTTTTAGCATTCAATTTTCTTACTGACTTCAATCATATTAATTTTAAAATTATGTATTTCTTTCTACTTTTGAGTTTTTTTGTACTTTATTATGCAAATTACAAATAATTGATACATTTTGTGGAAAAACCAATTTGATAAGCATAGGTTACATAATTAGATAATTAAATATAAGAAATGATTCCGCATAAAGTAATTCAGAATCACATATTCATCCTTGTATCAAAGAGCTGCATAAAGCAAAAATCTTTTATGCAATTTATAAATGATTGATATTTTCTACGCATAAATAGATGAGAATTAACATATTCTATTTAAATTAATTGTTCAATACCTTTTATTATATTAAAATAAACGCAAAGAAATGTATTCTACACTTACATATTGAGTGTTAAGTTATTGCAGAATTTAATTTCGGTAAGCATTTATTAATATTTTAGAGGTAACAAAAGAAACACAAACATAACAAAATATATAAAAGTAAGCAAAAAAGGCATTTCGGAAATATAATATTTACCTATAAGTCATCTCATGCAAAAATAATAAAAAAATAAACATTATCATTTTACGAAAAAATATAAATATTAATTCTAGATTATAATAAGAAATTTTAGGTTTATGCTTGATAACATGAGTACAGATTTACTAAGATAATAAATTTTTCAATTTTTCTTCAACAATTTGCAGAAATTTTTTTTTTTTTGGTTTTGGATAGGGAATATCACTCTTCAATAAGAGTGTTTTTGCCTATCCAAAAGCGAGAAAAATATTGTTGAAAAGTACATTCTAAAATATATGCCAATTGTTTAATATTTTTGAATTTATAATAATGTTTTATGAAAATTTTATTTTTGCACAAACTATATAACTACTTACTTATCACACATCAGGTACTAATTTTTTTAAGAAATATAAAAAAGCATGTACAATGTAGATAAAAAAAAATTCTTAACATTTAGTAGCTATTTTCCATTAAAAAGCCTTCCATAACCATTTTAAGCACTATATTATTTTTTTTTCTTTTTCTTTACTATACATATGTGCAAGTAAATACCTGAAAGCTATTTTCTCACAGTGTTTAAAATTCTGTTGAATAATAACCCATGATTTTAAATAGAAATCTTCAATCAAGTTAAACATATATCAGATTTCTTATTCATTAGATTAAGAATTACATAAAAATATCAAAGATTTAAAATCATGTTTTAGGAATCATGTTAATAGGAATGCTCTTAAGATTATATGTATTTACTATTTCCATTAATGCAATACATTTATCACAGTTGATTTAAACTATAATGAGTAAATAAAGTTCTTATTTTTTGTTTTCATTTGCAACACTTGGAATTAAATACCATTGTCTTATGTTTACATATATATTGATATCTGGCAAATTGTTTAAGAAGAGAATCAGAATTTAAAGTATTCGAAGAGGTATTTGTACTTTAACTGAATTTAGTGAATTTTCAATTGTTTCAATATAGTGACGTAAGACAAATATGTTTCTCAATCAAATAAGCGTCTCGAGTACTTTTTGTATTGAATATTAAATTGTATTAAACCACTTTGTAGTCATTATTCAAATGACTCTGCTCAAAAATTATAAGAACTACTAAATTTTTGATTTAAATCTAATATCAGTAAAATAAAATAATTTATTTTAAGAACAGTTTCTTACATTGAGATCTTCTATCTTAATATATAGTAAGAATAGATACACTTGTTTGTAAACATTTAATTTTCATCATTGTTCACATCTTTGAAATCATATGCTATGAATTCTCAGTATTTGAATAAAAGAAAAGTGTAAATAATAGATTTGTTAGAGCATATATTACTTATTTTTAATTACTTTCGTTCATTTTTCCCAGTAGTTATTCCTTTACACTCTTTTGCTTGGTATGATTATGACAGTTACGTAATTTGAAGTAGCATTAACAAATTATTTTAAGACATTTTTATTTAAAATTTCATATTGAATGAAAAGTTTGGAAAATTGTCTTTACTGATTAAATTCCTATATTATTTTTTTCAATATTTCTAAAATAAGTTGTTTTAGAAAATATAATTCTGTATTACACATGTAAACATTATGGACATAAAAATATAATTCAATCAACCACATAATTGTTTATAATGTATATGAATGAGAATGATACGTTAGCTGTCAACAACAGAAATATATTTGTTGGGAATTTTTTATAATCTAAAACAAATGGTAATCCATCAAAAACTAATAAAAATCAAGTGCAAATGAAAATTCTACCGCATTATTAATATTTAATGTTTTCGGCCAGGATACGTTACAAGTAATTTCTAGATAAATTTCAAAACTAAAATATTTATAATCTAATATTTATACATATATATTGTTAGTTTTCATTCACTAGAATATGAATTCAAAGATGATATTAACAATTCCACAAATAAATTATTTTTCTTTTATCTCCATATAATGAGAAGAATATAAAATCTATAGCAAATTAGTCCAATTTCATAATTGATTTTAAAACATTAAAAGTATCAAATTTCGCTTATGAGAAAACAATAATTGCTCTTCCAAATAAATTTTTATAAGAATTCACTTTTTTTCAAGAACTCTGTATTTAAAATTAATATTATTTATTTAATTCCAAGGTTTTTCAAAAAATTCTTTTGAAGAGTTTAAGAAATTTGAAAAAAAAATGTTATCCTACAGTTCAGTGAATTTGTTTTTAATTGATAATAATTAAATGCATAAAATAATATCTGAAAAACATCTGATATTTGTTGGATAAAATTTGAAAAGTAATTGTTTCATTATTACAAATAAAATAAACTTGTGTCAAATTACTTTTCAAGCGTTTTGTTTTTAAGTAACTATACACGAAAGAAAAACATTGTATCGCATGAAATGTCATGTCAAATATTCTTCTCACAGTATCCTTTTTCTAATACAAAATTTATACTATCAGACAGTTTCTTGGCATCAAGTATCCTTCTCTTTGCACAGTCTTTTTTCACGGTCATTTGTAATCACTAGACGAAATGCGATGAAAGGAAAATTGCCCTTGATTAATTGAAATGAATGTTTTATTAATGGGTAAAATATTGAATTAAAATATCATTTTACTTAAAAGATAGAATTCTTGTATATCCATTAACCAAATTATATTAACAAATGCATAACTTATTGGAAATGGATAAATTTTTGATCCATTGGGTTGTATATTGTTTAAAATTTCTTTTCCTTCTAAATTAATTTAAAAAATTTGCTTACAAAATAAATTAATTTAATAATTTTTAATTTTACCTAAAATAATATTTATATTTGTATAAACGTATGTACTTATGTTTCCAAAGTTGATCCTGAATATGAAAAAATAGTAGAAAATGCAGAATATGTTATAAAATACTTATATTTTATTGAAATATTAAATAGATTGAGATATCAGAAAAATAATAGTTTTGCTGCATTCCACTTCAATTTTAAATGTCACAATTGATTTTAATTTTAACAATTTTATGATAATATTACTTTAGAAATATGTTTCATGTAGTTAATTATAATATCTTCTTTATCTATCTATCTATCTATATATATATATATATATTATATATATATGGATATATATATATATACATATATATATATATATATAAATATATATATATATATATATATACATATATATATATATATATATATATATATATATATATATATATATATATATATATATATATATATATATATATATACATATATATTTCTTGTTGATGGAAGTTAAACTTAATTAAGCAATGAGACTAGTGCTATTATTTAGAAAAAGTAAAATATATTTATGAGATAATAACAGATTATTTATGCTATTTTTACATAAAATACTCATTTTCTAGTAATTGTGTAAAGTTTATAAAGATATATAGATAAAACGAAATGCTGTTCTTTATTTAAGATTATTGCCTTCTAATATATTTCGAATAATTATGTTAAAATTAGCAGCTATGTTTCTTTGCTATTTAATGAAATTATTTTTTTTAATTAACGAATACTTTGTCTTTTTCTTGCATAATAATTTAAGTTCTAAAGGCCATCAAATGGAACTGTCTATATCTTTGGCAATTCCATTTGATGGCCAAGTGTGTGAACATTATCGAATGTGCATAGTTTATGAATTAGAATATTTAAGATGGTGAATTTCAATTTCAAAAAAAAAACATGTAATTTGTGAAATATATGCATATATTAAAATAGTTTTATTCCATAAATTAGGTTCTTAAGAAAATCTAATCAGCAATATAAACTGATTTCTTCTACGAATATTAAGTTAATTTGAAATTAATTTCGAATATATAAGATAAATAAAAATCATTACTAAGATAAATCATTTTCAATATTTTAACATTTGCATTACATTTGTCTAAAAATGGATGATTTAATGTAGATTTTTTATGTTTTATTATATTTCAATATAAGTAACTTCAGTTATTTAATCATTTTATGAATGAATCGTGAAATTTATAAAGAATATGGAAAAGTTAAGAGAAATTTAGAGAATATAAAATATAAAAAGTTAAAAGAAATATAAATATAATATAAAATTACAGGTAAAATACTTTTTCTGTAATCGGCTAGGCTTTTATAGCAACGTTAAAAACAGTTGCTTAATATACGTGTCGATATTTAATTCAAAACATAAGAGAGGTTTTCAACGCAATCATCATGCCCAAAAATTTTGATTAAACAATATAATGCGTCATTGCCAATTGAATATTTCAAAACATTCTACGAAGTAATTTTAAATATTACACTAACTTTTTTACTTTAAAAATAAATGGAATTGAATATCAAAACTTTTTAATAGTTGAAGATGCAAACTATTAATGCAATGTTAAAGGATTTCCTAAAAAATGGCTAATTTACTGTTTTTGAACAAAAACATTTAAAACTTAGATGATCCTTAAAGTAATCATCTAAAACCTGTATTCTCTTTATATGAAAAATATGTTTAAAGTTTTCTTAAATAATAAAAAGTAATGTTTTGAATCTATAAATATGTTAATACTCTACATAAATATTTAAAAAAATAAAACTTCCTTTTAATTTTTTACATGAGTTAAAATGATGCTTTATTTTTTAAATATTTATGTTTATAGATCATGTTTCCCTTTAAATCTTTTTTTTATTGTCATGCTTTCTGTTTATTTTATTGTTTAAAACTGTTAAACGCAGTCAGACAAATAGATACAAGTTTAAAATTCACAAAAAGAAGCCTTCTTGATACAAAACAACAATATAGCAAAAACATTTTGCAAATATGCTTTAATTTAAATCAAAAAGGGATAAAATGATGCAAACATAAAATATCGGAAAAGTTGTCCAATATTTCAAATTACTAACTCCAGATAGTTATTTAAAATTTTTCGATAACATTTATAAATGCTTCCTATTTCATGAACAATCACAAACATTTATGAAGGTACGATGATTTCATTTTTGTTACAAATCATACAGAGATATGGGTCTGTCATGCTAAACTTTATCGATATGTTCTAAAAATATTTTTTCTCGTTAAGTTTTTATATAAATTACTAAAAATGTAATAACATTTAGAACATTTTTGGAACCCTATATAAAAATACAAATCATTTGTTTGTAATTCTCAACTCTCAAGTTTATTTTGAAGAGAAATTTCTATTCCAAATAAATAGCTCTAATATATAAGTTCCTAACGTCTTTTAAACGATAAAGATATCAAATTTCTTGATTACTATTTCACATCTAATAAATAACACTTGAGACCATTTTAATGAGAGCAGCTGACGACACTTCAACAAATGGCTGAAAATAAAAACCAGATTGTTAGAAGCAATTGGGTGAACCTAAAAACTGTTACTTTTTCCAGGCGAAAACGATAATTTCTAGTGGATTTAGATTCACTTGTACAATTTTAGACATTTTAATATAGGACTTTTTATAATGCTATTCATATTAAGAATAATATTTGCTTAACAGTTAAAAATTAAATGTTACATTAATTTGTAAAAATAATATGGAATTATTAAAAAAATATCATTTTTGGGAAAGGTCATTATCAAAATTATTAAGGAAATATATTTATTCAAATTTTTCGGATCGGGTTTCAATTTTCCTATAAAGCTTTCTAATTTATTGAAGAATTTAAAAAAAATCTCTAAGGCAATTCAGTAGTGTCTAATTTATTATTATTCAATTTTGTAGAAATTTATTGAAGAAAAGTATTGAAATTACCTTTTTATCCATATTATTTTTTTTCATTAATTTTGAGATAGAACTCGTATTGTTTAGTTTATTTCATTGGCATTATAGCAAATCAAATAACACTATTTTCTAAAAAAAATAGCAACCACCTTAATTGAATCATTTCTACAGTATATTACTGTATTCCATTTAATTCTCAATAAGTATGTTCATGTGCTTGCTCGCATTTTCCTTTCACATAATTCTAAAATCAACATAATATATTGAGTTCTTCAACTGTAAGTTAGCATGCATTTATACATTTAATTGAATGCTTAAGAATAATAAGTCATTATTAATCTTAAACATCCAATTAAAGTTAAAAAAATGTGCAACATTTAAATGAATATAAAGAATGCCAAACCCTTCATTTTATTTGTCATTTAAGATAATTATTGAATGTTACATTAGTTTTACAATTACATCACTTATGTATTGAAAATATTATGCAATTTTTTACAAAATATGGAATTAAGAAAGATTACATTATATTTATATGTTATTTGCTGTCATTATTAGGTAAAATATTTAATTATCATTGAATAAACCAAATTAAATATTATATATTCATGCATATATGGTCCTGCAAATTATTATCTCATAAATCAGAGTTTCCAACAAATGCGAAGCTATTAAGCAATGCCTAAGATAAAATAGAGTTTATAAAATTCAATTATATTACCAATTATATTATAATTACCATTGAATTTTGAAATGAAAACATGGAGTCATTTAAAGTCGGTACTTTAAAAATAGCAAGTAATATAAATATTTAATGAATAGCTTTCTGCAAGTAGATTTACAAAGAAATATCTTTTTATTCTATATGTACCGAATGCAGGATTTACTTATTAGCCTTCTAGCAAAATGAATTATAACAATTTTCTCAAATCTCGAATTCCTATTTAAAGTAATACACTTATTCTATAATTCCCTGCTGAAACTATTTGCTGCAAAAATATCAGGTAAAGCTTTGGGAACTATTAAAAATAGTGAGCGAAAACTTTGCAAATATTTGATCATGTTTTGAGTTTAATGAATGCAATTTTTAAAATTTCAATCAAGGGCTGAAGAATTTACCTGGAATTTTACTGTGAGTTTTATACAGAAAATATTATAAATTATGTTCGATTTTATAACAGAGATAGTATTTTTGAGAAGAGTTTGTATAGTTTATTGATTTCGGATTAATATATAGGGAATTTTATTACATTCAAGTATTATTTGTTACATAAATAATTAGGGAAAACTAGTTTTCTAAAATTTTGATTGAATCTCTTATGTGAAGTTAATTGTTTTGTTTTATCTCAAAGATCTTCAGAACATTGTAATAATATCTAGCTGAATTTTACATCGTAATTTTGATTATATTTTATATAAGCCAACGATATATTTTAATAATTATCTTCTTGAAATTGAGTTTGAAAAATTATAAATACGCATATATGCTTTTGCTTTATAGAAAAATCAAGTAATATTTCTAAATTAGTTTATAAAAGTATAAAAAAAGTTATATTATGCCATTTATATTATGAAAATTGTTAAATTATAAAAATTATTATTTTGTTATGCCATTATATTAAAAAATCAATCGAGCTGCAGTATAGAATAACGTCTAGACAGAGAAATCAGAAAATTTTGTGACAACCATGAAAAAACATTCTAATGTTTTTAGCTTTTATGTTTTTCCATTATTTCTCACTCAGCGAAAACTTTAAAATGTTTTGTAAACCAGATTATGAGAAGAGAATTTTCCTTGCACAATATTTCATGCTTGAAAAATGTTGTAAGTTAGTCCATTTAGAGCACCTGGTTCTGAAATCAAACTTGGATTTTAGAGAAAAATGCACTTTGCATCTCAACAAGGAAGATACTAAATCTGAATCTGTTGAAATTATTTGGATTTTACACAAAACGCATGTATTTTTTTCGGTTTTAAATAATGAAAAATATATATTATAGTAAATTATAAAGTTAAATTTGAAAATATTTTCAAGAAATAAAAAATAACGAAATAATTTCCCAGTTAAATCATTATTCGCTTTTTACTGATTTACTTGTAACGAATAATTTTAAATTACTCTTATAAATTGCGCACATAATTGGAATTCAGTTTAAATGTACAAATTTCATGAATTAAAGATCCCATGTACTTCTAAGTGCTTAACTACATGAAAAATCATGACCTTTTACATTAAATTACTGAATTTGAGCAATATTTTATTCAAAAATACTTCACAATATTTTGAAGCTTTTATTAAATACATAAGGTTTTCTTTATGGAAGAAAAATAATTATATAAATAAGTTTTTATCTATGACGTCTAACTTTTTAATATAAAATAATTACACAAATTAGATGAAGCAGATAATTAAATATAGATCATCAAATGCTAATATATTACACTCATTTTATATTTAATACTGGAAACACAATTTTTATATAAGAATTCCTAAAATGTTTAAAAATTAATTGTGTTTTTTTAATGATATAATGTAAGATTTAATGTTTACAACACAAGTAGCAAAATATGTTTTCAAGGTAAATTAAATTCATCAATACTTAAAAATGTTTCTTAGACGGAGAATCATAGATATTTAAGAATTGGTAGTTTTCTTGCGTTGACTTTATTGAGATTAAAATGTAATGCAAAATTTGTCTTTCCAAAGTTACAAAAATTATTATAACAGAAAAACATCTTACTCAGTATCATTTTATTAATAAATCTTCAAAATAAGATTTATGCATTTAGGAATTCATGTCATATCTTCATTGTTAAAATTGATCTTTTCTCTATTGTTTAGCGAAATATTTCAGTGATTTTAATACGATTTTGTGTAATTGTTAGATTATTATATTATTACTGAATGTATGATATAGAGTTCAATATGATTTGGTAAGTATTTAATAAAGAGTATATATATATATATATATATATATATATATATATATATATATATATATATATATATATATATATATATATATATATATATATATATATATATATATATATATATATATATATATATATATATATAAATATATATATATTATTCAATTTTAAAGAATATCCATAGACATTAAGCATACACATTTCTTCTTGTTTTTTCTATTTTTAATTTTTACCAGAGAGTAATTTTGAAGAAACTGATATACGTTAAACATTTTGTGGAACTTAAGTTTTTCACCATTTAGGGCATGATATTATTTTTAATGACTTACATTTAAATTTTTAGTGTTTTGGAATGATAAGAAATGCTTCATAAATTTCATCACTATTCACAATTTTGAAGATAATTTGATGACCATTATCTTTAATAAGTTTTAGCGTTTCCATATAGAATTTAATACGTGTCTATTTTTATTTGTTATTATAGGAAACCACAAACTTTAACAATTTTTTTCATCTATATATCTTTGCGAATAACTTTACGCAAAAAGCTGGATGTAATGTTAAATTCTTTTTTCTCTTCTTTTGTTAAGTTATCATACACATGAAAATTTAATATAATTTAAAATGATAGAAAAATAATGTAATTAGATTTTTGATTAGCAGAGCAATATTTCATTGAAATTTCTTTTTTTTTGTTTCAAATTTAAGTCAAAGATCATTATGTTATTTATTCTAATTGATGAAAACTTTAGACTCTTGTCATATTTTAAATCAAGAATCTTTTTATTAAGAAATTTTTTTAAAAAAATTCTTATTGTATATTGAAGTTATAGACCACAATACAATCATATTGACTTATTATAAATATAATGGATGTTGCTCAAAATAGAGCATGTGCGAAAATTTTTTTGGCCACAGTTCTGCTTCTATTTCCATCATTACTTCATTTTCGGATAAAACTAAGTGGTAAATTAGGAGCATAACTATTGATAGAACAATTGAGGTACCAAATCAATACAAATATTTTCCAAAGAGACTGAGTTCTTCTGTGTTATAAATTATAAGTTATTAATTATATTAACTTTCTAAAATCATGAATAAGAGAAAAATAATAGCAAATTTCTTGTTTACAAAAATTTTGAAGCAATGTCTAATCTTGTATTTGAAATTTTGAAGGAATATCTTATTTTTAATAAAAATGTAGAGACCTGTTGACGAAAACAACACTGTAAGCAAACACACAACATACGAGACATTGAGCTAAGAACATATTGCAGTGTAAAACGACATAACCAATACCTGAGAAAATAGAAATGTATATTTTTATTGCCTTTTAAATTTAAGTGTTTCCTCTTTTCCTTTCAAACTCAGCTGTATTATTATGAAGGAAAGGATGCAATAAAAATTGGCACAAGGAGCCAAGTGCAATAAAGGAATAAATTTTCCCTTTCGGAAGGGATGGATGATCGTGAGAAAATTTCAAGGAAAGTTTATATTTTATTATATGTTTTGTTTGTAAATCTGACCAGTCGGGATTAAGGGGGAGAAATTTTTGATCTATCCCATAGGAGTGTAGGACGTAGTTTGGAACTTTGGAAAAACAATGGTGTGAAGAGGAGGAGCTAAGACGAGAATTCAAAAACTGCATCTAAGAATGGAAGGCAGGCAGAGAAAGTCCTCACACACAGAAGTGCCTCAGACACACAAGGCAGAAAAAATCTTCACACACTGAAGCCCCAGAGATGCCCGACAAAGAAAAGGAGTAAACGGAGTATGATTGCACTGACCTGGAGAAGTCCTGTCTCGACTGTTCTGAATGAGAATGAAGATGTCCGACAAATAGGTGTAGAAGAGATGACTAAGTCTGAAAAGAGGTATACTGAATAGCAAGCCAAGTATAATGCGGAGATATCAGCGGATGGAAATGCAAAGCGGAGATATCAGCGGATGGAAATGCAAAGCGGAGATATCAGCGGATGGAAATGCAAAGCGGAGATGCCGAGGTGAGGACGGGAAATGAATGAAAAATGAGAATCATTGACACCGGAGAGCGGCGAAATCTCAGACACCAAAATACTACTTCTAAAAGGGGTGAGTCTGTTCTCTCGTTCACAATCCCTCTGGTCACTTTGATTATTGTGTAAATATCTTAAAATTATAGTAATGTTGGAATCTTTTCAATTATTTAATCAAGAATGTTTTAGTTATAAATGTAAATACATTTGTAATGAATTTTGTAAAATAAATTATTAAGTTTTATTGTATTTTTGTTTTGAATTGATCTCTGTCATTCAATTATTTAAATAACGAATCTGGGTTTTCCTCGGAGTTTTCTAAAGTTACCGAGGTCACCACAACAGAAAATTCATTATTTTAATAAATGAGATTACATTCCAAAATTTATCTTTCAATAAATATGTATTAGAAACTAAAATTCTGTATTTGAGTAGCACTTAAAAATCTTGTAAGATATATAAGGATTAATTTATCCTTAAATCACATCCAGCAAAACGATCAATGAGCATTTTTCATCATCACTTAACGATAAGAAGCATGTTTTAGTAAGAAAATCAGCATTCAGCACATAAATGACATCTTATTTTACCTCCATAAGTATTTACGAGGACGTACTCTGCTGGAAGTATCCAAGGTACATTGAATCGCGCAGAGTGTCATGTCCAGGCTCTGGCAATGGTTCCAAAATGATGGTATTGTGAATAGACGTTACTGAACAGGTCGCCCTTCGAGATACAACACAGAATGAGGACCAGTATTTGGCAGTTACTGCTAAAATAATCAGAAGAATCACAGCATCAGACCTGTCTCGTCAGCTCTCTTCAGCTAGCAGTACGACACTTTCAAGGCAGACCGTGTACCGACGGTTAGAAAATATTAGTCTATATGCTCGTAAACCCGTCAGATATCTTCCACTTAACGTAGCTAAATGTTGCATGTGGTTAGCCTGGAGTAGAGAGCATGACTTATGTACAATGGTCTTGTGTGATGTTTTCCAACGAGTCTAGGTTTAGTTTTAATAAGATTCTCGCCGGACTTTCATATGGAGAGGACCAGGTACACGTTATCACCAAGAGAAGAACATTGAACGACTCCGTTACGTCGTTTGGTGAAGAATTTGTTTGGGTTCAAGAACTAATTTGCATGTTCAGAATGTAACCATGATTGGCCAAATCTATCGAGATGTCATTCTGGAATAACATACTCCTTTATTTCGAGGCACCATGGGTAGAGAATTTCTGTTTATGGATGACAAGCCCGTCCTCACTGTGCAAACATTGTAAACGAATGACTTTAGTCGGAAGATATCACCCGTATGAACTGGTCAGCATACTCACTGGACTTGAATTCATAAGAGCAGTTATATTATATGCTTAGCTGATGAAATGCAGCCCCTAAATCCCATCCTACATGTCTATTGGAACTTCGGAGAACGTTGACTGATGAGTGCTGTAATATTCCCCAGGATCAGATCGATAATTTGATACTCAACATGATTAGGCGTTGTACGACCTGTATTCCTCCTTCTGAGGGGTATACTATGTATCAACCTTCCTACTTACCATGTTATATTGGCTTATGTAAATAGGTTCTTTTTAAAATTTCCTTCAGGGAGCAAAAATCGCAATTTTTATAAATGATGTCAAACATATAGCAAATTTTTGTTCATTACCTTTTGTTTAATAAATAGACTTTACAAATAATTCACATTTGTTTTGCTTCTGTCTATTTCTTTGCCTGAAGATGCATTATACTTCATTTATTCTTACGAGTGTATTTTTAAGAAAAATGATTTCTAGACAAGTGAAAGCTTCACAACATAGAAGCGTTTAAAATTATTTACATGAAGACAGTTTTATTTAGGCTCAAACAAAGAGCTAATTAAGATAAGTATAAAATGAGGTTAAAATTATGCATTTTATTCTAAATTAAAACAAAATGCTCCCATAATGTTTTTCACCTTTTTTTTATTTTAATCATAACTGCTACTTTATTTTTTTAATATAAATGAATGTATACTACAGAAAAATATATTTTCAGGAAAATAATGTATACAACAAGAGAAATGTACCTAAAATTAAATATTTGATTCGTAAAATCTGATTACCAAAAACAATAGAGAACGCATGGATTGAAGCACATTTCATGAAATGTATCTCTCAATTTCGTAAAATGGAAAGAACTGTATATTTCAACGCAATCATGTATACTTTTACTTAGATTATATTTTAAGATATAAAGCAATAAATCTGGATTTCCACTTTTGTTCAACATCTCAAATACCTTGAATATATATTATGATAATTCTGTATGAAATTAAAAACAACTAAATTGTAGTGCTAATTTAGCAACATCTATCAAAGGATTATCTTCAGGACAAAATATCACATTGTCAAATGTCTTTTCTTTTATAAGAACTTTAAGAACTTTTGTCAACCGAGGGAATAACATACTATACGTGAAATGTAACTATTTTTAAGCAAAAATGAATAATTTTAACTTAGGTTTCTGTAATATGAAGGGCCCTAAAGCATAAATTATAAAATATACTATTTTTTAATGAATTTTAGTAATAATTAAAAAAACTGTTCATAAATGTTGATAATGTGAGGCTTAGAGAAATATAGATGCAAAATAAAAAGTATAATATTTTTATTTTAATTGTACTTTTTATTATATTTGACATGTGCATAGCTAGACATGTATATTTAAAAAAAAATACGTATATAATTATGGTGAGATGTATTCATATAACTGGAAAGAATATTTATAAACTTTTCGTCAGTTGGTATATATATATTCAACATTCATTAACATTTCCTGTATTTAATATTTTCAAACAATTTTCCAACGAAAACCTTTTGCTCTGAAACAATGCATCAATTTAGATAATTAGCTTTTGTATTGTACTATATTTGATATTTAAATTTTAGGACTCAATATTTTCTTTATATTTTTTATGATCACAAAACTTATTAGCTATTAAACTTCATTAGGATATAATATTTCACACTGAAAGTAAAATTTCAAAGACAGCTAGTCTTACGTTGAGAATATTTTTCAATCAAAAAATCATTTTAAAATGTGAAAATTAATTTTGAAGGAGGTAGGAATTTAATGATGAAATTTAAAATATTTTGAATATTTTTAAACACAATATTAATAGTTTGCACTTAAAAAAGTGCATTCATTTGATAATTCTTATTTTAAAATTATTTGATAAGAAAGTTATTAGTATTTACTATGAATTTTTTATTTTCAAGAAATTTTTCAACAGTCTCCTTATTCCTGTATTGGTAGTAATGGTGTTTCAAAATGTCTTTTTAATGATTTCTGACTCTATTTCCAAAACACATGCATCTATATACCTAGGATATATACATTTACTATTTACATCATTATAGTTAATTTTATTCTAAATTATTCTAAAATCCAAATGATTCTGTATTTCCAAATAAAAAATTAACTGAATAAAATCATTTATGGTAATAATTGTTATATATTTGAAGACATTAATTTCTTGAAAAAATTAGATATTCCAATATTTTAAATGAATCTTAAGGATATTACTTAATTTGCATATAGAAGCACATTTCTGATCCAATTACATGATTTATAAAAATAATAAGACAAACTATTTTGCTATTAAAACATTTTGTCTCAAATTATATTGCCTTATAATTGATTTGTTAAATAAAATGCGATAACATGATGAAAACGATTAACTATTTTTAAATTTTGAGTTATGAATTTAATTTTCTGTACACAAGATCATTAATTTTCTTTACATTCAATGTAACATATGCAAATTTACTTTTAAAATATCTGAAATTTATAAAGACTTTTCAACAATACTTGAGATAAATTTCTTCTTTTAAATACAAGTGTTAATCTATAACCTACAATGAAATAATATTCTAAAATTATTCCACAGTTTAGGATATTTATTAAAACAGTTTATTAGCGCTTTTAAACATTAAAAAATTATTAATTAAATTCAGTTAATTTATTCTCTTTCAGATTAAAATAAGAGAAATATAATGTAGTTAAAAGAAATTTATAAACAAACTTATAAGCTTCTAATAATCCCATTCAAATCAGATTCAGAACTAAATTTATTTCATATTATTTTAAAATAAAACAAGTATAATAATTTTCTTACATACAAAAATCAAGGTATGCAAACTCATGAGTACTTCTTAATAATATCCATGCTAACTTGAATTTTAAACCATAGTTTTAAAATAAATAATCAAAGAGGTTCGTTCTGTTCTCACTGTAATATTTATAAATTTAAGTCTAATTATGATAAAGAACTGTTAAACAACCTCTTAAATGAAAAGAATCTAATTTTTATAATCTATTTATGGGATTTGTCTTAAAACTATGATTGGCTGCATTTGTTCAAATTTGAAAAGAATAACATCGTTCGTAGTATACATTACGCATCTTAATACGTTTATAATTTATTTCTGAAAAGTTATAGACAAACATTTAATATTAATTTAGCATTTTATTATGACCGTCATTTAACACAAGCATCTAAACTGTACATTTCCTAATAATCCAAACACATTCCTCATTACCATAATGAATAAATGGAAAATATTTGAACGTTTCAAAGGGGTTAATTTCTGACATTATTAGAGAAAATAAACAGCAATAAGTAAACAAGTTGTCAAATGCTGCTAATTGGAAATTTTACTTAAATAAAAGCAAATTGGCAATTAAAAATTCGTGATTACTCCTAGTACTACAAAAAGTAAATACCACATTTATGTGAATACGAGAAAAGAAGACATCCATTATTTGATTAAGTGAATCTTTCTATTAGTTTAAAAATACTTAAAATTCAAATACTAAAAAATAATTGACGTACATTGTAGTCATTAAAAAAAATTAAATAATTGGCTCAAACCAGCTATTGTACGAAAACAATTAAAAACTTTTGTAATTAATAACATAAATATGTAATTAATCTGAATTTATATATATATATATATATATATATATATATATATATATATATATATATATATATATATATATATATATATATATATATATATAGTAAAATTTAATTCTAAATGCCATAAGTTGTATAAATAATTGCATTATAATTTAGAAGTAACAAAAAGAATGTATATATAACAATTAAAACGATGATGTCATGTTATTTTACAACTGATGGTATGCATTGATTGCAAGTCAAGCCCGACGAAATGAAATAAACATTTAGCCTATAACGATATAATGGAATTCAAAATTGTTGTTTTATCTTCATATACTTCATAATTATTGTTATTTTGGCATTGTGAAATATGGATCATTAAACAAATATTAAATATTGAAAAAATTAATTTATTTAATAAATTTACACAATATATCTTACAAAATTAGCATAACATTAAAATATTTTCCAAAGCATTTTTTTTTATTTAAACCAAAATATAAACAATTATTTATTAATAACAAAATGTATTGAAACTTGATGAATGTAGAAATTTAATTAACATCAAATATCTAGAAGATTTATTTGTAAAATAACTTGATTTTTTCTGTAAAATCTAAAGCTTTAATATAAATTCCTTTAATAACTTTTTAAGAATAAAAGAAAACGAAGTACTGGAAAATAAATTTTACTATTGAATTTGCTGCTACATTCAAGAAAATGGGATGTCGCAATGGCAGTATAATCCAATAAATTGCGATATCCAGTCTTTTGTGAAATTTACTGAGACAGTTCCAAATATCAGATTTTCTTGTTTCAAATAAAATTTTAACATTGTTTTTGGTACACTGAAAATTGTTAACTTTCAAGATAGGAAGTGAAAACTTGAAGAAGAAGGAAAAGTTAATTTGGAAAACTCCATATAAAATCACAAAAAAATATCTAGCTCTGAATTTCATGAAACAAAAACTTCTCTCTATATTTCGTTTATTATTTAGTATTTAATTCTAAAATATCGTATTAATTAGTTTTGTAAATTGAGTAGCTTAAATATTTTAACAGAGACTTTAATTTGCTTAAATAAAGCATAAATGCAAAGCTTGTAACGTCGACTAATTACAAGTAACAATGTTGATATGAATTAAATTTAATATATTTGCTTTTATGACTTAATTAAAATGTATTATAGTCATGATGTATTGGGTTGTAGGGAAAGTTATATTATGTTTACCACCTGGATCAGTTTTTCCCTAATAAAAACCAACGACTTTATGTGTATGAAATCATGCTACTATCAGAAATATGGCAAAAGCTATTGGACTAGAATGGACAATATGCAATGCATTACGATATTTATTTGTTATGCGTTTTTCATTTTCATGAAAAACGAAACTACTTTTCGATCAACCAAATATGATCCATAATAATTTATTCTTATGTTATTTGCCCTGCCATAACATAATGGAAAAAATTTGTCCCAAACATTTATTCTACCATTTTCATTGCATAAATTAATTACTAAACATGATCTTAGATTTCAGTAAATAATGAATTCAGCAAACATGAATCGTGAAATAACCGATAAAATAAAAGTTTCATAGGATTAAAAATATTTTTTTTCATCACTTTCTGTAGTTAAAATTAATTGAAACTGCACGATTTGTAAATTAAAAGCGGAAAATGAAAAGAATGTGAGTGTTTTATTTTAAATCAATTTTATAAAATTTAGTTAATATTCAAATGTCTTATAATTGTAATAACGAATTCGATAAAATATCGTAAACGCATTTAAAATTTCATTCATTTTATCTTTCATTTAGCAAAGTAAAATATTAAAAAATGTTTTTTTGTTTGTTATATTATTAAGTTTTACTTTGAAATGAATATGAGATACAATTTAAATATATCTGTATAAATGTGTCTTCTCCAATAAATTTGATTTTAAGAAAGTGAAAATTTTGATTGAAACCTATTTTAACAATAGAATTTTGAACCAAAATGTGTAAACTGAAATTAAATTCATATGATAATTCTAAAAAATCTGGTTCAGAGGAAATATTGTGAATTGTAGCTAAGTACTTAAATAATTTTAATAACGAAGTAAAATATTAAAAATGTATTTAATACTTAAAATAACGTTGTTTTAACTAATTAAAATTTTTATTAAAGAAAAGTTATTTATTAATTAAAATCAAGAAAAACATGATATTTTATTATGCAAAGTAATTTGTTTGGGCATTGTCGTATAGGAAAATAATCTCCTTGATTCCATATTTATACTTTGTCTTTTTCATAATTTTCAGAGCAAAAAATACAATTCAATTTTAGAAATATACATCTAATTTAAATACCCGTGAAAAAATTTACAATGCTTTATCATAAAAATATTCTTATTAAAAACTTTTTTGAAAATATTTGTATTTTATTTTATTTCTTGCGAATGAAACTGATATTTATATGTGATTCACATTATAATAATGTAAAGCTTATATTTCTGTTATAATTATATGCATTTGAAGTAACACATATAATATTAGTTTAATACTTTAGGAGAAAAATCATGTCATTATTTTTTATTTAAGTCAGAACAGAATAATTGAATCTAAATATTTATAAATCATCTCAATGCTACATCGAACCATAAGTAGATTTTTAAAAATCAATACATAAAACATTTTTTAATTGAACAAAGTACATTTATAGCAATAACATTCATAAATATTCCATTTTGTCTTGCACCTCAACTCTAAACACATAGTGGAGGATAATACAAAAAGGAAAACAAAAATAATATCTGTAAACACAATTTATACCTACTACGAACATCTCATCTATTCTGTTTACGTTTCACGTATTTATCAGTAGTTTTTTTCTTTTAAGAAGTTTCCAATTGCAAGAAATAAGTCTTGAAAAGTAAATCTGTAAGTTTTATAAAATATTTTTGTAACGAAAATATAATCAACGTAAAATGTTGTCTTTTTTAAATTCGTTAGATTTATCAGAGAATACAAAAGATTAAATTTGCTTCCCTTTTTAATTTGTAATACTTTTTAATATTCTGATGGAATATAAATTAAAATACATTAAGAATCATTTATCTAGACTCATCAGATTTTAACTTATTTACAATTCATGAAGTTTATGCAAATGAAATTTTATACATGTAAATATAAAAAGTATAATTTCTTCCATATATGAAGAACACCAACTAAGATTTAAAGAAATTAATAAATTAAATATTTTAATGCTAAGTGCAGCCATATAAACAAAAACATTTCCATCTTAATAAAGGAATATAAGGAAAATTTCATTAAATTTAAATAGTTTAATAACATGCATAAAACAAGAATTTCATCAAAACGCACCAGTATTCATGACTAATATTTATATTTTTAACCTTATATTTTAAACAATTTTTTTTTTTTAAAGAAACAAAATATTAATGTTTCAATGTGAACAATTTAGTTTTGAGTTAGATATTTTGTTTTATAGTTAGTAGAATATTTTCATAATTCAAGCAAATATACAACGGTTATTTTTTAAGATCCTGGAAATAAAGTAGTCATAATTGTTAATGTTATATAGTAAAACCTGAGATATAATCATTAAATAAATTAGTAATAACTTAATTTATGAAATACAAAAGTGAGGGACAACTTCATTTCTGATTTAAAATATAGATTTTAAAAAGCTGCAACATAAAAATAAATCATAAATACATAGATTTTAATATTGAATAATAAGCATTTTAAATGACTTGAATATATATTTGTTTAATAGAGTAAAACTGACAAACTTAATTCTCAAAACGGTTTTTGAGTATATTTTGATTCCTGTCAAATTATTCATTCATATATCTGCTACACATTTAAAAGTTAATGAGATGTAAGTTAATTTTCTCATAGGAAATATAAGCTATCAGTTAATTTTGATTAATGTATTTTTAAAATATTTTAATGTTATTGCTGTTAGATTTTAAAATTGAATAAAAAAATCAGTACTCCAATATTCATTAAAATTGCATACCTTATTTCTCAGTATCATGTAAATTATTGGGCTGTTCTAGTAAAGAATAGTTATATTTTACAAATATTCATTTAATTCATTTATAATTGGGAAAGAATGAAAATAACCAAGATTGTATTTTTCCAATCACTTTAAAAATTGATTACTGAAAGAAGATATTTTCCACATATTTCAATATATTATGGACTGCGAAAAGAATATTAATAAAAATTTTTGCATCTTGTGGAAAATATATAAAGTACTCGTGCTTCTCATTGTCTCTCATTAAAAGTTCCTGTATTATAAGAAAAAGAAATATGACATATTCTCTTCAATAACAATAAGTAATGTATATCTCTACAATAATATATATTAATAATATATATCTCTACAATAATATATATTACTTATTGAAGAGAATAAGCTATTTCAAAGAGCTCTTAGAATGAGCTATTTCAAAATGTATCTCATTTTAATATTTGTTTAAAAAAAAAAAAAAAAAAAAAAATATGTCGTGATCTAACAAAGAAAAATATCTTAATATAACAATAATTTTTTGTATTAAAAACGTCATTCATTATAAAATATGCACAATAATAGATATACTCTGATTATTTGCATAAAATGAGCTATACTCTTCTTGATATGAAAGGAAAACTTTCTAAATGATTCGTGATCTGATTTCAAAAATGACAGAATTCATATTAAGTAAATATGTTCCCGAGAAAAGGATTTTATTATTTAAAAAATTATAAACAATTAGTCACGTGTGGATTTATATTTAATAAAAAATTTATGTTCATGAAATTTGTACGAAATTATGTACGATAAATATTTTAAAAATGAATTTTCATTCATTTTTAAAATATTTATCGTACATAAACATAATTAATAGAAAAAGGACATTTTTTCAATGTTTTGATTTCGTATAAATATGCAACATATATTGCAAATTTATCCATATAGACATATTCCAAATAAACATTCACTAATTTAAAATGTGCATTGCTGGACACCATAAATGCAACACTCCGAAGAAAATATGAAAATAACATGAAACTTAACAACATCATTAGCGGAAGTGCGATATACAAATAATTAGAATTTCACCACTACCGCACATCACGCGCTCCTGTAGTGCCACTTCAAAGAGTTATTTTAGACTTAGAGATTTCGACGATTTCAAGTTTAGAAATTGTGGTTTCCTTGTATTTTTAAACTGAAAAAAAAATCCCTATCAATTATGCCTTGTGAAAAACAAGGATAATTTTTTTTATCAAGTATCCGAATTCAACAGAGAACAGATAGTGTCTTACCGAGATTGTAGATAATCTTTCAGGAAAATCGATAGTCGTGTTGGACGAAACTGAATAACTGTAATGTAGATATGTGATCGTTGGATGTAGTAGGGTATGATGAACCGACGTGCTCGATCGTATCCATCTCAGTGGAACACTTTACATGATAATAAGCAAATCGTGTGTATGGTAGTGCGTTCGCTCAGCCACACCACGAGCCATAGTACAGCATTCTCAGTCTGTAGCACATCCTCCAGTGTCTGCGCGTACCATTCGACTCCGTTTAGAGCAGAGTGGTCCGTCCATATGACGTCCATACTCTTGACGCAGAATGACAAACGTCTCCACCGCCAATGGTGCGAAGAAAGATGGATTTGTACAAAGAATGGAAGGAAATTGTCTTTACAAACGAGACACGCTTCTGTCTGCATCATCACGATGTTCGCATTCAAGTGTGGAGACACCGTGGAAGAGAGGATTCTGAGCAGCTGCGTTATGCACCGCCATACTGATCCTTCACCGAGTGTTATGTTATAGGGTGATATTGGATATCACACTTGCATTCCTCTACAATGCAATGCCGGTACTTTAACAGTCAGCACTACATCTAAATGTGTTGGAGCCAGTTATCTTTCTTTGCCTTCAGAGATTGGCCACAGCCCTATTTCAATAGGATAATGCACGACAACACGTGGCAAGCATTGTCCAAAGATTATTCGTCGATCATCAGATTGAATTGCTTAACTTACCATCTCAATCTCCAAATCCTTAACCGTCAGAAAACGTGTGGTCCATGGTTGCTATAAGATTGGCACAAATTACATTCCCAGCTGCCACTCTAGGTCAACGTTGGCAACGTGTGGAAGCTGCTTGATTCGTTGTACGCCAAGAACACATGAAAAGTCTCTGAATCATGCCGAGACGTGTAGCAGCGGTGGTTCTCCAACGGTGGTGGCTACTCTAGCTACTGATTTTGGTACGAACCTTACTTCACAGAAGTTCATAAATTTAATCATTTAATATTTTGTAAACATGTTATCCACAAAATAAATTTTGTAGTGATATCTCTTGTTTTTGTTTGTTATTTTTAAACTAAATCACTTTTGTTTAAATTAAGGACATATTTGTAATTGAATGTGTATCAAGTGTTAATTAAAAAATAAATGCAAATCTTGCAAATTTTTAGGGCGTAATACATAATCAAACTTAAGCAAGAAAATATATCTCTTTAATATCATTCTTACCAAGTTCAATCAAAAATTAAATCCTGAATCAAATATATAAAGCATTTTATAAACTAAATTTATATAAAACGAAACAAATTTCAGTAAAGTTTCTTCTTATAATGAAAGTAAATTTTTAGTGGTTATTTTTCAAGTATAATAAATAAAAACAAAAAGCGCGCGTGATATAAAATTTATTTTACGCACATCTAGCTTTCTGTTTTCCTCAATTCAACATTTTTCTAAAGTGGTTATTGTTTACTATTCGTTAAAAAGACTAAAGAAATCTTCAGTTTATCAAATATCATACGCGTGATAGACATTTACAAATTGCTGTATCATTATTTTAACCCATCCAAACACTAATGTACAATTTAAAATCGGTAATTGTAGTAATGGAATAAATTTATGTATCAAAAATAATTAAAGAACATCATACTGTGATATTTAAAAAATCTACATTTTTGAGATAAAATAATTGTGAGATAGTTGGAAATGTTAAGTTTTATAAATCTCTTACAAGAGTTGAATTTTTCTGATTAATAAATAAGGAAAATATATTAATTGTCAGAAAGACGATGGATACAATACATTTTGTTCATTAACGCATTAATAATATTATCAGCGTAATTAATTAATGAACATTTAGAAAGATACTTCATTATATAATGCATATTTCCCCGCAATGAGTTAGTTTCTATTAAATAAATAAATTGAAGAAGCTAAAAAACTGTGCCATTATATGTTGAAATCAATCATAAATGTTTCACAATTTCATAAATCTCCTATTTCAAATGGGAACTTATATTTAAACCATGATATTTTTATAAATCTAATATTTCGAATAGAATTTTAAACTATGATTTTTATATTTAATGTATTATTTTACATACCTAACATTTTATACAGTAGCAAATTGGAAGAATTTTAAAATATTAGAAAAAAATAGGCAATTAACTGTACAGAAATCTAATGATAAGCATTTAAATATGACTCAATACATTATGTTTATCAAAAATATATTTAAATGTGATTCATTTAAAACATATTTCTACATCTTTAAATTAAAATTTTTATAAACGAATAAATGAAATGTGTGTGTGCAGTATAATATAATTTATGCAACAAAGTTAAATATAATAATCCTAGTATTAGAAACAGGTCACAACATTTTTTTGTAAATATTTTTTTGAATTTAGAATTAATAATATTTTATATCAGTTTCCTTTTTACTTGTTATTGTTACCGTGGTTTACAAGTGGCTACCATCTACTTAAAAGCGTGGGTAAATTCTCCTTTGTTTAATTTTTCAAGTTGAATATTCCAAACATATTTATTTGGTCGCAAAATGGCCTGGTAGTTGGAGGGCCACTTTAAAGAGAAATATTCCGGTTTTTATTCAGACTCTAATGGATGAAAAGGATTTTATACTAATGCCTTCTGTATGTAGGTCTGCAGGTTTTTGACTTTCCTACATTACAACACATTAAAATGTCCACTCTTCATAAAAATTTCTTCTGGGAAATTAATACAGATCGTAATTGAAATGTCTTACAAAAGTCATATATTACTGTAGTGTAAAAATTATTTTCATGAAATATGCTACAAAACATATCACATGTTCTCCATAAATATTACTCGTGGTTTTATTTCCCGACAGTAGATTAGACAGTCGTAAAGTCAGAAATACATGTACAATCTTTTATTGGCAAATAACAATTTCTGGCCAAAACCAAGTAAATGAAGTTTGACAGTGCAGATATTAATTTTCCATAGTTTTTTTTTTTTTTTTTTTTTTTTAGGGAATGTTTTCTTAATTTAACTGTAACTACCATTGCTTAACAGATGATAAATTTAAAATCTTATTAAAACTTTAAAATTATTCATGCGTTTTACAAGAAGTACAGGAAGCGCCATAAATTCGTGCAAACTTTAAAACTTAATTAAAAAAGAACAAATGATGCTAAAAAATTGTGGTTTTCAGGAATGGCATCACAAAAAAGGCATTTTTTTTTAAAATAAAAAATATTAGTTAAAAAAATGACCAATAGGTGGTACTGATGATGAATGTTTTAAGCAAATTAACACAGTACTATTACAATTCTTTATTTCCAAAGATTTATTTAAGCTGAAGTTGTTCAATAAGACCTCCACCAGATTGTATGAGGCAAGTAAAGCGAGTCTCAACACCTGTGACAGCTGAGTACAGCATGCCGGGTGGAATCCCATACTGATCTTCTGTATGCCTTTTTTAAGTTCCGCCAGTGTGGAATGGGTGGACAGGTACACCAGGAATTTTAAATAACCCCACAGTCAAAAATCTACAGGAATCAAATCTGGTGATCGTGGGTGCCATTTGATCTTACAGACTCGACTTATCACTCGGTCTTCACCAATGTTCGCAAAAAAAAGTGTTTTTCCTGAGGGGGCGGCATCAAATGAAGAGTCCATGTCCATTCAGGTGTTTTATTGTCTACCTGATTTGCATAAATCAGCTTCGTATATGCACCGCAGTGCCAATAATCGGTCTTGTTTTGAACTAATTTTTGTTGCGAAAAAATCCGCCCTTCTTTTGATGCTATTAGTGTAAACCACACTCTTTTAATATCATGTGTGCTTTTTTAATTAATTTTTGAAGTTTGCACGAATTTATGGCGCACCCTGTATATGAATCTAGTTAAATTAAACTGTTCAAGACATACATTTCTTAGAATGAAACTAAACATTAATATTTCATAAGAAAAAAAGTCAATAAATAAGGAGTTTATTCTAAAATGTAATGATAGTTTTTAAAATAAACCTTGTTATTGAAATGCAAGCAATATAATCCTTTTTTTATTTCAGTTTTTATCCTATGATAAAGATTTTCTACCATATTTTAATGTAATATGACATAAATTCTTTACATACCATTCTTATAAATGTGGATAGCTTTATAAAATCTAATAATTTTATGCATAAAATTATAATATATTATACTGCCTCGAAAAGTACTATCTAAAAACAGTTTGCCTTACATAATAAAGACTTTAAAGTTTTGGTTTGTATAAATTATTTGGTAAATATAATAAAATATTATTAAAGTAAAAATAATCTGTAATTTTATTATTAAAAAATATTGCATGCTCCTTCCTATCTTGTAATATTTAACACTAAAAATGTTCCCATCACCAAATTTTAGAGAATTTGTTTTTTAAATGTAGTAGTTTGAAATGTATTAAAGATCTTTGAGCTAAATATTTAACATCAATTTAAAAGCGATTTATGGTATATGGAAATATGATACATTTTTAAAAAAAATACTTATAACAATTTCATTTCGAGAGCTTCACGCAAAAATTAATGTTGTAATATTTACTTCTAAAATATACGAACTTATTGAAAAATATTCTCATTAAAAACATATATTTTTAAAATTTCTATTGATGAGAAGAAAGTTGTACACGTTTTTATTTTAGTGAAAAGTGTTATTATACTTTCTTACGAAAAATTAATCATAATTTAAAAACACTTTTAAGAAGACTCATAAAAAATTATTTTACCTAAATTGCTGATACTATGAAAAATAATCAACTCTATCCTATTAGCAAGAAAATAATTCTGTAAAAAAAGTTCATTAACTGTTTTAATCCAAAATAGATTAAATAGTTAAGCGAATTTTAAGTGAACAAGCTTTAAGTACTTCTTTTTATAGTATATAGCCAAAGTTGTAAGTTCTAATTAGTCTTTTACTTAATTGAAACAAATATTTAAAATCAGTCACTGAAAAATAATAAAATTAAATATCAATATTCAAACATGTTATGATAAAATGCAATGCAATATAATATAATTTACAATACATTAATTACAAAACTTTGATTTAGACTTGTATGAAATATATGTTGTTGATATTATGATACCATTAAACACAATGGAATAACAGTAAATTTAGTTTTTGAAATTATACATCGTGATTTAAATAAAATTTACTTCAGTTGTAAGCTGGAAACATCATAACAAAAGAATTCAAAACGTGATAAAATAGTTACATTTATAAAATTAATACATTTAAAGAGATTTCTGCTTATCTATCCATTCCTGTAATATAAAAATTAAATTTAGGTTAATAATTCTATTCCAATATTTATTAATTTCATAATTGAATATAATAATTTAAACAAACTAGTAAGCAATAAGTACTTTTTAATTTAGTTAATTACTGCAAAGAAATTTAATTGAAGTATTTTTGTCATTTTATATATATTTTCTCGTAATAAAATTGCCATTTGATTTTTATGGATCAGTAATAAATTTCTGAAAAATTTGGTTGAATGATATTTCACAATATTTTGTCATTTACGAGAGGCATATTAAGCATAAGCTTACACGCGATTTCGTAAACGAAAAAATATAAAGCTTAAGAAGAGAGCATTTGGGAATCACCATTTGTGTATTCCAATATCAGTTAAAATGCTGGAAGGCTGATTGTTACCTAAGTAATTCCAAATGGGTTGAAAATCGATGAAAGCTTGCTCATTATCGATATACAATTTGTGAGTCTCTGGTTTACCTTCGGGTTATGATACCCTTTGAGGTAGAGGATTATACTCCAATAAATCATTATTACGATGGTAGTCGGAAGGCGAAAGTGGAGCTTGTGCTATGTATTTCATTCTAACTGCTCTGCTGTTCTTAATTTATTTGCTTGCCGAATATCGTCGAATTCAAATACATAATGCAGTACCAAGCAAATAAAAGGAATGCAATAACTATTCGAAAGTGTTTCCTATATCATTTTTCTGTAAAATAATTGGAAACTAAGTAAAACTTTTAAGGGATTATACTTATGCACCTAATATTTTAAATTAAGTAAATGGAAATATAATTATGAAACAAAATTTAATCTAGGCCAATATTTAATAAACACAAATTATACAATGGATATCTATAACTAATCACCTTTATAATATTAACAAGAAAATGAGATTAAAAGTTATGGGAAAAGCAGAAACCGTCTTACTGCTATCAAACGCAATGCCGTATATCGTTTAAATCTTTCATCGTACTAGCTTTCATTGGGAAAGTCATCACTATTCTCAAGCACCTTCCAGACTAGAGACAATGCACTTGGAATAGTGGCGTCAACTATAGAATGGTTCATCTACTACAATTTGACATTCTCGAAATTGGCTGGCCATTCAGACAACGCTGCAAATATACAAGAGAAAAAATTAACAAATAGCAAAACAGTGAGAAAAGCAATTTTCTGAAAAGAAACAAAAGTTACAGCTTTTTATTGGCCTAGATCTAAAATAAAGAAATACGTCAATCTATATTTTAACTTCCTTTTTAGTCATTTCGACTTCAGACTATCCTTCGACAATTTGATTTTAGCATTCTTTTAACTCCAGTTTTCTCTTAACTTGAGGGTCCTCGTCTTTTGGGATATTTTACTATGGTTTTAAAAATTCAATACACATTATGATATAGTTAGATACACTTTCTTTTCTCATTACATCATTGGTATTGCTTTAACTTTAGTAATTCTGAAGTGTATAAAATGCTTTGTTTTCATTTTAAGTTCTATCGAAAATATATATATGTTTTACAACGATGAAACCATTAACTCCATAGTATTGTAGTTCTTTTCTTGCCAAATTCTGCGTCTTAGTTTTTTCTTTTTATATTTTAACATTATTTGCTGTATACATTATTTTTTTATTCAAATTTTTGAGCTTCGAAGTTTATTTGAAAGTCCATCTCGATCATTTCTTTGAACTTACCATGAACCTTAATTTCTATTTTCGCATCAAAAAGCAAGTCAAATAGTGTATTATCTATGCTCCATTGATATGTTGAATTGAAAAGTTATACTGCAATTCGTTCATAATTTGTATAGTTTATTTGAAGTTGATAAAGATAGTCTTAAAATGATTTGATGATTTTGTTGAGATCCTTTAACTTGTTCATTACCTCTTGTCAGGCCAGTAGTTATTAAATAATGTTTAATATTCTATTTAAAGTAGTAAATTTCAACTTCACCAGAGGTAAGTGCTGGATTAAAAACTATTTGGTAAGGATTTCCAAAGGTTTTTTTTAAAAAACTCTAATTTTGATATGTTTTTAGCATTTGTGGCGTCTTTAGAATAAATCCAAATGAACTTAGAAAACATTTCAATGATCATGAAAAGAAACTTATAATTTTTATGTGTGCTAGTCCTAAATGATCAATATTTATGTGTGTAATGGTGAGCCCTTTTCTTGCAATATGCGTAATGTGAATTCCGTCTTCCCTCTTTCGTAATTCTCTAGAATACACTGAATACAGTTAGATATGTTATTTACCATTCTCTGTCTAATCTTAGTAATGAAATAGTTGCCATCATTATTTTTTCTGTGTAAATTTAATTGCATTATGTCCTTTCTCATGCATAATAAAAAATGTCCTCCCTATCAAAAAATTTATAAGAAATTCTATTTTAATCAAAAATCTTCATAGATTTAACTTTTTAATAACTTTCTCCTTGATTCTTTTCATTTAATAAGATTTATCTTAGGCTGATTTTAATTTCAAAATGATATAATAAATTGAGATGCAAAATACGCTTACAAGAAATATACTAAAAGCGAGAATATGAACAACTCTCGTTCTAGAAATGTGTTTATATAACACTGCAGTTAAATTTTTGGAGTAATATTTCACATTCTTGGAGAGAATTAATTTACTCTCTTTTTTTTTAGAATAAGATTTACAGTGAACAACAGTTAGTGACAAATTTAAATGGTATTTCTAAAAGGTGTATACAAAATATTTTAAAAGTTTCAGTAAAATAGCAAGAGCTTCATATTTATAGCTGGAATACTTATTCTTGACATCGATAGTTTTTTTTACTCATGAAATTGGTAAGATGGTAACTTTTATCATTTGGAGATTTTTGTAATAAAATAGCTCCATATCTTTCTAAGCTGACGTCAGAATGCAATTCAGTTTCCTAATAGGAATTGTTTGTACTTAAAACAAGATTTTCAAAAGATCCTAATTTTAATTAATCAAATAAGTTTCTATCCTGTTTGCCAAATTGGAATTTTCGGTCTTTTTTCCAAAGATCACTTAACAGTCAAGCAATAATGGAGTATTTTGGGATAAATTTTATAAAATATACATTCAATCCTAAAAACATCTGGAACTGTCTCAAATTATGTGGCTCAAAGAAATTAAACACCGCTTTGTTTTTAAACCAAATAAAACATCTTTTCATTATTCGATGAACAGGTCCAAAATTTACTGTATTTCTCAAAAACTCACTATAATCACTAGCAAGTTTTAAGATTTTTTCAAGCTTATCGACTCCTTTTACAATGGTGGAATAAAAATTAATCATATCCAACATATAAGGTAAAACAATGTTATGATTAATCAGTAAATGGAAAATGAAGCTGTTAATTCTTTGAAAAATAGATAAAGAATCTCATTGTCTACATGAGAAACATAAAAACTGGTACTAACATTCATTAATTACAAATGAAATATATTTTCTTCTGTTCTTGTTTACATTTATGTGGAAAAATTCATTTCTGAAATGAATTGAACTAAACACACATGGTACTTGCAATATACATAATCAGAGGAAGGGGAAATCTGCCTTATTTAAATACTTTATTTAATCTGCAAAAATTTGTCACAAACGAGGCTCTTTTTTTTCTTTACTATTGCAACTGGACTTCAATATTTTAAAAAAATGAGTTCTATTTTGCCTTTTTCTATCATTTCAACTATTTGAGTTTCAACAATATATTTCTCTTAAAAGGGTATATATAATCTGAACATTAATTTTTATTAACCTTTTTCTTGCCTGGGTATATTATATTATCTCATGACTGCATAAGACAATATTCTTTTCAGCAAAACAAATATCTGCATCACACTTGTAAGCATCAATTTTAATATTTGATTTAAAATAGCTTAATGTTTCAATGGTTTCACTATACATTCATAAAAAAACACTTAAAGAAGATCTCAATGGGTGTAATACTGCATTATTTCATTCATAAAACGTAGATTATTTATAAAGTAAAATTACTTGGTTTCAAGCATTTATGAGCATATTATCATTTACATTTTTAATAATTATTCAACTAGTAAAACTTTCGTGTTAAATTTACATTCGTGGAAGTAATTTATGTCAGTGAATCTGTTCCTTCTCACAATGAAGCCTTATGCTCAAAATTATTATAACGAAAGAATTTAATATCCTTCACTTTATGTTCACAGAATTTAGAAATATGGTTTTATTTCATCACAATTAAAAAATTACTTTATGTTCATCAAAATAATTATATTTTATTTTTCTAAAACTATCATTCATTTTTATAAATAACTCTAACGCTATACTAATATTTATATTTCATCTAATAAACTAATATTATAAAATTATAAATAGTGATATCTTATCCATACAACTTATATTAATGATATTAAAATGTTAGTTCTTAGAATAACAGCGTAACCCAAATTAATCAGTTCCTTAATTGTCAGTTATTAATTTTAGTTTTCATTTAAAATATATCTTTATTTAAAATTGTGTAAACGAACTGAAATAAAATTTGTTAAGCACACAAACTTACACACATAGATAAGTAAAAATTATTTTTCTATGTACATTCGAAATAAATATATATATGATTTAAATCTTATCAAAATTATCAATTACAAAATGATTAAAATCGCAGATATTGAAAACCTAAATTTCAATACATGGAATCAAAAACATATTAAATAGAGATTTAGAATTGGAAACAAATGACAAGAAATTATTTATTTAATTCAGAATGAAATAAATGATGTATGCTAGCAGATTGCTAATATATTTTGAAGAAAATTCAAGAACCTAATCTAATATATAGTTGTTAAAAATGAAATGCTCCCTTTTTGTTAAAGCTTTCAAAAGGATTCGTAATTACATAATTGTTCATTTTTAATGAAAAAATTTGATTTTAAAAAGTAAATTAATTAATTGTTGTTATTTAATTGCGTATAGATTTTATGAATCGAGATGTTTCTATACTGAATATCAGAACTTTTGAGTTCTAGAATCCTTTTAAATGCTGCCAATCTATTAAGTGTAATTAAATATCATTTAACGAGTAAAAACAGTGGAATCAATTATTTTTTCCAAAAAAGAAGAATTTCATAAAACTAATGAATAGGAAAACGATCATGTCATTTTATTTTTGACTAATTAAATCTTATGATTCTTATTTTTTTTATTACAGCGTCTTATTCCAAACCAGTAGTTTTTATACATACAGACAGTTTACGCTTATACTAAATTTGTGTAATATGAGATAACAACTTTTAAAAAAGTATTGGAAATATATCCGTTGTTACAGCATTTTAGAGAATACTGAACAAAGTGACAATTCATGATAAAATTGAATGAATATATGATAAGCATTTTATTACAAATGTAAAACATGAATGCACAATATTAATATTTTTAATTTATAAATCATTATTTCTAGACCAATTCATGTTAATGCACAAATTTTATAGTTTACTGATATTCAGTATAGGAATGCCTCGATTCATAAAATCTATACGCAATTAATTAATGTGCACCCGGTTCTTATTATTTATTTTGGAATAACATAAAAAAATTATGATTAAAGAAATATTAAGTCATATTTAAAAAATTATAAAGATAGAGTTTTAATCCTAAATCTATATAACAAATACAGTCTATAATGTATGCAATTATGGTAAATATATATCAAATGTAGATATGATGTACAAGCACCATATAAAAAATATAAGTGCAAAAGAAGTGTATAATAATTGCAAAAAACTAATAATCCTAAATCTTTATGACAAGTGCAGAAAACTAACATTTCAATTTTGTAGATAAACTATAAATAAATAGTAATACGTTTTCTTAAGCATTTGTATATAGACAGAGAAAGAATTATTTGTTTTTAAGTTAAGAAATATTTTTAATTAAATAAAATATAAATTATTTATAAAGGGATAAAGAAGTAAAATGCCTTTAAAATATAAATTTCTTAAAAATTTAATTGGTGTTTATAATTTACTAAAAATCTTTATTTGATTAAATAAATAATGTGCAATATTTATCAAAATGTCATTCTGTTCCAAGAGATACTTAGATTTTAAACACAATCTCAACTTCATATTTAGATAATTTTCTAATTTTATCATTTTAAATTGGAAAAAAAATAAATTTTTTGAGTTGTTTGTTCAAATTTTTTTAAATGTTTAAGATGAAATCAAATTTTTAATTTTCTACGAGTTAAAAGTGGACAAATGCTGCAAATATTTTTTGTGTTTCATATCGTTATACAATATATAATTTACATAAACTAAATTCATGTCATTTTGCCAAGATGATAGATGAAGGATTAGAACTTTTGCCTTCGTACTATCAGTTTGTGATTATTTAATCTTAGATGTTTGTGTCCGGCTCTCACCTTAAGTTTTTTTATTTTATTATTATTTTATTTTATTTTTTTATCAAGGTCTACTAAGCACTTGTATGCCAAAAATAAATTTTGAGTTTCAAATCAACTTTGTATTTAATATTATTGATAACGAAATCAATTTATATGAAATATTTTTCCATTGAGTAATATATTTTAACTCTGAATTTCATTGAAAAAAATTCCAAAATATTTCTCATAATAACATACAAGTAATGAGTTACTAAAATAAGAATTACATGGAATATTACTTTAGTTTAGTAAAACAAATTATTTAAAAGGGTTATGCACATTTTATATAGAATTTAAATATCCAAATTGTTAGTTCGTAGTTTCGATAAGTATACAGTGGTATTTCATGAAAATGAATCCTTACTATTTACAATTATATTTTTTCGACATATCTTATCATTTCATGATAATGATTTTGGATTTAAAATGTTACAGAATTTCATATGCAGCATTATATATATTCATACTCTATAATAATGAAAAAAATATTTTTTTAGAAATAATTCTACATTTCATCGTTAGTTATATTCTCTGTTTAATTAATTTTTGATGAATTAATGAGTTTTAATTTCTTGTTTCATGCAAAACATAATATGTGCACTATCACATGCATGGTAGTTGAAAGTGCATTTATCTAAACTAGTTGAAGAAAAATAGGAAACGATTCTATAGATTTAATTTTTTATATGCAATGACTCAAAAAAGACATAGATTTCTATTAATTTATAATGTTAATAAACTCAATATTTGTAATGAAATATTATAATTTTTAAATTTAAATTTTTCAATAAAAATAGAAATTAAATTCATGAAATATAAAAATTAAATGTTAGAGTCATAAAGTTATGAAAAAGATAATTTTTAGTTAATTATTCCCTGCGCAAATTTTATTTAGTATTTAAGAAATTATATCACAAAGTAGAAATTTTGGCAAAATTTACATTTTGTATTGAAAAATATAAATGAACTTACGAGGAATCTTTGGTGATAATCTAAATAATATATTGGCTAAATGAGTGTGTCAAATTTATTTTTCGAATGTTAATCTCTGTAAATTTGATTTCAAAGATATACCACGTTCTGGAAAATCAGCTCTAATTAATGAAGGAAAATTGAACAGATTTATTGAAGATACATGAGGAATTGCAGAGTATTCCTTTGATTACCAGATTCATATGACGAAGTAAAAAACTTCAATTTTATTTTAAAAATTGACGTTTTTCTCCACATTTTATTGCTTAAATTCACTTTACTATCTTAAAGTCTAGGATTTATTTTTCATACACCAAAACATATATGTTATTCTTCAAGCAAATCATTACTGGTAACGGAAAAACGGTTTGTCCAAATAAACGTTAAAAGCAGGAAACCTTGAAGTAGAACTACGTCTCGGCACAAACTACTCAGAAAATCTATATTCATGAAAAAATATATGTCTATTTTAAAAGATTTGTAAAAAAAAATAGAACAGCTTTAGCTTCTGCCTGAGAATACAGCTATCGATTCTCAAGTATTCTGTCACCAAGCCGAGAGAAATGTATGATTCACTCAAGCAGAAATAAATAGTCAATAGAAAAAGTATGATTCACTAAGTAAATTTAAGATCACAAATCATTTCACAATTCAATAAAATATTTTAATGCTTACGTGGGATCTACTTCTATATATTATTCTGATGAAGTTCTTTCAGATTAGTACTTGTGCCGGTCTTTGTAATTTTTTTATATAGAAGCACTACTTCAAATAAGGTCAATGATACCTTTCACCAAATTACTGTCAGCTACCCTTTGGAAATTCTACCTTGTAGAATAAAACAACTCTTAAAAATAGAATAATGTTTGCCTCAAATCGGAAAATATATTATTTAGTAAAATGTATATGCACAAAAAACGTCATTTTATATTCATCGCAAGAAACGAAATTATTTTCTGTACAAACCAATGTAATTAAAAAAGATATTTATTATTTAAATACTTTGCATTTTTAATTATTTTCATGTTATATTTTTTAATTTTTTATAAAAATTTTTTTAAGATTATAAATAAAGTCACTACAGCTAAAGATTTAATAGTATAAAAATAATGATTTTATTATTTTAATTAAACATTTCGTAAGAAGGTAATAATTATCATAAGAAGGAGATGTTTTTCACAAAATTGTGAATAAAGGTATTCATTATTTCTTCATTTCTCATGTTTTAATAAAAATACTTTTATGGGATAATAGCTTTTAATCATTTTGATTTATATATTTGATGAAAATAAAATTAGCAATAAATTTTAAATAATGATAAAAATTTGAATAATAAATAGAATATAGAGAGACATATCCATAAATTTATATAAATATTACCATAAATTCTTATCAAGATAAGCATTGAAATTTTAATGGAATTACGTAATTTTTATTAGTAAAACAAATCTTAAGAAATGATCGACTTCCAATGTTTTTGTACAGATAAATTTTTTAATTCCTTCAGTTTAATGGAATATGTATGATTAATTATAAATATTTAAAAAGTTAATAACTAATATGTATTTGAAAATAAATGATGTTTACAATGACAATAAAGTAATCATTTTTATTGACGAAATTGACTAAAGAATTACATAGATGAAGACAATACTAAATTTCCATAAGTTGATGTATTGTATCAGTTAACAATTTTTTTTAATTAAGAGGCAAACAGAAAATAATGCAAACATAATATGTGAGCACTCATAATTTGGGTACATAAGTCACTGAATTTTTCTCTTGAGATTAACAATTACAGCGTAATTAACAAATTGTACTAGCAATTTTTCCGTGGAATACATGCTGAACCAGTGATAATGATAGAATATATTTATAACCAAATAAAACATAAATGTCAGAATAACACACAACTCAGTGGAAAACATATTTAATGCTTTTAGTGATTTTTGTTTTAAAATTGAGAGAGTTATCTGTGACCACTCATTATCATATCTGTTATCACTAGTAACAGCTTTCTGAGAACAAATATTATCACCTATTGAAAAATACTCTACTGCTATAAAATGAAATTAAAACTCAACTGCTACAGTTTGCTATATTTAATTGAACTTTTTTGGATTTCATTCGAATAATTTACAACCATTTTAGAGATATTTGCGTAAATGTTTATATATTGTATAATATAAGGATATAGCTAAAGAAGCTTATATTTATGCTAGATCACCAACATAGAATATATGATATTCTATTGCAAACTGCTTGTTATCGGAATATCTTAAAGTCGCTCATATTTTTCAACAGGTGTCAAGAAAAGTTGAACTCATCTTTTAATATAACCATTGTTTTAATCAGATCCAGTAGAATTAACATTTCTATACCATCAATTAAAAATTTCTTTATGAAGTAAAGTGCGCAAAGAACACAAACTTGTGGGACAATTTGCTATAATATTTTACAATCCTTCATGCTGAACACTTAATTGATACCACTTTATCAATGCCAGTCCCCATCATAGATACATTACATTTGAACATTTAATAAATATCCTTGTTTATAACCGCAATACATTGATTTTCCAAGTTTGACTCAAACATTATTGCAAAATATTATCTGGCAAATATTTTGCAGTGATGCTTGAGTCAGCACAATCAATGGGTTTACAGTTTATTCTAGTTATGTTAGTAATTAATTATCCAGCTTCACAAGATCTGTAGCATGTTTACGATCAGAATAATATATTTCATCTTTGGATTTGGAAATAAGTGCATTTGAAAACAAATATCATATCACTATTTAAGCTATATTTTATATAGATGTTTATACAAAAAGCAAAATATTTTTTGAAGAAAAATTTGCTTCTGTTCTGTACTGCATACATATCAGAATGAAAATATGTGCTTTGGCTACTTATAATATATTTTTATGTACATTACCAGTGTATTTTCACATCACTAACTCAGATTAGCTACTTAATGTTGATATTACACACTTGTGGTATTAACTTTGAAGTATGCATGAATTAAAATAAAAAAAAAAATACCGAAAAGAGAGTTAAGCTTATGAAATGAAAAAAACAGCAAAGACATGTAATGCGTTAAAATTAGCATGTAATTATTAAATCAATCAATCAATCAACAATGGCACTACAACCCTGTGTGGGTCCTGGTAATACATAAGTCATGCAAAATGTTTTAGTTTTATCAACCTATTTTGATGTTTACGCTTTGTTAATTTGTGTTTACGTCAACTTGAATAAAATTACACACAATGAAACAAATGAATATTAGATTAATGACAAATATTCCTAATTCTAAAGTATTATGATTTTATACATTAACAAAATTTAATTTAATTATTTTTCCATCAAGTGAATATTTACAACTATTATATAATTTAAGGTAAAATATACTCAGCTACTGTTATTACTATATATTTGTTAAAATTTAAAATTCAATACAATTCATTTGAAGAAAGTTTACCTTCTTGAAATTATAATTTGTTTTTCGTTCAATAAAGTGATGTTTTTCAACATAAATGCAATCATAAAATGTGTAAGTGAAGAGTTTCATCGATAAATATTTTCTTAACAGATTCTTTAATTAATAAAATGTCAATTATGGCCTCATTCTATAGTTCTCAGTTTCAAGAATATCAGTTAATGACAAGAAAAATTCTATTATTTTGATAATAAATTATTCTTTCTCAGAAAAGCAGAGATTAAATTTTACGTCATTTAAAATGTAGAACAGTTCTTATTTTTAAATGACTTAGGAGTTTGTTCTTTACTTTTCTGAAAAAGACATCAGTGTTCATGCATTTTTAAAAACATTTTCTCCAAATGGAGAAAAAATATTTATAAGTAATATTTTTAATAGTATCCCTGTGCTCTTTTAAGGTTTTATTGATAACAAAATCATTACATTTTCTTTTGTTATCATAAACATTTAACCAGAACGCTTATTCATAAATGAGAAAACATACTTAAAACATTTTAAATTATTACTTTAATAAATATATTGTATGTAAACAATATTCTTATATTTCAGTTTTATATATAATTTTATATTTACACATAAACATGTAAATGTTATATATTGATATGGCTTATAGATGTGATATTATTAATTTTTCTTTTCACAGTGAAGTTTTCCATTTCATCAAAATGCTCTTAAATAATCCTTATTTTTTGTGATTTTATAATGTTTGTTAAAAAGATTAAAAAAATATATTTTATTGTTTATCGGAATAATTTAAAAACTTGAAAGTAATAGATTATACTTACCATGAAATGTAAAATATTAATTATAATGTTTATGTTTTATTGTAAAGAAGAGATTATGTGGAAAACATCTTTAATACATCTCTTTTCTTCTGTATTTGCCATAATGAAAATCCTTTAGAACTTTGAACAGCTTTCTGTATCAAATATCTGTTATCAGATTAATCTGAGTAATGGTTTAAAATGGAAAATATTTTATCTAGTATGGAAAATATTTTATCTAGTATCTAAAATGGAAAAAAAAGCTAAAAAAGGTTAACCTATTTTTTTAATATTAAAATTATATTAGAAGAAGAAATGAAAATAAGCAAGATTGTTTTAAACGAATAAACTGAAAGTTTAAAAACTTCTCTCATATTATTTGTCATCTTTTTTACTTATTTTACAATATTACAAGATTTTGAAACGATTTTGGAGAATATTTTACATGAATAAATAATATTTTTGAAACTGATTTATTTTTCAAAGAAGTCTCAAACAATATATTATACTTTTTTGCAAATATAGTATATGCTGTGCACATGTTTATACGCTAAACAATAACATTTTAATTTTGTATTATATTAAGAAACTGAAAAGTAAATAAACATTTATCTTTTCTAACAATTAAACACATATAAAAGAACATGGCTTTCCAAATTTTTATAAGTGCATATTTCAGTTAAAAGTATCAACCTTAATATGATTATTTATCAAGAACAAAAAAATTATAATAATTTAAATTAATATATTAATCTTAACTGATGTTAAAAACTTGCATTAATATCTATAATTTTCACACGCCAGTAGAATGACAATCGTCAATCTTCACATTTAATGCTCGCAATTGTTGGTTCCATTTTGTTTGAAAATAACAGATTTCTATTTGAGTTAAATAATATATTGAATTAAAAGATGATTAGTAAACTCAATATTAAGCAAGACAATATCCACTTTTTCTGCAATATTTTGAAGAGTACATCCTATTCTCTAAACTTTAATACATGTAAGTTAGATATGTTATAAGAAACTAACTTATATGTATTTAAATTAATTTTTATCAGTATATATACATATACATATACATATATATATATATATATATATATATATATATATATATATATATATATATATATATATATATTTATTTATATATATATATATATATAGATATATATATATATATATATATATATATATTATATATATATATTATTATAAATTATTTTAAATTCATTTATTTGTACATCTAATTATATGTATATATATATATATATATATATATATATATATATATATATATATATATATATATATATATATATATATATATATATGTGTGTGTGTGTGTGTGTATGTATATATACATATAATTAGATGTGCCAAATAAATGAATTTAAAATAATTTATAATGAAAGCCATAAGTTTAAAAGTGTTATGTTTTACAAGTAAAGTTATGAAATATATAATAAATATTCTTCTAGAATAAAAATACTTATTTCAAGATGATAAATCTTGTCAGAAATATAATTATACACAAATGACTTGAATAATAAGTTTAAAGTATATCAATATTGAATATACATAAAATTATGCATGTATGTATATTATTTTTCTTCTTATTTTGACTTTATTGAAACAAAGCAAAGATAATTAAATATACACGCAGAATATAGAATTTTTGGAAAAAACATATAGTCTATTAAATTAATAGAAAGCCAAAGAATGTTGCCAGAAAGTAACCGTGAGTATTATCGATATTTCATTTTTGTTGTATCATATCTAAATTTATATTGATAAAAGGAAAACTTAGTGTATATTTACTACAAATAAAATAAATATTAGTTTAAAATAAAAATGTCTGAAAGCCTATTTGATATATGATATTAAATGATGTGTGCTTACGTACTTTTTACTTATGATTCCCGATCTTCAAGAATGCTTGATGGTTTTGAATCGCAAAATAGTGAGCTTAAGTTTTCTTCATACATTAGAAAGCAGTATTTATGTCTTAGTGAGTAGCATTTGGGAAACAGATTTTGAAAAAGCATTCAAAATTTCAAGAATATATTGAATGTCGAAAAAATTTGAAATGTAAAGAATGGTTGGGTAAAAATTTAACTATCTATAACTCCTGAAACTTATCTGTTTTCATATATTCCACTTCTAAACATCTATATTTTTCTTGCTTTCTAAACTTATCTAACTTATCTATTTCTAAATGTATCTAAACATATTGATTTTTGAAAAAATTTAATAAAGAATTTTTAAATACCAATATTTTTATAAGCTTTGTATAAGTTACATTAAAGAATATTCTTCTTTAAAATTGAATTAAATGATATTTTTATTTAGATGAATGTAAATAATACTTACATTTACTCAGTATTCTTTGCAATATGAGTAAAACTATTTAAATTATTTACTCATTTGACGTTTAAAAAGTAAATTTTCTGACAGTAAAATAAATATTAAATTAAACTATTATACAACTCGTTAGGAGTTATAGTTGAATACTAGCAATATACATTTACAAATTAAGAAAACTCTTAATTGACCGTATAGATTTAAGACAGAAGGACAGATAAAATTTCATGAATTTTTGTATTCAACTGCTGTAGCTGAAAATAGATTTGGAGATATATCTAAAACTATAATTATTCATTTTTAAGACAGAAAAAAATATGTGAAATCATATATATATATTTTTTATACATAGAGTTATCAAGCTACATATAAGCGTTTTTTTAAATAAATAGATTATTTTTATTATTTCTCCAAAAAGTTTGTTGTTCATACTATTTTACTATGCTTGAAAGGAAAATATTTCTAAAAAATATGTACTATTTTTTCAACTCTAGGCTCATAACAGAGTAACAATGAAAATCATTACACAAAGTACAATTGATAAATGAGAACTAATCAAAGTTAGAGAGTAAAACGAGGAAAACAATCTGAGAAATGTAATTTAGTGTAAGTAAAATCAAATGCTTTTACAAAATTAAATGAGAAACAGCAATTAAAAATATCTTAAAAATAAAATTATTTCCACACACAAATATAGACTTATATCATAAATTTATAAAAACATATGATTGCATATTATATGTTACGAGGTGAAATTGTGTCATATATGTCAAAAATATATATGTTTGATTTTTTATATTCTCGTTTAGTATTTTAGCATTCAATTTGTGTAAAACACGTGTAAAATGTAAAAATTTAGAAAATATTAAAGTGCTTATATAAAGAAAATTAAAGAAAAAAGGAAGAGTTATTTGTATTGTTCTAAATATTTCAGATAAATATAGTACACAAATAATACTTAAATAAATACAGTATATAATTAATATAAGATTGTTATATAATTAATCACTTTGTTTTCCATTAAGTTATAAAAAATGACTAAAGTAAACTTATTATTAGCGTATCTAATTTTACATAATCAAATAAAAATGCCTTATTCTAATCTCAGCCTTATATAACTGATGTATTTACTAGTGTCAATTGATGTTAAAGCAAAATCTCAAGAATACATTAAGGAATCAATTTAATTGTATTTCTAAATTTTATAATTTCTAAAATAGAATTGTTTTATTTTACAAATAAAAATTTTTTTTTCAAATTATTTAGTAACATTGCTCTGAACAGGATCTTTTTTATTTTTTGTAATCATTAAAGGACAGCTTTTTTTACTCTTTATTTAATTCCAATGTACGGAATTTTAAAAGCAAATTCTTCGTTTAGCGAATTATTCACTTGGATTGTTTATTTATGTAAATGAATCTTTCATTTAAATAGACACTGTGTGCTTTGATGCTAAATATTTAGTTTAGCTTAAGAATTTAAGTACAGAATAAATTTAAAAATAAAAACCGCTGCAGTAACAGGAACGCTTAATCTAAGGCCAAGTTAATCTTAAATGAAAAAATATTATTGAATTGTATAAAGTAAAAATTTAACATCATTATTAAGATAGATTTAATGTGAGAACAGGTATTTTTTAAATAGAAATCGAAAAAAATTAAAAAAAAATTAATTTAAAAATCGAAATAAGTATATTATTTCAGTACATACTTTATGATAAATTAATTGTCTCAAATTTACTATAATGTATATTTCTAGGAATTAATAAATCATGCCAACATTTTCTTTAATTAGGAAAATACCTTCATATTATACTGATTTTAAATTAATATGTTTATATCATTTATAATAAAAGTGTCAATAAGGTAATTATTTTTCATTTTGTAAAAGAATATGCATGAAAAACCAGATGATAAAATTTACTTTATTTTAAATGATAATAAATTTACTTTATTGAAATTTAAATTATAGAAGAAATTATTTTTTTTACTAATTTGTGTATTTTAAATTATGTTTCTGTAGGAAAACATTTAATTTTAGCATTTTGTTTTGCATAATGGTTTTACATAATAAACTGGAAAATTAAAATTAAACTTTGCTTCTAGAATTTATATTATGTGAAAACAAACCAGAAAATTCTTACGCTTAATATTTCTAATTTATTTCCGAACCTTATCTTTTCTTAATAAATCAAACTTAAATTTTCAAAAAAAGTTCATTCAGAATTAAAAGCAATAATTCTGTTTCGAAGTATGAATTTAAACTTAATTCTTTTCCACCTAAATATCGCATTTAAGGTATCTGTAAATTCAGAGCATTAATATATCGAACGTTATTTATTCCAATAAATGTTTTCATAAAGATGAAAAAAGAATAGACGTAACTACATAAATTTTGTTGTGATAGCAATTATATGCAAATATTTTTATTACTTTTTTAATGCTTTCATGTTTTGAAATCAGTACCTATAATTGCTGTTAATTAAATATTTCGTTAATTTCAGATGGCTATATTATGTTATTATTTAGTGAATAAATATATAATTTATCTAATTATATATCATTTAATGATTAATAATTTCACGTTATAATTAAAAATGTTTTAAATTTATGTCATAACATCCTTATCATTCTACCTAGAAAGATGATATATTTAAATGTATGAACATTTATTAATACTATATATCTTCATACAAAATAAAATTATTTATCTATTGGACAGTAATTTATTTCATATATTTATTTATAGAATTTGATAAATATTTCTCCATTATTTATATTAATTCCTTTCGCATTACACGGAAAAAATAATTTAGTCTATGAATGAAAATGTAATAATTTGAAATTTAATTGAAGCATTAAATTTTAAAGAAATTTATTCCAGTTTTTTTACAATATTAATTTGCCCTTTTTATCAATTAACAAGTAAATACTTTAATTATACTATAGTAATATAAATATTAACATCTAACTAGTAATGCTATAATTACAATGACTGTAGTTATAAGGCTACAAAACAAAAAGAAACTTAATGCAATAAGATTTATGAGCTAATTAGATGTCTACAAAAATTGTTCAATTTGAAGCCCAATTATATTCTTATAAAGAAAATAATATTTTTATTTACAATAACAAGCAATTTATAAGATATTGGAGTATTATAAATTGTAGCAAGCTGTTTATATATGAAAATTCATTTTAATTTTGCCTAATCATTAATATGAATTTTAGTATGCGTGATCAGTATACGAACAAAAACTCATGTCCCATAATCAATCACTTCATGTACATTTAATTTCTTTCAAAGAATAAGAATATATAAATAAAGTTTCCAATCAATAAGTGTACACGAATTAAATTAGATAAAAAAATAATACTGCTGCAATTATTTACTGTAAACTTATCTATTCAATTCGACATAATAATTTTAGTTATTCTTTATAATTATAAGAATTGAATTTTATTAATTTTTATAAAGTACTAAAATTCATTTCTTTAGCTTTTGATAAATTTTAGATTTCTTTTAATGATTGAAAACATTGCAATGTGTGTAATAACTTAAGAAGGACCACCGACCAACTTGTCTAGTAGCGTGCCTGACTACGGATAGGGAGGTCCTGGGTTCGAATCCCGGTTCAGGCATCGCCGTACTTTCTCTCTCTCTCTCTCTCCCCATCCTGTCTTTGTCCTTTCCTTGTGTGTGTGAATGAAGTATGAAAATTGCCTACCCTATAAACGGGTCTCTATGGCATATGTGAGGGTGCGATGGTGGCCCACCCCCTATGTTACACCCGGGGCAACTCCTCGGAGGCTAAGAGGTCGCTGTGTCTGGCAGGTTAATTTGTATCAGGAAACAATAGATTAATAGACTCTGTTACAGTTGTAACTGTATACAATCTGCCATTGGAAAAAAAACTTAAGAAGAACACAATTATTGTGATTTTCATAATAAAAATTGATTTTAATGTGTGTTTTCTTTTATAAAATCTTTTATTTAAATTGATTTATTTTTCCTTAATGGGCAATGATTTACAACAAAAAAGAAGGAAAACTACTTTTCGGACGCTTTTTTATATTTTACTTTTATGTATATAAAATTATAATAATTGGCAACTTCTCAAAATTTTCTGAAATCAATATTTTGCAATTCACTATTTCCCAGCGCTCAAAAGAGAAAATTCTTAAATTTTAAGTTTTCCTACTCTTTTGTAGAATTTTAACTGATGTATGCCTATGTCTGCAATAAATATTTAATATTTTTTCAAAGCTTCTTGAAAGATACAAGTCTTTTAGATATACCTTTATTATAATACAATTGCCATCGCATTATTAAAAATTCATTAGCTTTATTTTCATCTCTCATTTTAAATATGTAAATTTATTGGTAATTTATTTAATTTGTTCACTAATCATACATGATTATATACACAAGGTTTGTATGTAATGAATAGGCTACTTGGTGTAGATTTTATTATTACACTTTCTTAATATTATAAATATTATGAAATAATCCATTAATGAAATTTTTTACATTTCATTGTTATAGAGTGAAATTATAAATGATACAACTACACAGCAATAATGGTCGAAAAATATAGTTTCTTAAACATTAAAGTATTCTTATGAATGTAAACATTTATTTTTAGATTATATATTTGATGTTCAACTTTATTTACAATCAAGCTATTTTGTAATGAATGTATTTGTTCCTGATCATGAATATTGATATTGTTGTCACTACGCAAGTTTTATTCTGATCATAATCATCTATCCGATATCTGTTTACCGAAATACATACTAAGATTCAGTAAAATTGTTTCTACATTAACTGCTTGAATTACAATGATATTTTTCATCTCCCATGTCTCATTTTAGAATTATTTTTCTCTTATTTGTCAAATCATGGATGTTTTATTGATTTCTATTTCCATCAATCCATATTGAAATAATTGAAGTATAGTTTCAGTTGATGTACAAAATACATAAACTGAATTGAAGTGCATTTATGAAACCATTTATATATATTTCTTTCAATAGTAGAATTACTGGAAACAAATATTGTGTTTTACTTTATACAGAAGAAAACCAAATTTACTTTCATTTTTAGGAGGAATTACAAGTAGACGACGTGTAATAATTACATCCCTAAACAAGAATAAAATGAACAGAATAATTTTTATTTGTGAATTATTAAGTAACAATTTTATGATTAATCTCTCTACGGAAATTTTAATGCTCATAATTATAAAAGTGTATGTCTGTTATGTGATTAATGCAAATCTTATACAAAATTTTAATACATTTCTTTTATTTTAATTTTTTTCTAATATTAAAAAAAAGCAAAAACATTTAAGATACTTCATTTTTAAATTACCAGTATATTCTAATGAATAAATTTATGATATTTGTATCAAGCAAATTTACGTATTTCAACAATGCTTTCATTTATTGAATTTAAGTTGATGAGTATTCGTTGTTAAACTTACTTTCTACTTTATCTATAATATACAGATTTATTTTAGCTATTTATATACATGTTTATTTTAGCTATATTTTCATAGGATTGAAATAACTTTTTATAAAACAGTATTTAATTTTTATAATGAAAGTAGTTTTATATTCATAGTACATTTAGCTTAATCAGCACTATATGTAAGAATCATAAGCCCATTTTTACTAATACAGATAAATTTAAATGAAACAACTAGCCTTTTAAAGCATTCATCATCACTCAAAAATGTAAAAATTATAATATTTAAAATCTGTTTTAATAATATTCTTCCATATTTGTATTTCAAATTCCTCAAAAAGCTAAAAAGCAAACCCGCAAAAATAACTTTTTTTTTTTTTTACCAGATTACAAAACTAAAGATTCTGGATGATGAAAGTACAAATGTTAGTTGAGAGAAAATTTTTCTTATCTTTTCATTTCAAAACCAAAAATCAAGTAGATTTTTCGAAACGTTTAAAATAGAGAGGGAAGTTTCGATTTTTCATCTTTTTATATTTTCCTGGCAGTGATCATAAAAATACTATGTTAATTTTATCAAAATACTAAAAATGAAAAAATAGAGTTTCAATAATTAATAATTTCTTGAAAACTATATATATGTATATATATATATAATATATATATATATATATATATATATATATATATATATATATATATATATATATATATATATATATATATATATATGTATATATATATATAATATATGCAATTCGTGCTATACTTTATCATACTGATATCTATTATTTAAATTTTTCGAATAACTAGTTTAATTTTTTATATAAAGATCTCAATAATGAACATTTAACAACAAATAATAAATTGTTTCTTCTAAAATGTAAAACTAATAAAAAATTATTATCAAATATAATTTTTAGATTCCAATTGGATTTCTTCAATAAATAAACTTCAAATTAATTTTTTTAGCTTTTAATCTCCAATTTTTTAATGTCAAGGATTTTATGAAAAACAATTCCTCTAGAATATTAATTTATCTTTTAAAAATAAATATGGCGTGGAAAACAACCTACAACCAAATACATTTGTTTTAAACACAAAATTTTAAAACGATATTTTTCATAATATATTCTTAATTGTCATTTTCAAAATATTTTCCTTACTTCCAACATTCCTATGAAGTGTAAGTTTTAAAATGCATTCAATTACGTTTGAAATTAATATAATATAAATCTTGTCTTAGTAAAATATTTTTTAAGCAAAACATAAAAAATGAAGTGTAATCATGTATTATAAAAGACATAGATTTTGTCAACTGAAAATTGGTCATTATTGTGTTTTTCTTTATAGTGTTTGGAAATTGATTCTTAATGTTGTTAAACTTCTTTCCTTTAGCTTTTCATTTTTGCAAATAATTTTAATTAATTAAAAATACACATCTTATTTTAATGCATTATTAACTAACTTTTCTAAACTAAGCGCCAGTAAGCTGTTAAATAAATTTCAAATAATGATATGAAAATTCTTCAAGGTATCATAAAAATTGTATTTTTTAAGAAATTTTGAATTTTTTCACTTAATTTGTAACAGGAAGTTCCAACATAAAAATTATATAAATGTATAACACTCTTACAGAAATTTGTATTAAGCAGTAGTAAAGTTACTTAAACATTAGTACAAAACACTTCATTTTTAAATAATTATTAATAGTATGAATATAAATAAAAATATTAATGTATACCAAAGCATTATTTTGCCAATAGAGATTTCACTCTGCCATTGATATAAATGTGAATGAAAATGATATTTATCAATAAACAAAGATGAAATTTTTTATTTATTTTAAATTACAAAACATTTAAAGAATATAAGATGAAATAATAAAATAATCAAAGACAAAATTGTATCCCATCAAAATTTCTAAAGAAACAAAAGAAGTAAACTAACACACATATTTCCGAAAGCGAAGCTACAGTAAAATGCCTTACTTCAGTGATTCATCACAACCTCGTGAAGTAAAAGTAGTTTGTTCTGTCCTATATTATTCTTTAGAGTGGTTTTCAATGTTTGATCGAAAAAAATGTAAGCATAAAACCAGTATTTTTTATACATTTTATAGATTACTCTCACAAAAGATGTATATTGCAATATTTTTCCCAAATTCTTACAGAAGAGAAAAAAAATCCATTGCTTTAAATTTACTTTATTATCAACTCTCAATAAATTTTATAATTATTTATGTCTGGTATGTGTTACACATTATTAGAAAATTAATGATGAAACATAATTATTATACACATATCATATTTCTATTTTTCATGTCTGTTTTACACTAATTATGTTATTAAGCTGAATTATTAATTCTTACCAGTAACTATGAACTTTAATAGAAAACATTAAAAGAAAAAAAAATCCTAAAATACATTAATCCTAATATATATTAATTAATGCATTAATAAATTGTATTAATTACATAAAATATGGATTTGTTAGCAAATTGTTAATGATTTAAGAGTAAATATTAGTTAATGCAAGTAGTTTTCTCATAATCATAAACAGTAAAAAATATAAAAAAAAGTAATTACTTTTAAAAAACGCATGATACATAAAAAACAATTAATGCTTTTATTATAATCAGACTTTTGTGATATGTCATAATACAACCACTATTTAAAATAAACTATAATTGTCTTGATGCTTTACATTAAAAAAGATTATTGCTCTATAAAATAATATTTTATTTAAAAAGTGGTTAAATGATTTTAAGTCTTATATTCTATAGCAAATTGATGCGTGTTATGTTATTTCTTTTGTCAGAAGTTAGAAATGTCTTCAGTACTGGTATTGATTTTATACCCAGTCTAATCTTTGTCGTGTTGCTTTTAAGACAATAAGAGGAAGCAGAATTTTTTCCCCAAGAGATTTTATCTCTAATGGGCCTATATAATATACCCTGTTGTAAAATTCAAAGGTTTTTCTACAATTCTGTATCACATGTTCCTTGAAACAGCTGTCGTAAATCATGTAAAATGCATTGATAAAATATTTTGTTTCGCTTAAATTTACAAGTTATTTAAAATGAAATACATTTTCTATAAGGTATATATAATTCATACTAAAAAGCAAAAATTCTAAGGAATGATCTATCCATTTAAGGTATATTTATTTCAAAATGTGTGACTTTGTTACAACATATTAATTTAATTTTTTATAAATATTCAATAACTTGTTAATGATTTAAATTATATATAATCATACATAAATATTTATATTTCATAATATTAATGAATTACATCTAATTAATATTTACTCTAATTCTATCAAGGGCATTTGTTTTTAAATAGAAAATAGTATTATGATCTTTGAAGAAAAATTATCACAATATCAAAAATTTAATATTACTTACAATTTTTTTGCTAAATTGATTTACAATTAAATATTTTAAATCTGTTCTGCGATTTTAATTTTTAATACGTTTAATCATTTTAGTCAATATTAGCTGAAACTATAAAACACAATTAATGCTAAGCCTAAATAGAAATATTATAAAAATTACAAAAATGTTTAATCAGAGTACAAATATCAGAAAAATCATAGACAATTATTCATGATGAATATTTGAATAAAATTAAATGCTTATAAACTATCCACTGCATTTAATTTTATGGTTTAATTTAATTATTAATTAAATTAAACCATAAAATTAAATGCAGTGTGAAGTAGTCAATTATTGGTTCATGTTTATCTGTAATCTAGGTATGTTTTCATTTCATATTTTTAAAATGCACTTGAATATTATGAAATATTTACACCAAATTCATCTATAGTCCTTCTTTATCTTCAGTTTTTTTTACATTACTAATTTTACATATATCGATTTTTGTATGTTTTCGATATTTTTTCTCACGTGCCAATGGGGTTAATGCTGCATGATGAATCTAAATATGTTGATAACTTAAGTTTCTTTTCGTTGTTCATATTTATTTCTACTGTTAAAACAAAATTTAAACTTTGTGTTTATCATTTAAGTGTCCTATTTTTTCTCTTTACTGTTTTATTGAATGTTTAAACATTGTATTAAATAGTATCAATCACAAGTTTACTCTTCTCCAGCTTTGGATCATAAACTTCTATTAATGAGTTGAACTTGATAGGGGACACAAAGTCTTCATTTCAATTAACCAATTAGGCAACAAAAATATAGTTTGATGATAATAAATATTCTGCTTAACATTGTGACAGGATATAGGCAGCAATGAATTCTTTATATAGGACATTGCTTAAGCTAACCAATTACTGTTTTCTAGCAACTTAATTTTTTACGAGATACTGTAAAGAAGCTAGGTTAGGTATACTGTAAACAAGCTAGGTTTTTTTTAGAATCCAGTGAATTACTATGGATATTTCAGACCTTATATACGAAATTTCATTTTGAATTAAAAAAAATCTCTTAGGTATTTAACAAGTTTTATTAAATCATTTTAAATTTTTTTTAAATTCGTATAATCTGGCAATTAGTTTAGAAGAGCAGTCTAGTCCTAACAGATTCCCAATAAGTTAAAAGAAAATATCAACAATTATTAAGTATTTTGAACAAAAATTATAAACTGCTCTAAATCTTTCAACGTATGAAGAACACTTCACTGCTTTCTGATTCAAGAGTGTTCGAGTGATAAAAAATTAGGAATTTGCCTTATCAAATCTTTAATAAAGTTATTAGGTGCAATATAATTAGTATAAAAAGGTCCAAACCTTAATATTGTACAAAAAGCAGTTGCCTCAAGTAAAGTTTTCATATTCAAGTAAAGATCAAATATTTTGCGATTGAAATTTTAAATAGTCTTATTTTTCAAATGAATGAAGAGTGATTTCAAACTTTTTGCAAGAAGTATGGTCATAAAAAGATTAATTATTGATATTAACATTCACAGTTTAAAACAATATTTTCTGATCTAAATCTATATAAGCTAATTTTTTTCATCATATTCTAAAATTGAAAAACATGTTTGATTTTATTATAGATTCCTTTGAAATATATAATATTTTTAAATAATTGTATCTTCAGCTTGTAAAAAAGCAAGCAAAAAATTTCTTACAATTATATTTCGATCAAAAACTTCATTTTCAATAACAGTATCTAAGGTATTTACAAATTTTAAAATGATATGAATCACCATTTTTCTTAAGATTTCCTTTTTAATAATTTCTCCTTAAGCTATAATAGAAAGCAGAGAAATTTCAAGTAAGCTATTTCTTTTAGCAAGGTTTCTAGAATTATTTCATAAAAAAGTAATAGTGTTTAATGAAATTGTATGTCTACTAGTACTCTAATTATGCCCTAATATATTTAAAGAATTATAATGTATTTTACTTTGAAATTTGTTTAGTCTCATTAATATCCCCAAGTTTTTCAGAACTTCAGAATTTGTATTAAATGACTCAAATTTATTCCCTTTCCTCTTTGCAAGTTACGTATAACAATGCTTATATTAAAAAGTTGTTCAGTTGAATTCTTAACATTTTATTAATTATCTCACCATATTATAAAATTGAACTATTTAACAACTAATAAACATCAAGTTTCATAATCCTTGTTTTCATTCCTGACATTATATATGGCGTGCTAAAATATCAACGGGCTACAAGTAACACAAAAGGGAACATAATGCATTCTGCAAATTATCTAATTATTTAATTGAATTATATATGTATATATATATATGTATGTATTTATATAAATATATATATATATATATATATATATATATATATATATATATATATATATATATATATATATATAATTTCAATTAAGTGCTTCAGGTATATATAGTAAAAAAATATGTAATTGACGTTTCTATAATTCTTTTAAAAAATCTTTACATTTTCAAACCATTAGCATATGAAGCAAATTTCAGGTGAAATAAACCTGATCTGATCTTAACGTTCAGTTAATGGATTTCTGATGAGCTGTTCACAAAAGGTCAAAATTTATTCTGAATCGAGCAAAAATAACAATAATATATTTTTTTCAATTCCTAAAGATGAATATTAAATGTTGATTTGTAACATGTAATCATGAATTTTCCCATTCACTTCGTTATATAAATTGATTTTAAATCATTATAGAATATATCAAATCATTTTTCTTCAATCAAATGACGAAACAGTTAATACATGTGATTAATAAATGTTCCATTACATAAGTTCTTTAAGTAAATTTGTAATAAATAGCTAAAGTGTGTGATTTAATTTTTATGTGAAATTTCTGTTAAAATATGTAATTTTTAAAATAGTATTAAATTGATCGTTTTTGTATTTGATATAATCAGCACAAACTCCTTTTTCATTTATCATTTCTAAGAATATTGTTAAATGTGTATTCAATAATGATAACATGTTATTGGCTCTTTGATGGTATTTATAAAAATATAACTGCTGTTATCTTTCATAAGACATTCATTTTATTCTTCATCTGGAACTTTTCTAATATCTATCATGATCTGAAAATTATATTTTTCATGTTTTCCTTCGAGAAATGAAGAATATTGTATGTATAGTTTCTTAAGGTCTTATTACATATAACGTTTTAAATGACAAAGTATAATCTTTCAAAAAATATTTAAAATAACTTGACGTTATTAAAACAGTGTTATTGTAAATTACATTCGTAACCAATGCAAAAGCTCTTCGTCAATTCAAAAATTCCCTTGAAGAAATAAAGGACGATGGAATTATAAAATGACATTAATTTATTTTTCATTGTTAGATGGTTACAGCATATTAAATTGATTTGTAGATTTGTTTTAATCAATAACTGCATTTCTGAAAGAAAAGGAAATAAATTGTTCAGAATTAGAAAGTGAAATAATATTACAAGACTTAATGTTTTTGCTTGATGCCATAGAACATTTGCAAACATCTACAAGTGTAGGGAAAAGATAAAATAACATCTCCCCTCTTACACAGTATATATGTGGTTTCCAAACTAAATTACAGATATTTCAAAATGAAAGTATTTTAAAAAATAAAATATTTTATCATTTTCCTCAAATTAAAAAAAATGTTTCATTATTAAACAAGTAAAAGTTAGTACATATAAAAATAGAAGGTATATTGATGGAATTCCAAAATTGATTTTAAAACTCGAAATATTTTAAACTGTCTTTTGATTTTTTCTGAATCTCTGTATTTGAAGCTAACTTAATTCACTCAGAGTTTACCATTTCTAATATAATTACGATCCAAAATACATTCTGAAAATTAGAATTAATAGAGATGGTAGAAGATCAAGATCTACAATAAAAGTATATGTTAAGCTGATTGCTGAACTTTAGATTTTTTTGTACCAGGATTGAAGTACTCTGAATTAAAAAAAGTTATTTAAATTACTTCGATATTCAGAATAACGCACTTATATGAATAGTTCTAAATAAGGCAATTTCCAATTCATTTCCATTTTAAAGGACAAAGTAATTTCTGGTATTTCAGGTGATAAAATTATTCAAATACAATGCAAATATTCTTACTTTAAATATTCCTAAAATCCCTTTTATTAAATATTCTCAATAAAATTGTATATATTTTAGCAATTTTTAGTAGTTCTGCTTCTATAAGATAAATAGTGATGTAATTTTGCTACATAGTGTAGTTGATCAGAATTATAATTTAACTTCATCAATTATGGATTCTTTTACATGTAAAAATGTTGCCATACTTGATTAATCCTTTAAAGCTGATAAATTAAAAAAAACGTTATTGGAAAATTGAAATATAATTTTTTTATCAACTTTAATTTTTTTTTATCTAAACATTTAAACTTATAACGATACTATATTCTGGAATAATTAAATTTAATATTTATAGAAGTGTAAATAATGAATAAACATTTAATTGAGAAATTTATATTTTTCAAGATGTTTAATACATTTTATACTTAACTTATTTTTATATAAGTATTTGTGAGATTAAAATCAGAATTACTTTGAAAGAATCAAATACATCAAACAAAATTTATAAGTGAGACATCATCTTTAAAAAATTATTTTCGGGTGTAGTGTATTTAAAATACCTTTGTTCGTTTTAATTATTTAAAAATTGCAAATTTAATTTAAAATTACAATTTGTGAATAAAAGACTTTCGAGATTTAAAAAGATTATTATTTATTTTAATAAAATATAAAAATTATTATTTAAAAACGATTTTATCAATTTTTACACATTTTTGATATTGCTTACAGTTTAAACATAAATTTTGAATAATTTATTTTTAATTTAAATAATATTGTATTTAAAACCACAATCACTTACCAAATACACAAACAATGAGGAATACAGTAAATTGCATTTCATGCATTTAAATTAGAAACAACGCCTACATATATCAGGTATGCTAATGGATAATCAGATGTCCTAACATGTGCTTCTCAATCTAGATATTAGTAATATATCATATATTGAAGAAAAAATAAGAGTCAAGTATACATAAATAAGTGAGATACAAAATAAATGTGCTTACATTTTTTTTTCCAATGAATTAGAGTTTACATTACGCCATTTCTAAGAAGTCAGATAAATAGGCAGTGAAATTAATGTACGTATCTCAGCCAATATAAAGTAATCATTGTTAAATTATTCATCAATTTACGTAATATACGTTAAGTAGTATGGTATTTGAAAACTAAAAATACTGATCTAAATACTGTAGTGATGCGTTGCTGGAGATAATGCAAAATATGTGGACACGACAGAGATTTTTTGAGCATAACTCCAACAAAATTCAAACAATTTCGATTAAAGTTTCCTGAAAATATGAACTTTTTTGAGAAAATGTTTGTATTGCTAGATTAATTAAAATTACATACTTTTCCTGTTAAAAATCATTGAATAAAGGAAATAATTAAAATTATCTGAAAACAATACTATAAAAGTGAAACATGTATTTTACAGAATAAAACAAATAACATTTAATTTCATATTATTGAATTTGGTCATATAAGTTTAGTGGAAAATGCGATACAGTAATGAAACTTATGAGGGTTTTGTGAACGTATTACACAGTGGTACCGAAATGTGCAGCTACCTTAGATAATTATTAGACTTTAAAATGACATAGAATTTTATAGTTTTCAATCATACTAAGAAAAATAATCATAATCAAACATTCTCTTGCAATAGATTGAAACTGAAATAGGAAATAAATATTTTAGTGAATAAAACACACAGTGGTAAGGGTTAAAACTATTCTGACTAAAATTAAAATGTTCATGCTCCTTGTGCACAAAAAATAATAATAAATAATCAGTTAATTTAATGTATAACAATTTTGCACAAATACTGTGTTACATATACTAAAGTTTTAAAAGTAAGCTGTCACACAGATTTATAATAATAATGAAATAATAATACAGATATTAAATTTATAAATTAAATGCTACACAAAGATGCTTCGTGGTTAAGTTTTTACAGTTAAATATAGTATGTTGAATAAATAACAAGATTTTTATTTATTTATAGAATGTAGAACATTTATAGGATTGAATAATATTCATATATATTATACATAATAAATTCCTTCACTTGCATTTATAGTATAAAATTTCCATCACAATTTATATTGATTGAAAACATTTCTGAAGAAAAGAATTAAATGCATTTGTAACTATTCATGATGGCAATATATGGCTGAGATAGTATCAGCAACTTTCAACCTAATTATATTGAAAATTGATAAATAAGTGATAATTTTTTTAAAAATTTAACTGTCCCGGTTTAACCTTACAAATAGTGTCTGCAAATCTGCAAAACAGAATACAAATTTTAAAGTTTTATGAGATTGAAACCACGTACGTTTAGAAAATTCAACGTAACGTAAACAAATTAGTAAATAATTAATATATGAATATATTTGATTCATTTTATTGTATTTAAGTCTATAATATATCATTTCACATTATTCAACCAACGGACAAAGCATTTAATGAATATTAAAATAATAAAAAATTCCATTTTTCTTCAACTATTTCAAATTAATGAAAGAAAGTTTATTTCTCAAAATTTCAGCTCTAGGATAGCATCAAGTTCGCGTATCATACATACCCAAAAGAAATAATGTCTCTTTGTTCAAAATGCATATAATACGCTGAAAACAAATTTGATACATAAAAATATGAATTCAAGTAAGTGGCCCTCATAATAACCCCATAAAAATGGCTTAGATATTTTAAATAAAATTACATTATGTTACACTTGCAGAATTCAAACAATAATTTTCTACAAAGTTTGTAATGTTCTTACCAGTTTTATTTTGTCATTGGATTTGTGTGTAGTGTTTATGCCAGTTAAATAAAATTAGAAAAAAGTCAGAGTTTCTTTTCAGTAATACAACCTTATTCTTTAAGTATTTATGACATTGATATAACAATATATCTCTCTACAATAGTTTTCCAAAGATTAAAGAATGAAGCCAAAATTTATGAGAAGACACTCAAAGCAATTATAAAACAAAGGAACTTCAAGACCAGAATAAAGTATTCTAGGAGCTCTAAGGGGAAAATAAAATCATACTCGTATGATAATCACACTCGCCACTTGTAGATCTGAATGTATTAGATCCTGTTGAAACCAGACATAGACAAAAATTAAATAAGCTGCATTTCTATATGCATATTTCCTAATAGTTTTCACTATCATACAATTCTCAATGTTGAGATATAATTGCTATGGATAAGCAAGATTATTATCTGCAGTAAAAAAATATGACTTGTAAAAAAATGTTTTCAATATTCCCAATGTCACATTATTTTTAAAAAGTTCAATACTGAAATTTAATATCATCTAATTTGTATATCTATGAATGCAAATTAGATAATAGAACTCAATTAACACAAGTTTAAATTTATTCTAAGAAATATAACTAGTACTTTATTTGAGAAACTTTCATGCGTCAAAAGGATAATTAATGTGAATAATATATCATTTAAACATTCACAAAATATATTTGAATGTTTTATAAATTATGTACTTAAGTATTGTTAATATTATTGTAGAACCATATTAGTTTTTATATATATACATACTTGCATGTATGCATACATAATGTATGTTAGTCAATTTTCAAAGTCAAATAAAGCATAAAATTTGAAAATTTTTGATAAAACTGTTTTTTTTTATTATTCAACATAAATTGCGAAATTATTAAGGGTATGTTACCTTATTAAATTTCAGCAATTTATATGATTGCAGTCAATTATAAGTTTACAGAAATACAAAACGTGAAAATAATGCTTATTACATAAAACAATCAATTTTAGAAAAAAAATCACTCTTATTTGAATTCAATAGTATTAAATATAAAGCACTTTTATAACGGCACAAGAAATAAAATTAATGGTATGTCTAGTCTCATATTTTACTCGCAAATGTACCTTGTAAAACTATTCCGAAAACAAATTAGATGTCTTTACAAATGTTAAGTTATTTAGAAAATAAAGCGAAGCTAGAAAGTTGAAGAAAGTGTCACTTGTGTAAAGAAAGCCTAGAAAAGGAAATGAAATTATATGGAAAAAGGAAATATATTTGGAGTGCACTTTAAAGTATTTGTACTTTTGAATTGAAATAACAAATCTATTGCAGAGAAAAGTATTAAAATTCCTTATACATGCATACATATAAATTTTTTACTTCTTTCAATTTATTATATTATTCTTTGAGTTGTATATTAAATTTTTATTATTTATGATTTTTTATGAGTTTTCCTAATATTTTTATAACTACATTAGCAAAAGAAGAATATTTTTGTAGCTACTATTTGATTAATATTGCTTCTTCATTATTGTAATATATGTTTTTGGTATTTATGAAAACTAAAAAAATATTAACACTTTCTTTCAATTTCTTATTTATATAAATATTCAGAATAAGTATATTATTAATTAAATAACTAAAATTTCTGTAACATGTAAAAATGCTTAATGACAGGAAAAGTTTTTGTATAATTAAATAAATTGTATTCCTTTCAAATTATTTTTGATTAAACTTTTAAGTGTGTTTATTGATATATTTTCCAGTTAAAATTTACTATAGTAAATGGAGTGAAAATATATTAAAATAATCTCAATTTAACTTCCACAAACATTAAATATTGCATAAGATTTAATTAATATACTATATCCTTAATGTAAAAATACTCAATAGACAAAAACATCCGCAACAAGATTTAATAATTTTTAATTATTATAAATATTTTCATACAAATTATTAATATATTCATGTGCATACTTTGCGAAATATAATTTATTTTTGGATTATTTGAATATAATTTTCATAATTTATTCAGAAATGTATCACTTATAAGAACTAATTTTACCTTTCGAATGAAATATTTTAATAATTTTTTCATATTAATGTTTATACAACGTGAATAATATTAAGAAGTACTTTATTTGCTAGAAGAATGAAAAAAATAAATTTTCAAGTTCATTTGAATTTTCAACATTACATGGAATAACCTTGAAATAAAAATTACAATCAAATCATTACTGAAATGTAATGTGGAAAATACATTCAGTAAGAATTATAAAATATCTGTAAGACCATTCGTAAGAGATCATGGAAACTGATAAAGTTTTCCATAAATATGCTTTATATTTTCAAAAGCCAAATTGCTAATACGAATATAATAATTATACTTTAAGACAGAGCAATTATAAGAGGAAATATATATATATAATATTATAAAAATTATTTTAAAGTTGAATTGTGTTTCCCATTATTATGTATGAAGTATTCAAGAATGGGAATCATAATTCTTGTAACATTCCTTTCTGTATAGCTCAGTTTTCGTATCGTACTTCGTTAACGTTTCATTGATGTGATCTGACTCCGACAGAGCAGATGCAAATTTAGAAACACCAATAAAATAAATAAGAAGAAGATTGAATGTGTAGATTTCTTTCATAAAACATAGAAACTATTTAATATAAGTATAATATTTCAGAAAGAAATTTGTTATATTTATAGGATAATATAAATATATATTTATAAGATATTATAAATATAACAAGATTTTTTTTAAATTTTACAACACACACACACACATATTTATAGATGATTTAAATGGTATATTAATTTTTTAGTCTTATGAATGCAATTACTCTAAACAAAAGCTTTTGATCATTATTTTTAGGAGAAATGTAACAATTAAAATAATAACCATCATTACCACAACCTTTATCATGTTTGCGCATTAAAAGTATATAAAAATATTTACTCTTTATAAATATAATTTATGATGTGCAAGTCATACTTAAAATGTAAATTATATTTCAAATAAATACTAAGGATTCAGTATTTTGAAATTTTACATATAATTTTTATATTGAAACGCAAATTCAAAATTTCTGGTTAATTCTTAGAGATAAAAGAAACGAAATTTTAAATTAAATGAATTTATGCGTTAAGCAAAAGCAATAAATTGTATTACGATTAATTTTTAATATTTTTATGTGTATTCCTGATTAAAGAAAGGGTAGTTTAGCATACATCTGTAAAACCATAAAATAAACAATCTTGCCCAAAAATAAAGCTTTTCAAGCTTCTCATTTTTAAAATTTTTATACGTAATTCATCAATTTTCTAATAGACTGAATGTTGAATAATAAGAAATAACTTTATGGGCCGCCTTATTTTTTGTTTCGAAGAATTTTAATATCTACTATTTAAATTGCATTTTAGAAGAATTTTTCATATAGTAGTCATATTATCAGGATACAAGGAAGAAATTTAGAGAAACTTCGAAGAAACTACAACGATAGATGTCCGAGAAAAAGGTAGAAATAAAACAACGATCTTCCGTGGTTGAAGAATAATTGGATTCAAATCTGGTAAGTAGTGTTCTGAAGAACATTTTCGTATGTTAAATTCTTGGTGAGCATTTTGTTAAAGTTTTAAATACACGTTTACTTTTTTATATTTCTTGTTACAAACAAACATTATAGTTAATACAGAATTTTAATATTTGTTTCATCTGTTACCAAGTTTCATATTTTTACCACATCATACTTATACTAAATTACGCGTTAAAAGTTTACACTCTGTTACCTTTTGACTTTTTGGTGATTTTTTACACTAAGATAGTCACCAATATGTGACTAACAAGGTGACCATTGCCACTACATAGAAAAAAAATAAATTGCGAACCAAGATAAACAAGAAATTAAGTTTTATTTCCAAAAATTGTCATCAAATGTCACGCCAAACTAAGCGGTACCGGATTCTACATCGAACAAAAATTGTTCTATACATAGAATTGTGAGGCCTTTGAATCAGAATCTTTTATTGCTTGAATCTCAAAACACAGTTTATGGTATTAGTAAAACAAAAATAATGAAAAACCTTTATAGTAGGAATAAAAAATATTAATTAAATACGAATGTTAATTAAATTATGAATAAATTTTATAGTTATTAAATTTTTTTTATTTAATATACTGTAAATTTATAAACTTTCCACTTTGTGTGTGTGCTCTTAATGCAATCTTCATCCATAAAAAAGTAGTAAAATATAGTTTTCTTTAATTTAAGTTCTTATCATTAATTCTTATTGAATTTTTCTGCTTATATTAATTTTTATGACTTATATCATTCTCCTACTTGGATTCCTTCTTTATCAAAGTACAGCATTTTAATAAAAAAATTCTAAAAAATTTATATTTACTATTTTGTAAAATGTAAAAGCAACCAGTACTTTTTAATGTATAATAATTTTATGTTTAAATAACATACAATATTATATTTGTCCTGTTTATTTTTTGAGAAAAAACATTTTAATCAGAAAATAAACAATGCATTTATGGCATAAGAAATATATGAAAATTATTTTGATATTTATAAAAAATATATTCTTTTGTAAAAATGATCTATACTTATCTTCATGAAATCTTCAGGCCTGGCCACATGGGGGCTATTCATGTACTTTATTTATAAACATTTTATTTTCAGTTTAAACATATATAGGTTTATTCTACAGTTTTTAACACAAGTCAATTTTATAATGATAAACTACTTTTAGACATTTTCTGATATTATTTTAAGGAAACAGCTAATCATTGTTATTGTATTCCCTTCATTATTTGAAGATTTCATAAATTTACAGATACTAAAAATACATTCAAATTTCCTTAGTTCTCATGCATACATATTCCTCAAATTCTTTTTATTTTAATTTTTACGTTTTAAGCAAAAATGTTTCTATTGTATTCGTATTCTTTTTCTATTTTATAAGTACTTCTTCTGATTCTATGAATTCTTGAAAACTTTGATTTAAAACAAAATGGAAGTGAAGAATTCCAGACATTCTTTACTTCGTGTATTAATTGTATCTCTTTCATTTTATTTAACTTTCAGTTTCATGATAATTTAATTTATGTGTTTTTGAAAAAAATACATCATTCTAAATAATTTATCATTCTATGTACAGTCAGTATCTTTAATTTTTTTTTTTAAAAAGTCGTATTTCCAGATTCTTTTATAATGATGATTATCTTTAATAAAAAATTTATCATTTTAAAAGATAATATTCAATCATTCTGCTATTTGTCATTGAAAACGTATCTATAACATTTAAAACTTAAAAACCATTCTATATATATATATATATATATATATATATATATATATATATATATATATATATATATATATATATATATATATATATATATATATATATGTATATATATATATATATATATACATATATATATATATGTATATATATAAATATATATATATATATATATATATAAATATAAATATATATACATATATTCATATATATATGTATATATATACATATATATGTAGTATATATATATATGTATATATATATATATATATATATATATATATACATATATATATATATGTATATATATATACATATATATATATACATATATATATATGTATATATATACATATATATATATATATATTATATATATATATATATATATATACATATATATATATATATATATATATATATATATATATATATATATATATATATATATATATATATATATATATATATATATATATATACAGAGGGAGAGAATGTTTACTAAACTACGTCACAGAAACAAATGAGAGGGATGATCGAAAGTAAAAATGAGTATTTAATTCTACTTGGAAAAAATTTTTTCTGAAGAGATGAATAAAGTATACTTCAGCGATAGAAATATTTACATGGTACAACTTAATAATAAATAATCAATACCAAATAAAAAATTTTTGTAATTATTTACATAACCACATAATTATTTCTATTTTTACTTATCCTACAGTAAATTATTGGAAGAATCATATACATTCTAACATCTCGATTAGAATATCTGTATGTAAACATTTATTATCTGATACTTGTTATGTTTCATAAGGTGCTTCAAAACACAAATTTGTTTCAAATTATTTTAACTGAATGTAGTTTGATGCTTTCAAATGCCTTTATTTTTTAATTTTTATTTTTCCACTTAATTTTTACAATTAAAATAATAAGTATTAATGTTACACGTATTTTTCTCTTATCGTGAATAATTGTTTACTCTCTAACTTATCTGTTTCTATTAATTTTCTACAAATTATTGAGTAATATTCTATAAACAGATGAATATTAAATTATTTTTGCTTCTACGTCCTAATTCTACTACAGAATTCACTTTTTATTTTGATAATGTAGTTTCAATCATCTTGAAATCTTATGTTGACAATAACTTAACTACAGGCAGAGTTGACCATATTTGACTAATTGAGGGAAAGACGTAATATCAAGAAAATACCCATATAATATATTTAGGATTTGTGTTATGTGGTGTAATCTATCCATTTTGTATGAAAACCTTGTTTCAAAGTCTGAAATATAAATACCCATGTCTCTCCCGTAAATAAACTCTGAAAAGGATTTGAATTTCTATTCTTAAAATGTTCGTTACTTCTATTGTTTTGGAATCCTGGAGTATATTATAAAACAACTTAATAAGAAAAGGATAGATATTGAAGCAGTCCACAAACAACTTAGTTTAACTTGGTGGGGTATAATTAACAATAAATTTAATTTATTTTCTTCAGGTGTCAAGAAAAAAATTGTTTATAAATAATGTGTAAAATAATAAGTTAACATCAAATTTTAAAATTTGAGGTTGTAATGTGAAATCTGTGTAAGTTGCAGATTAACAGTAAGGCTTCTAGCTAGCTATACAGTATCATTATTGCGCATGCGCTACTAATGACAAGAACATTGAAGATAAAAATACATTATGAAAATAGTTTAAATAATAAAAAAAATGCTTGATTAATGATGATGAATAATATCTCTGTGATTTTAATGTAGACAAGTATAATAAATTTTTATCTTAGCATTGCTGTACCAAATTCATTAGTTGAATATAGTGATAATTGAGTATATCGGTTTTAGTTTGCTATTACACCTGACCTAGTAATTGGTAATAACACATGCTTTGGAGTTAAGCATTTATAAATATACTAAAAAGTCAATAGAGGGAGTATCCTAACATGAAAATTTAAATTCTAATTGATTCTAAGCATTATATATATATATATATATATATATATATATATATATATATATATATATATATATATATATATATATATATATATATATATATATATATATATATATATATATGATTAAAGTTAGAGTTTTATGGTGACTAAAATAAAATTCAGTCACTACTTTACTTAAGTAAGAGAATGATGCAAAAATATCCTATGCTAATAAAGAAAGGCGTTAAAAACTGTAAAAGTTTGTAATAAATTAACAAGTCTTGAATTGTCTAAAATTTACAGAAATGTCTTGAAAACAAAAATATGGGGAATCAGTCTTGAAAACCTGACTGAAATTGACAGATTAATTACGAATTCTGGGCATAAAATTAACAATCAAGTTATTTGAAAAATAATTTTACCTTGCGCAATTAAAAAAAAATATATGTACAAGAAATTACTGCAGCACTGTACTTGACACATGAAAGCAGAATATTTAAAGGCACTAAAAATAAGAATACAATTCTTATTGCTGATAAACAAAGATTTTAAAGAAAATAAAATTAAAAATTTTGAATGGATAAAAAAGGCTAATAAGTGCTGTGCATTCTATTGAAAGCTTAATTATTATTGAAGGTATTTTAAGCAAAAAATCAATTTTCAGAAACAAAACAGGTGATATATTTAGAGATAGCAGTAAACTATTGAGAATTTGGTTTATCATTTAAAGTACCAAATAAAATACCAAAATAATTTACTATTTTTATAAGGTTAAGAGAGGGAAAGAATATTGGTTGGTTCAAAGGAATTTGTATAAAAAATGTTACAGGAATTACTTTTCAAGAGAATAAAGTACATTAACATTACTAAATTTAGTACTTTATAGTATTTATGTACTTTATAGTATTCATATATTTACTAGAATTACTTCAATAGAATAAGGTATATTAACATCAATAAAGCATCTAAAATTCGTTGATATAGGCTGATATTTTTAAAAATTAAAGTGTTTCTTAACCTTTCATTATTCATGGTCTAAATTTTAGTCATATATTCCATCCTCCCCTCCCGCATATTGTACAATTTAACCAGTAATAATATATTTCAGGTATTATGGCCCAAAACCAATTTATAATCAATATTTTAAACCTTACAAACGGCGAAGTGTATAGACATTTGTTGATATTTAGCAGCACAGATTATCACCATTGAAAAAACAAGAATTCTGTACATTTTATTGTTTTGCAACCATCATAACTGACATTCCAGCTCTTTTGCGAGAAAATCCATTTAATCCCTGACATCCAATATTTCGACAAGATGCCTTCTCAAGTATGCGCATAAAAAACGCTTTACAGTTAATAGATTACAAACAAAAAATGCTTGAATCAAAAATAAAATCTAATGAAAATTATAAACCGTAATTATTTTACGGTCATATTTTGCCAACAATAATTCTGATATTGAAATATATGTTTGGAGTTATTTTGGCAAAGCAATTACAGTTCAAACGATTTTTTAACCTGTATATCTGTTGGTGTATTTGAAGATGAAGTTCTGAAGACACCTTCTCAAGAAGCTGAATAGCAAAGTATAATCATTACAACTTCATGAAGCCACAGATAATTATAGCTGCTGATTTCATGGCTTATGCTTGATTTTGCGGTCATATGCTAGTAATAGAACTACTTTTCCCCAAACCTGTATGACTCAAAGCTGCAGTGCTCTCATTGTTTATCATGTTTAAATGATTTTATGAGCGAGGCAAACATAGAGTGGAATAATTCCTTTGAAGTATGCATCGATGGGACTCGTTCAATGTCCGGACGTGTTCAAGGTGTACAGGCAATTGCAATTCACCATAATGAATGTGGAAGTATAGCATGATCCACCGAGAAGATCTGGCTTCCAAAGCATTAGTACTGGTCTGAATATTAAGTTAACCATAATTGTAACTGTCGTAAATGACATATAATGAGTTCTCGAAATCAAGAATGCTTTACGCACTTTATAAAGACATGTGTTTTGTGTAATTATCATCACCAATTTATATTAAAGCAAGATGGTAACCAAAATATCGCAAGCCGAGTACTTCCATGAGAGTGCATTTGTGATGAAACTCACCTACTTTGACAAAATACTTAATAAACTAATCTTGAAACTTCACCGTAAGGAGCAAATATATCTTTGGATACAAGTTATAAATTTAATGCATTTGTAGAAAATTGTGCAAAGTTTTAAAGCAAAATATTTCACAAAGTTTTCAAATGGGGATGACTGTTTTTAAACTTACAAGTTTGACGGACAGCATGTAAAATTTGATTTTTTTAACCAGAAAACCAGCTAGACATATTGACAAAAAAATTTTAAAAAGAGTTTTCGTTCACAAGACAAACTGATAGCAAGTTAAGTTTATAACTTATACTATGTGATCCATTTCATATTACTGCTGAAGGGCTCTTAATCACTGAGAAAGAAGCATTCTTAGGTAAAAAAAAAAGAAAAAAAAACACATTTACAAATAAGAATGATTGTATTGAAACTTAAAGATCTAAAGAACATCATTAAAAGTTGTTTTCATAACCATGAAAAAGTATTTAAGCTGGCAAATAATTTGAAAAATTATTTTATTGCTGTCGACAAACTGATTGAAAGTAATGAATGAATTAAGGATTAATTTTATAATAGAAGCGAAGGAGTCACAATTGTCGGGGTAATAAACTTTATAGATTTCAAGACAAATAGTGCAACTAAGGACAATAGAGTAATAAATCACATTACCAATTTTAGGGAGGAGTAGATTATTAGTCGTCTGCTCTAAAACAAGGATATTTTGCATTCTATTACCATTTTCAAAATCCTAAAATTGAAATAAATATAAAAAATGTGTTAATATATTTCCTAAAATTATTTAATAACCATAGAAATTTTATTACTGTTGACAAAATATCAGAGAATAGGTTCAAAATGGTAAATTTCAGTTCGATGACTTTTGAAATTTATAGATGGGTTGGCTTAATTGCAATTTATACAAAGTCTGCAAATTTGAGAAAATGACGTTAAATCTGGAGATTTTTGTACAGTTCTAATTCGAAGATGCTGTTTCAATGATTTATTGATCAGCAGTGATCCGGACAAAATATGACATCACATACATTTTATTTAAAACTATTTTATTTAATTAATTTGTATCAGCAAAGGTCATAAAAAAAGTTTTGATCATATTTTAAGGGGCAGCAGTTGGTTTTGATACCTGTTTTTAAGAGGAGACTTAGCTAGTATACTTTATTAATAATTAAAGTAATACATTATATATATATATATATATATATATATTGGGAAATATAAATATGGAACGGATATGAAATGTATTCAATTGGAATTGATATTTAACAAAACGCATACAGATGAAACAACCTTGAAATAAGGAAACTGTTGATCAAGGCTATTATTTTTTAGGTAAAATATGAATTAATTTTAATAGTTTTTAAAAGTAAATATTACGCTACATAATGTCCTTATGCATCCTATTTTGAGGTACTTTTGAAGACAGACATTCTCATCGTGAAAAATTAATGGAATTTTTGAGCTTTTGATAGCAGAATATTTTTGCTAGCTATCAAAAAATGATATCTTGTCCTAAATATGTTACACTGAAGCATATTACATGGTTAAAAAATTGTATATTTTGCATCAAATTAAAATAAGCCATTTTGTTATGGCTTGGCATGTTATGCCTACGAACGAAAACTAAACAATTCCCTTTATTTCATCAAGTAACGCAAAGAATATAAAAATCTTGATATTTCGATGGCTACATATAGGGGAAAATATTTTTAGTTAGAATTTTTTTCAGTAGCTTGTTATTTGAGCGTACTGAAAAGATTTATGTCAAAATGATCTTCCAAATTTAGTATTTTATATCAGGAATTTTTTATTATGAACCCATATTTCTGAGTTTTATATAGTATTAAAGAAAATAATTTTTAAAGATAGAATTTTGTTACATCTATGATGATTCAAAGCCAGAAAAAAGAATTTGTTATTACTCGTATTTACTTGATTTCCAGAAATAATTTTACGAAAATTACAAGCTGACAAGTTTTCAGGATTTTTATTTCTTGTTTCATTCTAAATATTTAGGGGTACAATTTATTTTTAAATTATTACTTTATTTAAAAAAAGGGAAAATTGGAAAAGGTTCAGTAAAAAATTTCAAAATGAAAAATTTCTTTCTAATCGATTAATTCCATTAAAGGAAATAATTTTTCTAAATGGCGAACCGCTCCACATAAAGATTAATGACGTTAAGTTCATTGATTTTAAAATGGTAAAGTCTGAATCATTAAATTTAGTTGTACCATTGCATACATTTTTTTACTATTTCAGTTTCTTAATATATTTCCGAAATTAAAATAATTTTTTTCATACACTTATCTATACATGTGCATATACTCATTAAAATTAGTGTTCAAAAATTAGCAAATAAAAAGCTAGATGTATGATTTTCTTTTGCCTGGAAATATACTTCTAAAATTTATCTTTCATGTACACTAAATCATTAATATGAAAAGAATAGCTGGAATAATTCTCACTTATTACTAAATGTGTATATATTATAGAATTTCTTTCTGTTCTTTAAATTGGTATTTCGATTTTCCGATACAAAATTCATTATTCAGTTTCGTACAGTATCTAAAGACTAAGGAATCTGCTGAATCCCCGCCTTTTCCTTTTGGTTCTTTTATAAAGAGTACAATCTGAATCTCATGAGGAAATTACTTTTCTGATTTTTGAATTTTGATAGATAGTGAAATTAATAGATAGTGAATTAATTAATCTTTAATATAAAAATATTCATAAATATGTCCACGATATATTTTTTTAAAATTTTATATAAGGTAAAAATTTTAATTTTTACATAAACATGTTTTCAAATACACATAATATGTGCATACGCATAACACATACGTTAATACAAAACAAATAAATCAATTAAAATCAAATCAGTTATTTCATTTTTACTTATAACCATGTTATTTTTCTTGTTTATAAAGTTGTTATACACATTCCTATTCTTATTTATAGGAAAATTCAAAATGCATTGTAATGTTGTGAGTATTTTTTTTTATTTTTGTATTTATATTTAATACATCTTCAGTATATGTATTAAATGTAAATGCAATTTAATGAAGAGTCATATTTATTAGCTATATTTCAGTTTTTAATGTTTATTACAATATCTTGTTATTTAATACTATTATCATATATTTTGATAGGATGTTTGTGATATATATACTTAAAATAATGTAAGTGTGAGTAAATAAATGAAAAAATACGTATTGTTCGTGTATAATACGACTGTATATAAACGTTAGTTGGAGAAACAGGATGCCTCTTATTGATCATAGTTTTTTAATACTTGCAAAATGCTTAATTTAAACAAATTTTGGGACATTTTGTTTATGATGACTTCATAATCTGAGTTTTCATTTTAAGATAAAAATGTGAGGATTTCTTTTATTAAAAGAAAATAAATAATAACTGCACCTATACCATGAATTATTTTTTTTAAAAAAAAAATTCATAAAATTTTTAACTGCCTATTTATTATACTCTTTTGCACTGTGTTTTTTCTTAATATATGTAGTATATGCATAATGGACATGTTATGTTTGCTTTTAATTAGGCAAATCAATAATGTTCTGAATATTATTTGTACATATACCAATGCCAACATTAATGTGCAACTAAAAGCAGTAAATATTAGTATTCAAATTTACTATACCCTTGATATTTTAGCACGTACCTTGTACAGATGCATATTTTATAAAACTATTACGCAAAATAATTTGTCAGTATATTTATTGTAACACCATCCTCAGAAAATCTTAAATGACCATCTATCTAGAAAACATTTCCTGGATTTTCCGGTATTTGAAAGAGATGGTAGGAAATGAGCATGGACCCTCGAGCTTTCAAGGACATCGATGGCAAGAAGGGAATAAATGAGCAATTGAGGCGATTAGCTGAAAGGTGAAATTAATTGAAAGGTGAAAGAGACAGAGTTGCCTCTTTCCCATAAAAGAGGAAACTTTAAATTTTTGTATAATTCATTGAATACAAAATAATTCATTGTGTAAATTACTCAAGAAGTGTTTTCTAGCAATAAAAGAAGGTACCATTTATCTGAAGCATCTGGATTTGTTCTCATGATATGATCAACTTTTATTGCAGAACCTTGTTCACCAATTTCACGTGGTGGCAAGACTATTATTCATCACCTCAGTATATTTTTATGGTCATTAGTGTGGATGAATGAACTCGCACGATCATTGAAAAAATTATTAATTAAACTAATTTCAAATTGTTCAATTTGGGACGTGTTATGTATATGTTAGAGATAAATCATTATATTCATGCATCGTATAAATATCACGAAATGAGCAAATAATGAGTAATTAATTTTAGTATTCGAGAAATTTCAAGACATACGTTGAAAACATGTTTATTCAAACTCATTACAATATGATAATTCAGGACAAAGGTAAATTTTAGTAATCAAATTATGTTTTTATTTTATATGTAAAAATTTAGCTAATTTATAATGGGGAGTTATCAAATTTAATAAATATAATTCATAGTTTCAACTAAATGAGCAAAGTACAAATTCACATTATATAAAATATATTTCCTTTTAGAATTAACAGAAATTATTTAATAACAATGCGAATTACTATTATTTGGTTTTAAACAGGCGTAAAATAATCTATTAGTAAATTCTTTCAAGCCCATACACTTGACAAAAAATTTTATCGAAAAAAAATCAAAGAATAATAAAAATAAAACTATGTCTTTCAAGTTTCCTATTGAATATTAAACCAGTCACAAATGGAAAAATATTCACACACACATATATATATATATATATATATATATATATATATATATATATATATATATATATATATATATATATATATATATATATATATATATATATATATACAGCAGAAATAACTTCATATTTTTAGATCTCTTTTTAGTAATGCTGGTAGCTTATGCCAATTTATCAATGAGACTTTATACTCTAGATATTTTTTGTTGATATTTTTCTCAGAAATTAAAATAGGTGATTTCTAGACATTCAATAAAATATATGCATATCACCCTGCATATATAGACATTTTCCTTCACTCGTGTGAAGAGGGTCATTTAAGAAATTGGTATTTTCTATTTTATATGATATTAAAGGGGCACTTGAACTACACTCATTTCTTCTGTTAGTATTCCATTTCTTTTCGAATTATCAGCATACCTCAAATAAAAAAAAATATTTGCTTTTATTTTTCCAAGTATGTTTACTTCAAATGTAAACTCCGTAAATTAACTTTTTTAGAATAACTATAGAATTCTTTTCTAGTAGGACCAAACGGCATTCATAAAACCTTATTGTTTCCTTAACTATATGATCAAATAAATATTGAATATAAAAAGTATATAGTTATAGAATAAATAGTGTTATTATAATTTTCTAGAAACATTTCAATTTTAATAGATTAAAATGTGTAAAACTTAAAAAGCAACCATATAAGAAAAATCAACAGAAATGTACTATAGCAGTATTATTAAAAAAAAAAAAAAAAAGCTGTTTCCATTTCGAAGAGAAAGCATTTAAGCAGTTTTTAAAAGAAAAAAAAAGTATTTTTATATTTATATCAATTATGAACAATCAATTTAAGAGAAATATTAATAATACTCATAATACCAGTTATAAATGATCAAATAATTAGAGAACACATGGAGATTTTTTCAAATTTTAATTTTTAAAATGTTATACAAAATAATATTAATTAGGGGTATTAAGCCCCTATTGCAAAAAAATCGTTAATTTTATTGCTGAAGGAAAATTAGGTAATTAATTTAATAATTTAATAATCTTATCTCTTATACGATTTAAAATACTACAAAAAATAAAAACAGTATAAGTTCCTTATAATGAAGATACTTTGTGTACTTAAATCTCTCAATTATTTTAATGATTTTCCATATTGGTTATTATGTTTATATTTACATTCCTTCTAAAAAAACTATCAAAAATAAAATTAGAAATTTTTGCCGATGTTTAATATCTATAGGGTACTTTTTTATTTCTTAAGACAAAGAAGTATAATTAAAAAGAAAACAATATTTATTTTTTTAGTAACTTTCACGTTAGTTATAGTTACCAAAACAGCAATTCATGCGCTCATGCGCAGTATTGATAGATATTAACAGGATCATATTGATTAATGATTTTATTTGCCTTATTCTGATATCAATTACATTAGAAAATTCAATCAATAAAATAATAACTCAAATACTAAAGAAGAAATAAATCGAACTCATCTGCTCTGTGAATTTAAAGTCTCTTCTCGTATTTTATTGTAACGCGTCTTATTATCAAAAATCATTTGTCAATCAAAATCATCAAAGTAAAAAATGAAACAGAAAGTGTTAAAATGTTATTAATAACATTAATTATATTTTCACATACTATATCATTTTGTAAAAATAATAACTTTGATATATTTTATTTATCTTATGATCAATATATTAAAAAGTATAAGTTTTCAAAAGCTAAGTAAAATATTAAAAATCTTATTTTTGATATTAGTTTAAGAGATTGAATCATCATATTAAAATAAAAATTATATTTTACATCAATATAAGCTAAGAATATGCTTTAAAAATGCCTCTTAAACAAAAAAGTAAAATAAATTTGAAACATAATATTTTTAATTTATTTGCAGCTTCACAATTTGAATTAATTTAACATTTTATTGTTAGATAAATATTGCAGTTTTAATAATATTAATTTAATAGCTCCACGTCTCTTAAAATAAAAAATAATCGCTCTTAATAATTTAATATTTCAACAATAATTAATTTCATATGTGAAACATGATTACCTTAAACTTATATTTTAGTTTTTATAAATTGTTTATAAAATACGTGTTTTTTTTTTCCATTTTTGAAATTTTACTGATTGTGTATTTTATTATTAAATATGCTATTTTATGCGAATTGTCAATGTAAATACAGTTATTATTGTAACAGTTTTTTTTGAAAGTTATATAAACATTAAGTAAATATATTTGTACGTACTTTTTTTATTAGAAGAGGAAAACATAAAAAATACAGAAAAATATCTTTAATTATGTTTATTCACAAAACATAACTGTATAAACATTCTGTTTTTTTAAAAACTTCTTTACAGTTCTAAATGTAATCCTTGGTATTAATTAAAAACAAAAATCAAACCAAAACGATTTATACATTTTTTTCTTACTTTAAGACAAATAACTTATTATGATGATAAATAAGCAAAGTAGTGTAAATTTGAAACTTAAATTTACACTACTTTGCTTATTTATCAATATACTTTGCTTATTTGAAATATTTCTTTCACAATAATTGACTACGTTGAACTTAAAAATTATTTCAATTCCTTGTGATAAATTTACAGATAGTTAACATTTGTTCATAGACATTTAAATTTCAATATTTTACATAAAATTACAAGGTCTGTATATGTAATGACTTCTAATTTATAAAAAGTAAGTAATTTTTACACTATATTTTTGTACTCATATGTTTCTATAGTAATACATTTATTTTACAGTAATAAATAACATTAAATATTAAGAGTATTTTTACAAAAAGCAAAATAATTTATATTTTTGTGTGCATTCAATTTTTTCAGTTCTTTAACATATCATAAAATTAAAAATGCAAATTTTTACAAACATGGACAGTATTTTTACTAGAAATGAAAATACTCTCATAATTTTCCGCAGACAAAATTATAAATCATGGTAAGAAATATCGTAGATATTTGATTTTCATTTAAAATAGATGTATAACTTTATTTTGAAATAAAGAAAATCAGATTTCCAATTTCCGAACTCTGTAAAAGTTCAAATCTACAAATCAAAAATACTATTTTGCTAAATTAGAGATAATACTATAGTTGTAAATGCAGTATTCCACGAAATTTATCAATTGCAAATCATCATGCATATTCCTTAAATCAGTACACACTGTAAAATGAAGTTTTCGAATTATTATTACAAAACAAAATTTCAGGTTTTTTTAATGATCAGCTTGCGAGAAAAAATATCACAAATTTTTTCTAAAGCATTTTTACATACATAGGCCAACTACATAATTATATTATCTTGCAAAACCACAAAATAATTTACATTACGTGTTTTACAGAAAATAACTTCATATTTATTTTCTTATTTTTTTACATTCCTGATTACTCGTTTCATTAAACTTTTTTAAAATAACTTGTTTAAAGAAATAATTTGTAAACGATAAATCATGTATATATATATAATATATATATATATATAATTAAAACTGAAATGATAAAAATACTTTAAATATTATAATACTGTTTAATTACCTTATTATTCTATATAATTTACAAAATTTCACAAAATATAGAATATCTTTTCTGATGATTTTAGCAATTTCAGAAATAAATCTTAATTTGATTGTTATGCTTGTAATTTTGTAAGTAACTTATGTAAATCTGAAATCAAGGTGTAATTTTAAAAAATAAATACAGTTCTAAATTTTTTTAAACATATTTAATTTATATTCATTAATTTATGAGATATGAATGAAAAAATTTATTATTAATATTTAAATTTTACTTTTGAAAATACTTCTAAATATTTAACTGAGTAAATGGTTATATAGTTTTAAAGATTATTATAGTTTTATAAATATTACATGGATATCTTTTTATGTGTTTCGGTAGATAATTCTCACGATTACTTTGTTATTTTTACGTGTGATTAAAGTGTAAAAAATGGTAAGAAAAAATGTCCAATTCTTCTTCTAAGTGAAATGGGTTTTGTTATTAGTAAAATTCTTTCGGCAATGATTGATAAAAGTAAAGTCATTAATTTCCCAGATAAAGTTTAAAGACATTCATTTCAATTATTTCTTCAACCTTTTTAAAAATCACTTTCATGTAGGATTTATATTGATTTACAGAATAAATCTTTTATATAAGCTAAAAGCACCTAAATTCTTCCTTACTTAAAATAATTTTTAACTTTTCATTTAAATTTTCTCAAGAAACTTCAAATCTAATTTAATAAAACATTTAATCAAATACGGCATAATATATCTTACTTTTAAGAATCTAAGAAAGTTAGATATACTTATGTTTTATATACAGTAGTTTCTCTCGTTTTTACAAACTCGTGGGTACCAGTAAAAGAGTTATAAAATCAAAAATTGGAAAATTAAAAAAATTGTTAGAACTTAGCATTTTTTATCATAACATTTTCTCTTTATAAAATGGTTACTATCAGAAGAAATTATTAAGCATACACTGTATTAGATACTCATACAAATCTTCATATTTAACAACTCATATTTTCTTATGGTTAATGAAATATCCAAAAAATTAAGCACTAATACTTTTGGCTTTAAAAGTATATTTAAATCATATTTTTTATGTCATTAATCTGAGAAATTATTATACTATTGTCTTTCCCTAAAATGTAACTTAGCATTCACAATCCATGAATCTTCTTTTTTGTTCTGGTTTCGCAGAACTACGTTATGTAATTTTTTTCTTGGAATCTAAAATTGTACTTTATTATCATTCATTATATGATGAATAATTTAATAATACACTGAAATTTGCCTAAAATTAACAACTGAATCTGTATTAAAATATTATTATTGTAGAACGCTAAATTCGCATTAAGTAATTCTCAAATTATAAAATGCGTGCAACAACAAATGCTGCGAAAGCATTACAAATGAATCTATATTCAATAATACTGAAATAAAATTTCTATCAGGAAATGATTTCTTTGTCAGTCAAAGTCCACAAATTAGAGGGTGAAAGTCCACAAATTTGGCTGTTTCATTTTCACCCAAATAATCAGATAAATGCTTATGGCGTTTATCAGTTGCAATAGTTTTCCTAATGTAGACTTGTATATAAAAAAGTGATCTATATATCATTTTAATAGTCATTCCAAACATAAATTGACAAGTCCACGATGCCTACACTTTCAATTTTATAATGTAATTTCAAGTCATGATTGCTACTTGTAAAAATAATTATTGATATTTAAATTTGAAGTAATTGTTGACCCTCTTATGCATGTTATCTAAGTCAAGAGTTGCATTAAGCCGAAATTATCTGAGCAAATTATTCTAAATTCCGGGACTTAAACAACAGCTGTGTGTGTGTGCTTTAATTATCATCAACTTAAAATATTGAGATTAAATTATATCATGAACTATTAATGGAATTAATTTTATAATAAACTATAAAGTGAAAAAATAAAGAAATGATTTTAAAAAAATGTGGGCGAAAAATCCAAGAAAATGTTAATAAAAAAGAGATTTGAGAAGAAAATTTTTGTTTGTAAATAAAAATTATATATATATATATATATATATATATATATATATATATATATATATATATATATATATATATATATATATATATATATATATATATATATATATACAGTTCTTTGTCTTTTCATTTGTAATGATGTATGAATGTGCCGCGCATCCTATAAACGGGTTTACGGTGGTATGGCAACGCTACTCGACTTCGTGACTTGGTTAACATGTACTCGCTTGGTAGTAAATACAAGCCTTGTGGTGGCATAGAATTCGTCACCCAAGTCTCCGCCGTTGTATGCATATATATATGAGTGTGTTTTGACGCGCGATTTATCTAGATTTCTTTTTAAATGCCATAACTGAATTGTAGGTTTTAGGTAAAATGTATTTTTTAGTATTTTTCTATTTTGAAGGCGCTATTCAAAACATACGTAAAATTATTTGTTTTGTATATAAATTAAAGTTTTATGTTTCTCGACCTTTAAGTTTGTGAAAATTTTGATATTTTGCAATTTTTACTTTACAATTCATCTAAATATATTTCACTAACTGAAAATACTGAAATTGGTTATATTTTTCAAAATAATAAGAAAAGAAAAGTGAGTTGAATACAAACTTCATTTATTACCTTGAATCAATTTTCATAAGAAATATGTGACAGTAAAATTGGTGACACTCTTTGTTTTGCTTTAGATTGTTCAGTCAACATTCCAAAACAAAATTTATTACACGAAATTTTCCCTTCTGATAATTCGAATAAATAATTCAATACATACATATATATATATATATATATATATATATATATATATATATATATATATATATATATATATATATATATATATATATATATGTATGTATGTATTTATGCATGCATATGCATATATATACATATATAAGCATCAAAACATTAAGTTTGTATTAAAATTATTATAGCTTAGCCTATGTAAAAAATTCTATCAATAAAATGTATATTTATGTGATAATGTCATCTACGAAAGCCTTTCGGATAATGAATCTTAAATTATATAATAAGATATAATGAAACTAATTGATAAATCATTACAGAATGCCATGTCGGACAAATTATCTGTAATAATTTTTTTAATTATGTAAAATTTTAATTGTACTTTTCAAATAAAGTAGAGAAAATGTGCAACACACACATAGAAAAGAGCATAACAGCATGGCCAGCTTTTGAATAATTTGATTGCCAAAGTTATGATTATCTTTCAGAAAATTCCTTCACATGTGGATGTATACGTTATTAAAATTGCTGATGGTCTGGCCAGAGAGGGCAGCCGTAAGTATATTGTTCATGTTAACTGCCTTACTTTTTTAGAGATCGCCAAGCGTATAAGGCAAGATTTATATTCTTCTTAGAGGAGAACCTATTTGCATGAATAGTGTGTGGAAAATCACCCTGATGCTGTTGTCATTAGGGTTAGCAACAAGTGCGATCAGACGATTCTCATGAGATTTCAAAGTGGACATTTTCGTAGACAAAGTCTTATGACGAAACACAAAGTTTTTGTCCAAAATGCAATGCGACTCAAGCTGCTCCTGCTCACATTTTGCTCTGCATTGGTTTTATTTAATGCATGTTATTCTCGTGCCCTGATGCTGTGTTAGAGGGTTTGTAGGGATTAGGGCTCGTGGATCTGGTTTGATGTTGCTGTCAATTAGAAAGAATGTGTCACAACACACAACACAACAACACATAAGAGCATATTTTAAACATGTTCTTAGAAATCAGGTTCTGATGCATGTAAATGAAATACTCATAATTTAAAGAGACTGTATTTATAAGAAGAACCGTTAATTGATAAATTTTAAAAACCTGCTAGAGACTTTTGTGTTTTGAGATTTTCAAAGTAGCATTATTATGATATATGCGTTTAAATATGAAACTTTATAAACAAACAAAATATGAGAATTAACATAAATAGGCTTCAAATTCCTTGATTAGTTGCTATGTTATGTTGTAATTTTCACTTCTTCGCGATATTCTCTTATATTAATATATGTTAATATATATCAAATTTAATTTTAATTATACTCATTTTGCTGGATATGTAATTGAAAACAAATATTGTACTGATATAATTTTTTTAAAATAAAAATACTCTTGGGAGAAATATATGAATATGAACCACAAATATATAATTTAATAATTGGAATCTTTCCGTGTACTCCTATATTAAAATGATTTTAAATTACTGTAAGCAATAAATTCATTTTTATAAATAAATAATTTTGATTATTTGAATAAGTATAACTATATGGGAAAACAAATGCTTATATTACGAGTAGGACAGATACAAATTTGAAAGGATTTTAATTTAAATTGATTAAGTAAGTCAGAGAAAACTGTTATAAATGTAAACATTGAGTCTTACGATAATTATCATTTCCAGTTTCCTGGGAATAGGATAAAATTTTACAAAGACAGTCTTGCTCAAGGCAATAAGCATAACAAAGCCAAACAATATCTTTCACTCTCTTACTGTTTCTCACTCTCATCTTTAGTAAATAATACGAAAACATAATATAAAATTCTAAGTTGTACGTATTCATATTTACTTAATTTAATAGTTTGGAAAAAGGATTAACTTTTATGATATGCAATTGCAACGGTATCTAAATTGATGATAAATTTGATAATGTTAGATATTTTGTTAACATTCGCTTACAAACTTTGGATGAGCTAAGCTTTTAAGTTGTAACTTTATTTTAGTAGATTCAGTACATTGGGCCAATAAGTTGAAATTTTAACCTGAGTATATAATATTAAAAGATATATTAATAAAAATGTATTTTATAAATATAGTGATGACTTATACAATTTAGTAGGGATTAAAAATAGTAATTATAAAATATTTAATAAAAAAAGAAATTATCACAGCATAAATATTTAGTAAAAACAATAAATTGTAAAATTAAATTTGTTAATTAATTGCTTTTGTGATATATAATGAAAATATTATTCGTTGAAAAATATCGAGGGAAGGAAGTAACTTAATTATTAAAGGATTTCCATTTTATTTAAGTGCACTACACATATGTTGCATAAAGAAATTTTTTTTGATCTTATATAAATGACTAACATTTAATTTAAATTTGTGTGCCCGAATTAAGCAACTTTTAAAAATTATAGTTATTGTAAGAAGCATATTTTGCATTTGTTGATAAGAAAGTAAACTTAAATTTTTTATACTAAAAACATAAAATATATCATAAAATACTTAAACTCAAGTGTTCATAGAAAAACTATCAATTATATATATTTATTTGCCAAAATATTTATTTATCATATTTTATGAAGATTATATTTATTACTTTGGTTTCGTTGTAGTTCTTCATGCTTTCAATCCACAGATCCCTTGATTAGTCTTTGGCTTTGAGGTCAACTAAACATTTTATCCCTTTAACGGGTCGAACAAACTGAATATCAAGTCTGCCAGAGAGAAACACTGGGTGTTTCGAGTTAGGCAAACCGCGTAATAGGACATACCATTTTCTACCTAGTCACGAAAGCAGATATAGACATTGTAGGCTTTGTTTAAGTTTGCTTCAAGTATATAGTGAGAATATATACATATTTATATAATAAGTAAAACAAATTTATTTTAAATGAAATTTAAAATAAACTTGTTTTTTCTTCCATTGTGAGATACTCAGTCATCTTTCCATGTTCTTAAAGGCCTCTAACATTAATATTTTATTTCTGTCATCATTTCATGTACCAGAAAAGCTCGTCAGCAATCAAACTCTAGCATTTTATTTTAAAATTTTCCTCTATTTATTATTTCCAGCATAATGGGGATCCTAAATAAGGAATTATTGCAGCCGAACAAAATATTTCATCATTTATTCGCTACCCAAGTTGGGTGATAAAAACTTTTGTAACTAATCTTGGAAAAACACCAATGGTGGCAATCTTTGAAAATTAATTGGTAAAACATACCCATGAATGTAACGCGTTACAAGAACAGTTACATAATCATGTAAAAAACAACAAACATAATTCACTTTAAATTGGAAATTAATTTTATGCCGAATTTATATCAAGGATCTGTTTTTGTTATCGTTACTATTCGATGACAACTAAATATTTATTACCATCCCATGTCATAAATTATTTAGGCGCACGCTGTACAATGCATATAACATACTTAGGAATAATTTGTGAAATTTTCTGTGTCCAAAATAATATTTATATTGTTTAAATCTATGCTTTTAATTGGGTCTTATGATTAAATTGTAGAAAATGCTTATCTATTGTATTTTATATATTTTTTAATCAGCTGAAGTTAATTACACTCATTATTTAAGCTTTAAACAACTTTTTTCTCTTTTCACATATAGTAACATATTTAAAAAAGTAAACTGAAAAAAGTACTACAGAAAATCTTTTGTTATTGAATAATGGACATATGTAAGTGAAATAGATCCGACACTGACTTCTTTTATCTAAATAATGTCCATATCCTTAAATATACTATTGAGTTTATTGCTTTAGTGACTTTAAATTTACACACAATCTGGTCTGAATCTGAATAGATCTTATTACAAAATAAACATTAAGCATATTATTAAAGTAATTAAAGATACAACCAAAAATACAAAACTGACCATTTTTTAAAAAATCAAGTAAATTTAGTAAATACATTTTTAGTTTAATTTATCATACATTAAAGATTTTGATTAGATAAATTTTGTTAATATTATTTAAGATTATGTAAACAAAACTGGATGTTTTATCAATTATAATCAAAAATATGCTAACACATATTGGAAAAGTTATAAATCTTGAATGATTAAAAATTATGTTTCAGTTAAATACATATATACCGTAAAATAGTTATCAAAATAGTTACATTTTATTACTATTATTTTCACAATATTGTATGTAAATTAACAACAATTTTATTTACGTCCTAAGTTTTATTACAAATTTAAATAATTCAATTTAATTAAATCAGTTGTCAAGAAAATTAAAAATGTAATCGGTTACTTCTATTTATTAATGGAACTATTATTTTACAACTGCTGTTGAAAATTGCCCTTTTTCCACAGTTTCCACAATATGTAATTGGTCATACATTTAAAAAAAATCATAACAAAATTATTAAAAAAATTATTAAATAATCATCATAAAAAGAATTTATTAATAAATAATCATTCAGGCTTTAGATTATAATTTACCAAAATTTATGACAGTTAAAGTAAATTTATTCTTCTACAATATTAAGAGACACTTTTCTATGGTATTTCTATATATGAATAAACTTTTGTATTCATTACGACAATTTATTTAAATAATTACAAAAATAAATAGAATGTTTAAATATCGATTCATTTGAATTAACTTCACCTTACTTAATTAAACAATTCTTTACGTCAACTGTTCTAATTACTATAATATTTTAGCATATTTTGATATATGATTTTGATGTTATCGTATTTTGTATTTTCTTATTTAATTTGACATTCAATTAAATACGAGGTAAATTTCTGAAACGTAATATATTTCAAGAAAATGTTTAAAAATAAAAATGATTATATCACACAAGTGTTTTACATTACTCAAATGAAGTTATTAATTCATGATTATATACAGAGAAAATATGCTTAATACGAATAATTCATTTCGATATCTGGGATTTCAAAGCATACTTAACAGTATATTTTATTTATTCAGTTCTCAATAGATCAATATTTAGAAAGAATTTGGTAATAAGAGTTTTCTGATCCCCGAAATAATTCCTCGAACTTGCTTTTAGAATTAATTCAAGTATATATTTTTACTTTACTGGTTTTCAATTTTCTCTATAAAGGGGTTATTTAAGTGCACTTTACAATTTTTTAGGAAGAACTATTTTCGTTATATTATTACGGTTTTCCAGAAGTAAAAACTACATATTCTGTTAAACATAGATTTCGATTAGCTTCATTTTAAGTCAGTTTACTAGATTGGAATATTTATTAGCGTTTTCATTAGTTAAATACATATTTAAACATACTGAAATAAAAACCGAAAGTTGTTATCAGTATCCATAAGGGAAGAGACGTTACACAGAAATTTAGTTTCGCTTGTAATAAAAATTATTTGAAATTGAATTTTCTTAGGACTATAGAAATTGATTTTCAAGACATATTTCTGCAAAATCTATTCAATAGTGCCTTTTCTAAATACTTATTTAAAATGGAATTAAAAGAAAGATTTTCTATGCACTGATTGTTCTTAAAATTCTTGCGATAGCTATATAAATTAAATTTTTACATATATGAATTATTCTCATATCTTACATGCGGTTCTGCAGAATATATGTCTTTAACATCATAAAATTTTAATAATTTGTAATTTATGATTTAAAAGTATTAAAAATTAACTACATGCTAAAATAGCAGGCATAAACAAATTCACTTCATGTTACCACTGTTTACTTTATTCTATGAAAAAAAGCTTTCAATATTTGTAATTAAATGAATAAAGTTTTTCTGATAAATATGTGATTTGTTATTAATAATTATGTTGCTAAATTTAATTACATAAATATTTTATATAATTCAAACAACTATATTATAGATTAATTAAGATAGTTTTCAAGTATTTTGTGAATTTTGCTGTTAATTTTAAAATAATTTTATAAGTCAATCAAAAATTCTAAAATAAAATATAATATATAATTATATAATGCATATTTTCTAAGTTATTAAAAAATCAATGTTATTGGATTGGTTGGTGAAAATCCTCCACGCATCGTTAAACCGCAAAATTTCCAACAATGATAATTTTATTTCAAAAGATAACGAAAATTGTTATTTTGAAAGATATTGAGGCTTTGTTCACTTAGTCGAGATATTTGTTATTTATTTTCTTTATTAAACAATCGAGAAAATTTATTATTGGTGAATGACAAAATTCAACATTTCGCTTAGTTTCTTACTAAGAGCATGGTTTGATCAAAGTTTCTTCTCTCACATCATCGTATATAGAATTATTGGCTTAGCAAAGTTCAAAGTATAAATTAAGTGGCTTCTTTTCTAGCAGTTAAGTGAATTACCTTCATCTCTACAAGTCCAGTTAAATGATGAACAGGACTTGCGTAAGATGTGATATTGAAAATAAGAAAATGTAAGGTCATGTCGTATTAGGAAGTGAACTTCATTTCTACAATAAAATATGTAAGATTTTCATAAAGATTAATTCATATATCTGTTTCTCAGTGATCTAGCTGTGTCTCAAAACCTCGTTTCTAAATGTTTTTCATCTAAGAACTTTGTTCGTGGTTAGAGTATGATAGATGAGGAAATATATCCTGTTTTCCTGTCAATTCGATAGTTTTATTGCCTTTCACACCAGCGTTTGTTACCTTCAACAAGAATGTTTACCCTAGCTGATTTATATGGGGACATTGCTGATTCTTATAAAATGGATTAAAGGGGCTATTAACCTGACTTGACTGTCCTACTCAAAGTTCAACGTTCTTGACTTAACTTATTCGAAGATATGGTTTTTTATAATAAATTTCAATTTCTTAGTTCTACTTGTTGATGTTGTCCCATTTATCTGAAATAAAGCAACAACGGAGCATCCTTTTTTTATTCAGTTTTAGCCATTTGAGATGATGTTGGTGCTATCGTGTTCCTGCTTAGGGATATTAGTTGACTTCAAGAGAGAGACTCTAGATTCCAACTTGAAAGAACATAATGGATTGAATCTCTTATTGTTTCTTCGGATCACATTTACTATACAGTCATACTTGGCGCGTTTTTGACGCCAAATTTGGCGAAGATTTTTACTGAAAATCCGGCAAACTAGTATTTTGGCAACCCTATTTGTCATTAATTCCTCATGAACATTTACCTATTTAAATTCAATAAAAAATTTATTGGAAACATTTTATGGGTAATTTAATCTATCAACTTTACTCTTTTACATTTGATGTTTGAAATCTATAAATCTGCAAAATGTTTGTTAATTTAGTAAAAATAATTGAACATATTGTTAAATACCAACAATGTATGAAACATTTGTCACTATTTCAATATTTTTCTGCATATATAGTGCAACTGGATTCATAAATTTATCCTCTTCTATTTCTTAATCCTTCTATTTAATGCTGCTATTTATTTATTATTTAGCTCCAATTTTTTACTGTAACTTTCTTTGCTATCTCTCAGTCAATTTAATTTTTTTCAGATTAATTTTTTATTTTATTTTACTTAGTAGGCAAAAATTATTTTTTCTAGTTCAGTTGCACAAATAATGATATCAAACGCTTACAATATTTGTTTGAAATAATTTATTTAGCAGTAGGATATGGTTGGATGAAAAAATTTTAATTTATATACCATCTTTGTTAAAAAAAATCATTATTTAAACAAAAAAGTTATTAAAGTAGCCAAAAATACAATTAATATTGATTTTTGGCTACTTTAGTAACTAATATAATTGGTATACTAATATTTTTGCTATACTTTAAAGTGATGTACTTTTTTTATATATTATTTCTAGTGGAATATACTTTGTATTTTCAAAAATAAACACAATAAATTCAAGGAATGATTATTATGAATTTAATTTGTTCAAACAATTGCATTTTTCTTCTTTAAAATGAAAAGTAATTCCAACATTTTTCTGTGAAACGTTGACATTCATTGAAACATTTTGTGCATTTTAATAAAATATTTTAGAATACATAATTCAATAATTTAGCAATTTAATTTATCATTTTTTATCAGCCTAAAATCTTATTTTTTGATAACACTCCCAATAAACTACGACCTGTTTGAAGTAAAGCGATATCAAATAATAATAACTCTATTTCTTAAATGTTAAATTTATTCTAATGTAAGAGGTTACCCGTTAGTAAATGTTTTCTTGATTCATATTTGAAAAGATTTAATATGAGGTGCCAAACTTCACAATTGAATGACTCCATTTAGTTATTGTCCATTTGTGAATTTAATACTATAAGTAATACATTAACGTTCTAGTTTGAAGAAATTTTTGCGAACTGATTTAAAATGAAGTAAAATAGCATCAAGGACATACTAAAAAAATTTGAGTTCACATAATTAATAGAAATAATATATATATGTCTCTGTGTGCGTGTGGGTGGGTGAGTGATTACTTATTGTGCGATATGAGTAATCACTTGTAAAAAATATTTTATTGTTCATAATAAAAATTTACATAAGATATCAAATTGTTTTGGTATAATAATAAGTAAATTAATAATTTAGTTTAGTTGATTTAATGATAGTGATTTGTTAAAATAATTTAATTAAGAAAATATAAAGTATTCAATTTTCGTTTATATAAATTGTTAATCGTAAAATATAATAATTAAATTACGTAATATAATTTAATTTAAAAATAAGCATTATTTTAATCTAAATTTTAAAAGGTAAGACATTTATTTAAACCCTTATATCATTTCTCAAATTTAAACAAAAAGCGAATCAGAGAAAGTTTAATAAGAAATGCAAAATATTCAGCATGAAAAAATGTCTTTTCAGTGGAGCCCGGAAATACATATTGCTTTCAGTTTCTCAAGAATTTTATTTTAAATTTGAAAACGCATATATCATTTTTATGATTTTACAGATTTGCAAACAACTTTGAAAAATAGTATTTGAAAGAAACTGACACTACTTACGAAAAACAATCACATATTTTTCAAAATAAAAATACCATAAAGAAGACAATTTTATCGGAAGAAGCAGTTCTGAAAACTACACTGAATTTCTTGGTAAACAGAAAAACATTTGGCCTTATTTTACAATAAAAAATTCTTTGAAACAGCGTTCACCTGGATAAACGGGAAAATATACCTTTAGTTTTTTTTCACTTTATTTTAGATTTTTAAATGCAAGGATGTTATTCCTAAATTCTAATCAAAATGTCACATAGGTAACCGTATTAAACTATCATTTAAAGAATGATTACTTCAAAACATTTAAATACGTAAAAGAAAAAAAATGCATGAAAGTAATAATCCAATTTTTAAAAAATCATGCAGATATTTTAATTTGGAAAGAAAAAATGTAACATAATTGTATTGTTACAAAACTTAAATGTAAAACAATATCAATCAAATCTCTAATTAGGAGCTTGTAATTGACATCATAATGACTATTTTCTATAATATTTCCTTCAAAAGCAAAATTAATTTATATAGGCATTTATATCGGATACCTTTAAGCAATTGTTCAGTTTTAAAATTGAGTAAAAACAATAAATATCAATTTCTGAGACATGAGTAACAAAATAAGCTGTCGTTTTTATTATGGTCATTATTACTAAACAGCGATTTGACATTAAACTTGTATACAACACTTTGTAAACATAGTATTACTTAAGGGTATTTAATGCTTACTGTAAGGATAATTAATTATTATAATATACTTCTATAATATTTTGCACCACGATGAAAGTAATGGCAAACTAAATTAATAATCAGTTCAAATTAATAACTTATTTTATTTTTTGACTATATTTTTTACTAACATTTTGCAACTACGTTGTCAAAAAATTGCACTATGTATAGTTTATTTTCCAAAAAGTTTTATCATTGTAAATCTAAATGCAGAATTATTTGAGGAATTTGATGTTTTTATGATGTTATAATACATAATAAAATTATAATAGGTTATATTTACAGATTTGGAAATTACAAATTTTAATTTGTATTTTTATAATTTTTGAATGTATATCGTTTATCCGTCATTTTAAATTAGTGAGATTATACAATTTGGTAAGATATGTCAAGCTGATCAATCATTTAATTTCTTGAATTATTCTTAAAAGTAAAAAAAAAATTCCAAGAAGTAAATTGCATTAAAATTTTGGAAGAATTAAAATTTACAATTTTAATACAGATAATTTAATGCAAAGTTTCTTTATAGTAATATTTTAATTAAAATTTCGTGGAACATAACTATACAAATTATATAATAATTGCCTTTATTAATTTTTTTAATAATTGCCTTCATTAATTTTATTTATCATTGCCTTCATTTCTTTTATTTTAGGTAAACTTATTACATATATATATATATATATATATATATATATATATATATATATATATATATATATATATATATTATATAAATATATACATATTAAATTTTACTCAATGAAACACTGCTTGCACAAGACTACACTAATGAAATGCAATTACCTACAATCGCGGCTAGCAAATTTTTGGAAATTTGCAATGTATTCGTATTTTACTATCATTTATTATAAATGGATTCATTAAGCATTCAAATCAAAGCTACAAACACAGAATTCTTAAAAATACATTTGATACAGAGCAATATTCCTCGAACTTTTACTTTTTCATTACAAATATATTTCACAATATATGTTAAATTGCTTATGCTTTTAGAGATCGTTATATGTTTTAATTAAATTATTTTATCATGTAAATTAATACGTTCATTCAATTATATTTTTGATTTTAAAAGTGAAACATGTTTGCTTGGAACAGAAGTTACACACTATCGTTAATATGATAAATGTTTCTTACAAATTGGTACGTGTTTACTACATCCACGTATATTTGAGAAGTGAATACAATTTAAGTTAATCTGTAAAATCCATTTCCATGTTAGAATAACATAAATGTCATCTTGAGACGCAATGCTTCCAGTAGTTGAGACAGAATAGTGTTCATTGAAATTTAATAGAACAGGCATTATAAAACAATCATACACTTTGTTGCAGTTGTTGTTGCAGAAGTTTAAGCCCGGTTCTACCAGTTACATGAAAGCAACCAGGTTTGAGTCATCGTAATTTAATAGCAGGTTAAAAGCAGATTTCCAAATCTGTCATTGCAAATGTACTACTTTCCTTGGAAGACATTGCGACCATGATATACTTATCGTATTTCAGTAGCCTTCAGTGAAAACGACTATTAGTTGTTCAAGCCAGAATTCGAATTCACTTCTTTCCTCTTGCATGGAAGCCGCCCTAACCCACTGGATCATCACCGCCTACCAAATGCTTTCAATAACTCCCATGACATTTTTAAAAGGAAACACATTTAGAAAAGACTCATTAAAATATTTTGCAGTATAATGTTTCATTTAATGTACTTTACATGGACCATTTATGTATATGAAATTCTGCTTATCACGTCAAAATCATTTATGTGATAAAACAAAAATCTAAAGCTACACGATATTTTTTTAATCTTCAATTCTTATTTCCAAGAACACTATAACTGTACCTCTATAATGAAACTTAAGGGTATATCATCAATGAATCCACAAACTCAATGTATTTCATGAATTATATATTGGCTATGAAATATACATTCAGAATATAATATGTATTCAAATATATAAATAAATAGTTCCAGTTTGTTGCTACTGTATTTCCTCTCTTTTTACAGATTCCCCTATAAAATACATCACAAATTTCTTTTAATCCAAAGAACAGAACATTGTGAATAAAAACTAAGTACAGCATACAAAAAATATAATGTTATGAAAATTAAGCGTTATAGATCTATTTTTCTTTTTAAAAAATAATTTCGGAATTTGATGCAAATTGCATGTCAATCAATTTGCCAAAAAAATTTGACAAATCACCTTATATAATTTTGAGTTTCTTGTACTGATAAAATAAGGTTTGAATATATAAAAAGCATCCCCACACACAGTGGCTAACTAAATATATATGTTTTTAAAAATGTTTGATCATTTTCAAGATTTGTTTTTTTCTGACTACTAATTTTACTGTACTTTTTAATCTTAAAGTGAATATTCTGATACTGTTACACAACATAACTCTGTTATATCTTATAATTTATGTGATTTTATATAAGCCTTTTTATTAAATACACTCAGTAATACATACATACTAAGTAAACTCATAAAATTTTACAAAATCGAATACTTAATATATTTACGAGATTTAGATAAAATGTCTCCCTTCTACCTAAATTACGAAATTAAGACGTATATAATATACTATTTTGGTCATTCAATTTAATTGATCGATACCACATCGTGTCACATAAAGTAATATTTGTGTCTTAATTCTTGTAAATCGAATATTTAGGATACGCCTTATTATGCATATCCTAAATATTCGATTAAAAGAAAATGCATATCTACATTCAAGATACAATATTCCCTAAATTTGTAGAATAATCAAATAAACCTATGCCATTAAAACGTTTCTCTTTTGCCTTAAGAAGTATTTTTTTAATTTCTCATTAAATTTGTAATTTAACGAATCTTTATTTTGGTATTTTATATGCATCATACATAAAAATGAAACATTTTCCTTAGTATTGCCAAAACATAACCTTTATTAATATAAGGAAATATTGATTAAAGAATTGTAATTTTTAAAAATTTGCAATTACTTATTTCGTTTTAGTAATACAAAGTTAGGATCAGTAGACATTTCTGTATTAAATTTATTCAAAAATGTTTCTTAATAAAATACAAATCAAAGCTATAATCAACATAATAAGTGCTGTGTTTCTTATACTTCTCTATCGTATAAATTATTGCTAAATATAAGTTTTTATACATTAAATTTTAACAGCTAAGCACCTTCTCAAAACGTTTTTCGTAGAAACATTTATATGTATATATATATATATATATATATATATATATATATATATATATATATATATATATATATATATATATATATATATATATATATATATATATATATATATATATATATATATATATATATATATATATATATATATATATATATATATATATATATATATATATATACAGCTAAGGAAATGGGAAGGAAAATTTATAAATGAATCAAGCTCACTTAATTTTAAGATCCTGATTAAGCATTTATATTCCAGCTTTAAATTATTTGTATGATAATTTACAATGAACTATGAATTTAGTGAGTATCTGCCACATGCAGGTGGTATGTAAGAATCTTCGATCAACTTACTGTGTTCAAAGGAATTGAGTTTTTCTGTTCTAGGAAATTTTGTTGAATACTCTACATTTGGTAAGACATCACAGGGCATCTTAATATTCAACCTACTTACAGTATAAATCTATAAGGAAACGTCTTCATTGTGAGCATCCGTTAGGGACTCGGAGCGATTCATCCAGAGTCTCCTCAGGATCAGCAGCTCAGGCGGAAACTACAGGAAGAACTTCCAGTCTCTGATAGCTCCTTTCTTTAAATATCCTTTTGCATCCTCGTCATCATGCCATCCTGAAACTTCTGGAACATTTCTCGTACGTCATTTCTGGACCACCTGCGTCTTGTCAAGTAGGTGATTTCCAACCATACGAGATTGTTAGAAAGGAGATGATCAAGGATTCAATAGGAACTCATAAAAGGATCATACAGTAGGTAATTCTGATTTACTACAGATGGATCGCATTTTTTGTGAAGCCCTTAATGATCCTTCTTGAACTATTTCCTACCTTTCCTATTATATCGTGAACCACTTCTCATGAATTTATACTCGTAACAGTGGCAGGAAACCCCATGGTCAATCAATCCAATTTACTGAGTAAATATCCATAAGGAGATGGGAAACACTTGGTGCTAGTCTTAACTTTAGAACTCTCTAAATAAGGTTTGATATTAATCTTTATTAAAATCTTTAATGGCATTCATATTCTCTAAATAAAGTCAAAATTACTTTTAATGTTCAGAAAAGCTTATAACTCATCATATCTCTTGGAAATATAACTTGTACTAAAAATATTCTGTGAATTAAACATCATAACAAATATTTAAATGCGGTATGTAAGTCTCTACCCTTATTCATATAACACTTTACTTACATAAGGGCTCATTTGTCATCATTGATAATCCTTGCTTTATGAAAATATGTCTCATTAAAATCTTTCTACTAAAGGAAACACACGTGGTTTGAAAGAAAAATATTCATGGATTCTTGTCTAGTTTTTGAAAATGTCCATGTCTAATTTGTTAAGAGTATCGTGGAGGAGTCATTATGAAAATAAGGAAATATCTAAATTCCTCAAATTTTGTCCCAAGAAGTGATAATTCAAAAAGAACAAAAAGTACATTTTACAAAAGGGGAAAGCTTTAGCTTAACAATAATTCATGAAAATACAATAAACTGTAAAAAGACCATATTTTGAATTCACTATATTTTAAAATTTGAGGAATGTTAGCAATTGAATCATTCCTTTCTTACATTTATTTTTCTTTGAGCGGTTTTTATATTGTTTTAAAATTACAAAAGCCATCATGTGTTGTCATAAATAATCTTCTGGATATCACAAACACAGATACACCAATACTAAGAGACAAATTTCCATCCATTCTTACAATTGTTTCATTGTAACTGATCGTGGAGAACATAATATCAATTAACAACTTATGGTAATATATTAGAAATATCCTCCAATGTTTCACTCATTTTCACACTTACAATTGGTTTATGAAAACAAAATGTAGAATAAAATGTAAACCAAAAACTAAAAATAATGAAATGCGAATGCTTGTGAATCATTGGGGATCAAATATATTAAGCGCTAAGAAAAAAAAAAGCAAACATAAAATAGGATATGTTCCTTACATTACAGAAGATAAAGTTTACTCTTTTCATGGAACTTTTTGTATGATCCGGAAACTAAGACAACTTTCCTAGAGAATTCATCAAACATTCATTCACAATAAAATTTAAACTCATTTCAGCTGATCAGAAGGAAATATGATTACACAATGTTCAAATGACTAATATTTGAAGATATAATTTCTTTGGCAAGCAACATACAACAGAAACGAAAACAAAGGAACATTTGCTTTAAAAAATTCATTTGTAATTTGCTCTTTTTCTATTATCAACACTCGGTGCAGATTAACAGTTGATATGATCGGAAAATACTTAATTATTATAAGAATATACTTTTTTCAAGAGGAATATTTAATTTTTCTCAGTTACTTCTAAATTTTCTAATTTATCTTACATTTTGTAACAGGTGTAAAAAGTAAATTCAAAAATTCGGAAAATGAAATTTCAATAATTGAATAAAAAAACCTAATTATTATTTTAGATTTTTTTAACGTTTTCTTTCAGGAGTCTTACATTGAATTATTAAATTTTTGGAAACGAAATTTACCTTTATATTTCTTTCCAATTTTCAGTTTTGAGAATGAAACAGCTCTCCTTTTAATTAAGAAAAGCAATTCTTTTCTCTCCACGCTTTTTGTAAATTTTGTAATTTTAAAAAGAGATTTCTAATTTTATATGTTTGTTTAAAAGTATCTTTTATACATATACTAATTCTGTATTAATTATTTGGACGTGAATATTTCTAGACAATCAATATTAAACAAAACTGGCAAAAGAATTATTATTATTATTTTGAATATAGAAAATTATTCCATACATTATTTGGCTTTTGCCATTCTGCACGTACATTTTTATGAAACTTAATAAAATAAATCCGTGATATTTATGTAAACAATGTAGTTTATAATGTGTAAAGTATTTACATAATAAATTAGTCTATATTCACGTAAATATTTTATACTTAGTAATTAAATAGGAAAACTGATGCACACATACATACTTCAATAAATATATTAATCCTAATTAAAAAAAAGATTCTAATATTTCAGAACTGTAATGAGTTTTATAATATTTGTGCATTTACACCGATATTATTTTTTTTCTTTCAAAAGCATTTTAAATTTCCTTGGGCTATTTCATAGGTTTCACAGCTAAAGTAGATTAGTAAGAAATACGATATTATGAATCTTATTTCTAATTGTGATTGGGAAACCTAATTTAGTAAATTTTGCTTTTATTCATATTATCTTTTTAATTCTGTGTATTTAAAATAAAATATTCAAATATGTATTTTGCATTCTCAAAGATTATAAATTTAGTGTAATTTTTAATGGATTTAAATCTAAAACCTTCGATGATTTTATCAAAATAGCTATAGAATAATCTTACATTTAAGTATCTGAAAATCCATTTAAAATACACGTGATTTTAAAACAATAATAATTTACACAAAAATATGTGTTTTGAATGAGTTTATTTGCACATTATATTAATTTCAATACTTAAGTTTAGCAGTCAGCTTAAGGGTTTTATTTTTACAAATAGGGAGTTAAAATTAAAAAATGTAATGAATTTTCTACAAAATTATTTTAAACATTTTATGAAATTATCATTACTGAAATAGCATTTGTACAACTATTTCTTTCTTTGAAAATTTTATTTTATACACTGAATAAAATATCTATTTTGAATGTAGTTTTCTTATAATGAATGGTTATCATGTAAGAAATGTATTATTTTTGTAAGCGTGATTTTTTTCTTAAACAACTTTTTAATTAGTTTGAAAGTAAACCAAATAGAAAAACTAGTTAACTTCTTGAACTACTTAATTTGTTTGATTAGACATGAAAAACATTTCTTTGAGAAATTCCTCAATTCTGGCGAGAATATTTTCTGTGAAACTCTTTTCATAATTTTTATTTTCCTACCAATATAATAAACAAAAATAGGTTATTCTACAAAAAGTCAAGAAAATATTGACAAATGAAGCTCACAGAATACAGAAAAATGAAATATTTATCAGATAATATAAATTAGAAGTGACTAAGTTGCACTTGAGAATGTTGTCAAAGTTAAAAAAAAAATAAATGTCTCCTTTTGAAATCACTAACACAAAAGTTTCCCCCGAAAGGCATTGTAATTTTGAATTTCTTGCAGACATAACTAGTATGATGAAAAATGTTGAAATGCCAAAAATACCAGGGCTTGAAAAAATATTTTGTTACAACAAAGATTTCTAAAGTTGAACGAAGATTCGGGAAAAGAAAATATTCAACATCTATTCTTTAAAAGAGTTGTTTTGCAAAACTTTTAAAATTTTCTTAACATATTGAAAACTGTTCTGATTTTCCTCAAGGCGAAAATCAATGTTTTGAATACCGACTTAATATTTCATATGTAATCATATATTGAAAGTAGAGGCAACAATATGCCTTTTTTTAACAACCAGAGATTTACATTTAAAAGAAAGTTTAAGAAAGAAAGTGTGAATGTAATGAACCTGCTATTTTCTATTTAATTCAGTATTTTTAAAAAGTTGGTATTCCTTCCCATGCATCAAGCTTTCTAACCAAAATTTTTGGCGTGAAAGATACCAATTAAACTATCGTAATTGATAGTTGTAACAAACTTTTCTTAAGAATTTAAAAATTATCAAATTACTGTTTAGAGCATAAGAATTTTCAGTTCATTTTGCAATTCTGTAATGGGTTGAAAAATGTGATAATTATAATAAATATATTTTTTTTATAATATTGACCTTAATCTTTGGTGACTTTATTGGTAATTTATCTGCACAGCTAAACTTAAAAAATAATCATTCCTTCAATAAAGGTAATTAAGTAGAATTTGATGTTTAGAATGTTTTGAAATTTACTCGTATCAAATAAAAATTGTAATACATATATTTAAGAGTATAGATACTACGATACTAAATACATACTGTTTCAAATGCAATGAACAATGATAAATTTACAAAATATTTTGGCTGCACAAGCAATTCTTTCTTTGGTTTCAAATATTTAGAATTTAGTTTTTACTTTAAATTTTTTATTTAATTTTTCGGGGTGTAAAATAGGTCTACCTACACATGATGTACTCTCGACAACGTCCTGTATAGCAATATTAACTATATTTTTGGCATGTCTTAGCTCTCCAAGACAATTTCTCAGGACCTATTCATGTGATCACGCAGGAAAATACGATACTACTTTGGAAGAAAATTCTTAGAGAAGACTGACCTTCTGGCTAAATATTCTCTTTGAATCTCGTCGAAAATTGAAGACACATAATAGTTTTGTACAGGAGGTTTGCGAGGTAATATCAGGCACATAATGGTTTTATACAGGTCTACACATAATGGTCTTATTACAAATAAGGTTTGCGAAGTAATCTCAAGTTTCGATCGCAATTTTCAGGCGGAATGGTTTTTGCCTCCAAATAATCTTTTTAGAAATAAGGTCTTCTCCATATATTTTGGATTTAAACAAGAGTTTCTTAAAGGTGACACAAGCAACACTGTTAAAGGCAGTTCCTTATACACACCAATCGAGCCTTTTGTAATTTGTTTTGCTGGTGAAATGGCTGTATTTCATTGAAGTTTTCTATAGCTACAACCACATCTAGGGTTCTTTTCAAATGTAGTTTTCTTATCAAACTCTAGATGACCTTTAAGTCATAGACTCGGAAAATAATTCCGTTGTAAACGACAGTTTCCAACGCACTTATGCCTTACAACATAGCTGCAAATTATGTAGAATGACATTTTTGGCTAGACATTTGAGGTCAAAAGTGATAAGTTTCAATATCTATTATGAATATTCCTAAGGATAAATAATTTCGCTTTTCTGTGCATATTATATTGATGGAAATTCAACAAAATCTAATACACTTTGTTCGCATTTCTGAACCAATAATTTTTAACTAAGGGTAATTTTTTTCTTCTAATTTAATTTATTTTTCTTTTTTCATATCAGTAACTGATTCTTTCAATGCATTTCAATTAGTTCTAATGATATCTTGCAAAAATTATTCAAAATAAAATTCTTAGTTTATTTAAAATGTTTTTCTTTTCCTTCAAAGTAATTTTAGCCTTATTTTACAGAATTTTAACACATTCAAAAAATTTTTTCTGTGACAGATATGCACCGGAAAATTAACTACACACGTATTTCAGGTCGCTAAAAAAAGTCCCTGGATATAAAACCTCACATTTAAATACACACATATGACTTACAATGTATAATTAATAAAATTTTCAAGCTAGTAATATGTTAATGTATGCTGTGTATTTATTTTAAATCATTATATATTATGTAAAATCTTTTATATATCGACAAGAACAAACATAGACTTTTGCAAACGAATCAATCTTTATATTTGTTTTGATTTGCAAGTATTACTTAATTTATGAAACAACAACTAGAGATTTTATGAAAATTATGTGGCATTATGCATCAGTATAAGAATCAATGACGATTAAACTTAGGAAACTAACGGAGTTAAAGTAACACTATAAAAAGTAGTGAAACATTAAAAGATTGAGACACCTTTTAAGAAATGGCACTGAATATACTTTGCACAAAACAGTATTAAAATAATACCATTCAGATAACTATCCTTAAAAGTCCTTTATTTACAGGTTAGATCCTAACAGAAAACACACCGTTGGCAATAATGATTTTGGTAGGTGATAATTGTGTTTTGTGCCAATCTTGATAACTCTATTTTGATACACCAAATATGTATACAAAAACAATTTCTGGAATTTTATTCTGGCTTGGCATTATTTTTCAGTTTGTCAGCAAATTTTAAGGTTCTTCTAGGATTTTAAATTTGTGTAATAAATTATTTGAAATTTTTAATTATTTATCTTTGAAAATAATCTATCGATACTTTTAGATTATTAAAGAAATTTATTGTATTAAAATTTATTACATTCGATTTATATCAGGAAACTGTTGACCCTGCATAGATGCAAATCATGAATATATCTAGATTTAATTTACAAAATTGTTTTACTCCAGAAAACTAATGCATATTTCCAAAAATTTTAAGTTACATCTAATTACTCTGCAATGAGAAAATTTGGAATAATACCATTTTTATGAATACTTTAAATTATTCATAAGTTGAAATTTTAGCAATATAATCGCTATCATTTTCTAGAATATGATGATAGGAAATGTGAATTATTAAAGAACTTCTACAAAATTTAATGGTACTTTATAAAAGCATCATTCTCAATATCCTTGAAAATATTTCATATCATTTTACATGAAAATTATCAGTGGTGCTTTATAACAGACCAAGAACAATACAGGGTTACAACTTTATCCTGTTAACAAAAAACTTTTGTATTAAACTAAAAACATGGAACTTATTTTCAAGAAACTAACTTTACTTAAGTAATCTGTTGCTTAGATGCAACACATTTAAAAATTTTCAAAATGGCCTCCTTGGGTACAGATACAGATCCTTAAGCATCGCGTAAGACTTTCTGCAATGGGCTGCAGTTTATCAAGCATTAATTTAGCCTATTCCTTCTTAAAAGTAGCATTTAGGCATTTCAAACTTCGATGGGGCTTAGAGCATACTCTTGATTGCATAATAGATCAAGCACTGTAGCCCATTGGGCTTAATTCAGGTGAATAGATAGCGTTTCCACAGGTATGAATTTATACCTGTATGTTTCAGGTACTTATTTAACATAGTTTGTACTATCATTTAACATAGTTTGTACTATTGTTTCAGGTACTTATTTAACATAGTTATTTAACGTAGTTTGCTTAATACTAGTCTTGCGTTGCTTTTGCTCTATGAAAAGGGGCAGAATCTTGTTCAAATGTAAAGAGGCTATTTTTTAAATGTTCTTGGGCCCAAGAAAGTAAAACCAAATGTAAAATTTCACATTGCAGTCTTGTTCATTTTGACGCCATGACTTATAAAAACCAGAGGAGTTTTTAAAGATTCAGAAATGCCTCCCCAAAGCATAACTGACCGTAGTTTTTGCCGACATTTTACTCTTGTAGAAGTTCCAGGATGTTCATATGACTAGATTATATGATTATTAAATTGTGGAAAATGTTTAATTCGTGAAGATGAAATGCTTCCATGCGTTTTCAACTTTCGAAGGAGAGTTCGACATCTTTGCAACCGTGTCCGCTTATTTTGCTAAGTTAGTTTCTGTACTTTTCAAAGTTTGTATGGCTTAAATACAAGTACTTCTTTTGCAATTTGTCTAATTGATTCTCGATTAAACACTATTTCTTTAGCTTTTTCTTATTGAGTTTCTTGGATTTCAGTTAATTCGCTTTTGATGATTTTAAGAATCTCATTTGTACTCACAGTTCTTTTTTTTTTCGGGTCTATCATCGTTATGGCAAAGCTCCAAGAATCGTTTCAAAATACTTGATATCGTTTGTCTGTGAATATTTATTTTTCTGGCAATCTGAAAATGCTTTAATCCAGCCTCAAATAAAGCATTTATTTTTTGTCGTTGGTTTGGTAATTTATTTCAAGCAAGAAATAAAAACTACCTGTTTGTTTTACTAATATTAAGATATCCTAAGCAAATGAAATTATTATAAAAAGTGATGAACATGAATTGAATCAATCAAAAGCAAAACAATTTTGTGAAAAGTATAAAGTTGTCACCTTGTATAAGGTGATTATTTTCATCGCTGAAATAATTTCTTGCCAAATCTAAGGCTATTTCATACCTTATGAATTTTTAGGAAAAAAAATAAAAATTATCTTTCGAAAATATGCTTACATTAAAGTAAAATTAGTTTAATCTGAAATTAAAATTATTAATGAAACTAAAGAGGTACATGTTTCAAAATTTTACAGTAATAATGACATCCTTTTAAAAGTTATGTAAATTTTGGATACGTAAAATAAACATATCGTTAATTAAAATGTAGTTTTTGATGTCGCGAAGTGTTTTTGATGATTGATTTTTAATAATTTCCATAAAAAATGTAATACCGGAGGAAATTTTCAGAATTATAGACTTTTCAGTAGAACTTCAATAATAAAAATCCTTTTTTAGAATTTAAGAATAATAAATTAGATTGAATAAGAGAAAAAAACGACAGAAAATGAAATAATAAAAAAAAAAAAAAAAAAAAAAAGTAAGAGATGGGAGGAGGCGAATATTAGAAAGATGTGTCACTTGAGGAATTCAAAAACATTCTCTTGAAAATTACAGGATGTTCAGAGGTTAGTGCTGAAGCTAAAACGGAGTGAATTATGGGTTGAAACATCATCTAGTGAATAATTTGGCGGCATTTAAACTGCTTTGAAGTGGATAAATCAGCTGTCTGAGTGTGACCATATGCAAATTCTCACTATCGAACAGATAGCTGCCCGAGATTGATGAAATTTCTGAACTGACCGAGATGTTTAGCAAGAAATGACTTTCATTTACAGCACTGTACTTACATACTTTATTAGTGTACAGCACTTGGAAATACCTTAACATGTAAAGGTATTTCATTTTCATTTAATTGATTAAAAATTATTTTTATTTAAAAAGTTTTAGTAGTTTAAGTTTTTTTCTCCCATTTTTAAAGTACACGATTAATTAAAAAAATAGACTCTTCTTTATAATAAAAAAATAATTTTACAAATATTTGATTAACCGAGTGGCGTCTGGTTACAATTGATTCGGATAATTAGAGCTCTACTGTAATTTATTTCATTATATATTTTATCAAGAAATATTATAAGATTATTGCCACTGAATAGTTGCAGAATTTCAAAGATTAAGCATAAGATGGTTTATAAAAATAGAGAAAGCAATGTGTTAACAAGAATGAAAAATTAAACATATTTTCCTACACATTATCATCCTGTGTTTTTTATTTAACATAGTTTAACACAATTATACCTTGAAATATCGCTCACCACAAACTTTAAAATATACTTAAAATTTAAGTCAGTTAAAACCGCACTCACTAAGAACCAGTGATAAGACTCAACGTAAGGTCTCTGTTCGACAGCAATAAATGTTAAAAATTAGAGAGGAATGTTACGTTTTTGCCTTCTGCATGAACGTTTGTCATGGTGGGTTTAATGGAATTCTTCAGATTTTCACGCTTAAAAAACCTGAATATGCTATTGTTTATACGAAAATTCTTTCCCTTAGGCAGTTAACATTATTGATATTAATAGGCTTTTAACAGCCTTCAACCTTTAAGCTGTTGATTACCCAGCTTAATACTTGAAGTGATATCATAAATGAAGAAACATAATAAAAATATTAAAATCGAATATTATTAAGGTAAGTATTTACAATAATTTACATTAAAAATACATATAGTGAATATTTACATGTTTCTTTAAACAAAAGCAATAAAAAGTCTCCACAAAAATTAAATGTATTACTTTAGTTTTTATAAAATTATTAAATATTTCAGCAAAAATATTTTAAAAAGTTAAAATAACCTTGTACTTATTTAATTTTTATTATCATCAACAAAAGTTTTTTTTTCAATATTTGGAAAAAAAAAAATATTTTAAAATTTTTATTATTCATACGAAAATAAATTGTCATTGTGATATTAAAAAAATAATTTTACTCCAAATTGTTTTATTACAGACGTATAAGCTTTTTTTTATAAAAAAATGGAGTGTTGTTCGATTTAATATTCTAGATTTAAGCACTTATCAAAATCATTTGAGCAATTAAGAAGATTAAATTTTCCTAGATATAGATTATTAAATTAGTGAATAAGGTGAATAAAAATTTAAGTAATACTGTAATATTTCACAATTTTCTTAGTTTTGCTTAATATTAGTATAATATAATTTAAGTTAACTTATGTAAATTTAAAATGATTGTATACGCAAATGAATCGATTCAATTATCAATATCAAATAATAAGGTGTATAATATACTGAATTTTAAATATTATTTCGTATTTGTTTCTAAATAATGGAAGTTCAAAGAATTTAGATGAAATATATTTTTGAAATTCAGAACACAATTAAAATTTAATTAGTTGGTAAAGGAGTTTCAATATATTTTGTTAAACATTTATAAGAAAGAAAATTATTCTCTGCTTAAAACCTACATTTATTACAAATTATAATTAACAGTGCTGTAGGCAATTAATTAGTAACTTATCATTAAAACGCTATTTAAATTTCGTTAAAAAACAAGTAGTATCCGCATATAGATTTTGGTTTATTAATTAGCAATATGTTGATTGCAAGGCTTGTCAAATAATGAAATTTATTAAATAAAATCATAACCATCTCATTCTCATAATAAATATTTTGTGATATTATCATTGAATGAAATATAAAAGGACAGCTAGAATTAAAGAGGAGGATTATTTGATAAAATTAAGAAACTTAACTTTCAATAACTGTATGATTGTTATAATATCATTTTATGATGATAAAATAATCCTACCATCATTGAAAGTTACGTTCTTTAATCTAAACCGAGAGAATTTCCCTTGACTGTATATCATTAATAGTCATTTTAGAAGAAAACTGTTAAAGGAGATTAATTTTTCTATTTTTGAAAGAGAATTAGATGATTTAAGAAAGCATACTTTCTAATGAAAAAGAAGTATCAGAAACTATATATTCTATACTTATAAGCTTAAAATTTGTGAAAATATATTTGAAAATTTCTGTTTATTAAAATCATAACTTATTCCTCCCCACTGTTAATAAAGTGTCCTGCAACTAATATGGAAACTAAACTGAATTAGCAAATTCCTACACAAAAGAATTCTAAATAATATAAAGAACTTAAAACTACATTAAAGTATTTCAAATATAAAATATTGAATTATAAGTTGAATTCGGTATGTTTAATTAGTTCGATTTCTATTCAAAAAATTAAAAGGTAGTTCAAAATTGGAATACATATTTAAAATTAATGTTTATCATTTTCTTCCAATTCTAATATTAAAAAGAATACCTCCGAAATTTTTATTTGGTTTTGAACAAAAAATGATCCATCCCTATTTACAGAATTACTTCTCTATGAAAAAGAAATAAAAATGCTGAAAATATAAAACGTTAAAAAATTTCAGCATTAGTTTACCCATTAGTAAATTAGAACTTGAAAGTTGAAAAGTTTGACATATTACATTAATGTAAAATATTTCATTAATGCTCAAATATATGAAGTTTGATCTAACGAAGAATGAAAACATTTAAAAACATAAGAGAAAACACATTTAGGCAACAAAGAAAATCTAATATAATAGAAATAACGTTAAGCAGCATACCAAAAGTTAACAGATGAGTAGTTTGAGAATTTCCCAAACTTAAAACAGTACAGAAAATCAGACTGAAATATTTTGATTTTGGAATGTCTGATGTTATCATTATGTTTTGAAAAAGACCCTGGAATTGTTACTTTTCAGCCTATTATGTGCTTGGCATCGGGTATGAGAAAAAATCTTGAATTATCCTATTTTTCCCCAATGATGCACAGTCCGATATATATTTTGATAGCACCATTTTAATGGCATCAATGTAAATTGAATAGACAAATTAGTATGAATTATTTCAAGCATGTGTATGAATTTTATTACATTTTGTAATAGTTTGCTCATATAGTGGCAAATGTAATAATACTAATGATTCGTGCAACCAAAGTTCTATTTCCGTGCAATTCAAAATATTTATCAGCTGCTCTTAAGTGTACCTCTTATAACACAGTTGAAAGTTTATTTCAAATGACATATTTACAAACTCAATTCTTAAAACTAAAATATTATTTGTATTTAAATAATATATTTGCATAAAATTATCTACCTCTATCAAAAAATCGCTTTTATTTGAAAATAAATTATCTATCTAAATTAAACATTTTTCTATATGTGTTTAACTTTTAAAAATGAGTGTAAAATTTATGTAAAACGTTCATTTCATATAATGCGTAAATTTCAACAATCAATTAAATTAAGAAAATGCAAAGTTTGTCCTTTAAAGGAGCTGTTTTTGATAAATTAAATTAATATTATAATTTTTAAAAAATTATCCATATTTTTATTTTATAATAATATTACCTTCTTTTATAATTACATTTCCTTCTACTTCTCACTTTGTCACAGAACGAAAAATCATTTTAAACAAATAATCAATTTTGTTAACTTTTAAATCAAGCAAAGTAAGATTTTTAGGCGCAGTTAATTATTTTGATGCACAAACTCTATTTATAAAACAGATTACACAAATGCTTTGAAGCAATTATTGGTACAGAAGCCTAGTTAAAACGTTGCAATTATATCCATTAAAATTGTACAGTATTCATCACAAATGAAAATAAAGAACTAGTAAATTACATTACGAATTTCATCACCTTAAGAAAATGGAAAAGGAATAAAACTTACTTTAGTATTGAATAATGATTCTTTCTCATTTCAAAAGCCTAGAGAGAGAATTAAGAAATAAAGCATTTAAGAGTTTTTAGTTTAATATACTTCATTATAAATTAGATTTTAAATAGTTGTAATGCTATTTTAAATATGATGATATCATAAAATAAAGGAACACAGGTCTACAGCATATAATGTTGGTTACATACATATATATATATATATATATATATATGTATATATATACATACATACATAATATATATATATACATACATACATAATTTCAATTAATCTTTTTTTTATTTTAAAAAGACTAACAATTTTAATTTTGATGTACATCATTCAAAATTATATAAATGTTTATTAAAATTCAAAATTCTAATAATTTTTTCGCAGAGAATGAAGTTTATAATAACCTTTTTTTATTAGTTTATTATGAAACTATTAAAATCTTTAGGTGAATAAATAGAAAAATTATATTATAAATCATAAATAAAATCCCTTTTTTTGTTTACAATTAAAGTAAAAGCTATAACTGAGAAAATCCAATTGCAGAAATATTATTTTACCTAAACATCAGAAAATTATGATGTTAAATATGTTTATTCGAATTAAAAATATATATAGAAAATATTGATTGCTCTCTGTTATTATAAACTGAAATAAAATAGGAAATTATGATAATGAACTTTAACTTCTTTTAAAAATAAAGATGTGATTTAATGGTGAGTCTATAATTCATGTTACTTTAACTGTTCATCTATTCTTATTGAGTAAAATATGAATTACTTGTCTTATATTATATAGGAGTTCTTCAAAATTAATTTTATTGTTTTCTTATCAATTATTTACTGCATAAGCTCCTTGGTGTTAAATTCCAAAACTTGAATTGTCAATATTTCATTTACTTGCTTTATCATTAACAGTGTTTTGATTATTTGATTGAAAAAATTTGTAATATTTAACTCCCTTAGATGTTGTCATTAATAAAATGCGAAACAGTTTTTTTCATTGTTGTTTGGCACAAATTTAAAACGCTAAATTTTGAAAATATTAATATTTAATCTGTTACATTTTAGTTTTCTACTTTTACAGAGAATGTTTATATGCTGACCGATCTGGATTTATAAATTATCTCTATGAATAATTTATATGACATTTTTATATGACATAGAAACCTTAAATGTTGTAAGTATACTTTGAAATAGTTTTATCCACTTCTATAATTTAACTAAAATAGCTAAGTAAAAGTTTAAAAAAAAGTAATGTATTCATATAATATATTTAGTTAAAAAAAATTATTATTTAAGATTCCCACTGCTTAATGAAATGCTCCTAATCTAAATTTTTGCAACATCTCTATTTAATTTTATAGCATATTTTTACTTAAAATAGTTTTAAAATGATCAGGATTATTTTTTAAGATATTAGCTTAATATTTTCCTGAAGATTCTTGCTTTTACTTTTGACTGATGGATATAAGTATTTTAAATGGTCAAGTAGGATTATTTTGTTTTTTCTTATCCTATGTGATTTATGTAATGGGGTTAAACAAACCTTTTTCTCTTTTCTTTGTGATTTATTCAGTTTTTGTTCGATATTCGAGGATATTCTACTTAAGCTGTCATGTTGCATTTATACTCAATATCTGCTCAGTCCTTTCCCTCTGGATAAAAATTTATTCTTTTCTATGGCTAGAGATTTTTATGGAATTCGCTCTATAGAAAGATCTAAGGCAATAACGGGTATGAGAGATGAACAAATCTCACATATATGACTGGTGATATATATATGGTGTTGTAATTAGACTTCCGTGTTCAAAAAATCCTTTATTGTATAAGGATTCATATCTATTTCACTTATACAGTATAATTGGCTGACATAACATAATTATTGTTTTTTATATTATTATGCTTTATTGCTCTAAATAAGGTAGAAAATATTCGTATGTTTGTAAACTATTACGTACATATTTAGTAGCTTTTTGATGTTCCTCATAAAAGAGTAACAAATAATTTTAGATTTGGGTTTACTAAAGCCTCCAGAAAGTCAATATTGCTATTGTCCTCATATCAGTTCTTGTTAATCCTTCTAACTTGTCATCCTTCAAGTTCTTAATAAGGGAGAAATAATCTTCTCTTTTGTAACAACAAATATGCCTATTTTTCGTGATTGTTTTTGTTTCCGTTTAAGGAAATCGATCAAAAACATTGCTATTTTCACCACATGTTTCAATCAGAAATTTTACAAGTACGTGATAAATCATAAGTCTATAATAGAGATGAAAACAATCATATTTGCTCAAATTGACATAATGATATACGATGTCTCCTTAAAATATATATTTTTAAATAAATCATTAAGAAAAATCCAAGACACTGTAAATATTTTTAAAATTTTTTCCCACCGAATAAGTAATATGTTTTTCTACAAGATTTACAATTTTTTTTTATTATTTAGGATATTAATTACTATTATCTCAATTCTACTTGATGGATTTCATTAATTTATCAATGCCTTAACATAAAATAATCATGTTAAATTTCATGTTAAAAAATAATGTAATGTTCAAAATTAATCATGTTCATTTCTATAAATGACATACATGCAGTTGTATCTAGATGTCTCGTATAACTCTAACTGTTTGAACTTAAAAATTCCTCTAGATTGTACTATAATATTCATATTACAAATCAGAGAACTCATAGCTTTATTTTGTATAAACAAAATGAGAATTTATGTCTTTCACACCTTTAGATGAAAAATATTCAACAGTTTTGAGTTCGAAATTTTTCTTTTAATGATTCTTTTCCTTTTTCTGAATTATTTATAAAGTGTAATCACATTTTATAAAAAAATACATTTTACAATCATATTAAGCACATAATTAATCTCGGCAATAGTGGTTAATCTTCCCTGAGTTTAAATAAATATATTTAACACTAGTTTAAAGTTTCTAAAGCCGGATGGTTTAATGGTTGCGCTCTGCACTTATAAGGTAGGTGGGTCAATTATCAGCGTACCAAAAGATTGGGAACTAAACATTGGAGGATTTTCATTATCTAGACCATGTAATAAGGACAGTATGCTTTGCACCCGGTTGGCCCTCGGTCAAGAAAGCAGATATGGGCTTTAGAGGCCTTCTCCTCCATGGGGCGGTCGATTGAAACTTCGATGGCAGTTTATGCAGCGAATATAATGGAGAGAAACTTACAATTCAACTTATGACAGGAATATATATCTTTATTTATTCTTCTGTGCAATAGTAAATTTAGATGCATACATGTTGAAAGTGTGATTAATATTCTGTAAAAAAATATTTAATTTGGCAAATAAATTATAAATACTTTATTTATTAAAAGTTATGACTATGGAATAAATGTTGCAAAAAGACTTAATTAAAAATTTTGCAATCATTGATACGATATTCTATATTATATATCATTATACAACTATATATATATATATATATATATATATATATATATATATATATATATATATATAACTTAAAAGTTTTTCATAGCTATAAGAGAGCAGTCTAGTTGGATACAAGATATTTGTGTAATTGCCATTAAATAAATTAATGTAGGCTTAGTTTGCTCCTTACTTGTGTTATTAGGCCTTCATATAATTTAAGATGTTATGTTTTGAATTAGTTGCTTAATCAAGTTGCAATATCAAAATGGTTTTCTTAAACAATAGACTTTTTCATGTTGAAAATTATTTCATTTAGATATTTTCAAACAGACCTTGGTAAAACAATTTATAATGGTTCTTCTATGTTATTTTGCTTAAAATTCCTGTTCAAAAATGTGATTTTACATAGTAGCTAATCTTTTTAAAATTCATTTTAAAGACATATTCTATTATTAAAATAAAACACAGTTGAGAGTAAAAAAAAATAAATTATAACTGTTTTAGAAGAAGACTACAACCATGTGAGATACTTCTTTTATTTTTCATATTCTATGATAATTTGGAATAAGTTTTATGGAATCTTATTATGTCCATCGATATGAAAAATTTATATTCTTAAAAGGATAAGAAATTTTTAAATAACGTTTTGCCTTTTTATATGAGAAAATATTACCGCAGAAATCAATTCTTAGATAATATATTTGATTTTGCTTTAAAATTAAAGACTTTAAAAATATGAGATGATGATTGAATGATAAGAATCGTATTTCTATTTAACATCTTCTGTTCACACTACCCACTTTTGATTTGCATTGTTGTATCTATTTAGAATCACTTTAAGCTGTAGAAGCATGCAATTTTGACAAAAAGAAATATATACTGATATTTCAAATAGTAACGTAAAACTGCAATTACAATGATTGATCTTGTTTACAAAATGTAAAGGAAATAAATTTCCTTACTTGGAAAATCAAAAAATGTAATAATTATTAAAATAGCATAAGGAATTGAAAGTATGAAATTCAAACTGCTTGTAAGAAGAAAATGTATTAAAGTAAATTCATCACATCTAGTATTTACCATCAAATATTGGAAAAGTTTCGAAGACTTCTTATACGTGCTTTAGTCTTCCATCAGAAGTTATTTCCCTCGAGATACAAAATGATAACAGTTCTTCTGTTTAAAGTGATTGGAACAATTTGAAAGCGATGATTTTAATTCGAATCAAGAAATTGAGATTTGCTTCTTCCGTGACTTTGAATAGTTTTGTAGTCTGATTTTTAGATTTTTAATTTGTGAAATATATTCTATATTTATAATTTATTGTCAAATAATAGTTATTAGCAAATAAAGTAATAAGCATATCAAATGCAATTAATATACTTTATGATGCTTTATATATTTAGACACCTCTTTTTTATTAAATTTTTAAATATTGCAATATTTTTTCTGTTCTTTGTTATCAATGAATTTACTAATCATAACTTTTGCATTTTCCCCTGAATTTTTATTTTATTTAAAAATTGCAAATAAGTAAATAACGAAATTTATACTTACTTAATTAAACTAAATTAAAAACTATTTTGAGTACTGAATAAATGATAATTTTACTTTAGCTCATAACGTATTACATACGACAGATATCTAAATATCTAAATTTAAAATTAGGAAAAGTTTCCTTTCACCCATTTTTTATTATATAGTACCTTATTATGAAGTTACTTTTCTTTGGATGATTAATGTCAAATAAATCTGCTATAACATATATTATCACATATTCACGATTTTTTTAAAAATCAGACATTGTGCATATGCATCAAACATTTTTTTTAAAATATATTTCATTATTTTGTAATAGTTTATAATTTTTTATACTGAAATTAGAAATTAAAAAGAGTACATCTTTTACTAATAGAATATAATAGACAAAAAAGTAAAATATGGAATAAATTTTAAACATTAAAATATATTGCGAAATAATAAAAATAAAATTACGAACTAATATATGGTGTTGACTTGCTCAGAGGTGTTGAATAAATTGATAAAAAATATATATTTTTTGCAAAAGCAAAGGTCAGAAACCTAACAGTTTTTTTTTTAATTAAAGAATGTGCAAGAGAAACTTCAATCAGAAACTGCTACAGGAATAATATTGAGCGCAAAGCAGAAAATCACTTTTGTGGTTACTTTATTAAATTAGTTTGCCAACACAAGATATTTTTCTGAATTTATATTTTGATTGTATATCTTCTATCTTATATATTTTGGGTTATTCATTTTTTTATTTTACTTTTTGGTTTGTTTATCTTTTATTTTATATATTCTATTATTTTATTTTATATTTTCTGTCTTATTTAAAATTTTGTATTGCTATGGCTTTGTGGGTAACGGCTGTTTTTCCTCATGCATTACAGATAAGACACATTGTATTGACTGATGAAGATGGTTATGTTGGCAATTTATTCCATTTTAGCATACTAAATCGACTTTAAATGTTGATATTTTATTCTTTCATTTTTTTTGTCTATTAAATTGCATCATTATAAGATGTCTGAATTTCGATACTTGATTTCCCTTAAGATGCTTACGATATATTTCCTTTAATAGGTTCTTGTGCTGGGTAAATTATTATTTCCTTAATTATTATTTTGTATGCTGTAATCTTGTGTAAATTGGGATATTTAAAAATTTTCTAATAATAAAGGCTAAAACTATTTTTAGATAACTTTAACTTGCTTTTCATTATAATAAAAAAACTTCTTTTTTTTTTAACTTTTATATAAAATACTCAAAATTATTTTTTTTCTTCTTTTTTGTCACTTAACGGTTCAAAAATAAATTCTTCCCATAACATTTATAAACCTTATGAAAACTTTATGATGAATATTTTATACTATAATATGCATAATTCGGTAGAATCAGTTATGTCATATGTATTAATGCAGTAGAAATCTAATTAATATTTAATGTATTTATAAAGAAATTAGCTTTATTGATATACAGACGTTATTCTTTACTGATATAATTTTTGTCATAACTTATAATAACATTAATTTAATAAATTGTACATAATAAATGGAGCCTTAGAGATAAAGTGACAACAGCCTTGTTTATGCTTCATGAGAATATTTTCATATGTTTTGCATTTTATACTATTAAGCATGATACATTGGGATGAGTTAAGAAATGTGTGATTATTCAAGGAAATGTTAATTTATTATTCCTTTTATTTAGTATAAATTAATTTTATATAATTATTTTTTCTATATTGTTCAACTAAAGGTATTTTAAAACATGTTAATAATTGTTATTTGCAATATAATTTCCTTTGATATAAAAACTTCAAAAGGCAGTTTAGGAGAATAAAAACGATATGAAGAGATTATCTTGACAGCTGTTTTAGGATTTTAATTTGAATATGACATAATGAAATATATAATTAAAATGTATATTTAGCTTACTAAAATTAATAAAATATTTTTCTATAATGATATTTGATGCTTAAAAATAAATGCTTTATTTATCTATAATATAATTATAATAACAAATGCCGTCACTTGAAGTGATTTTATAACAATGTGTTTTATTATTCTTTTTAATAAAATTTTTCCAACATTGAAAATTAATAATTTGCAGCTTTAATCTTGCTTAATAATGTTCATCTAATTATTCATGGGTAAATGGTAATTTTTACACACGAGTAAAAAGTTTGAATTCATAAATTGAAAGATTCAAAACGTTGAGAAACTCTGTTAAAACTATATCATTCTTTTTTTTTCTTAAATATTCAAATATTCATGATATTAAAACACTTATACAAGTTTCCCTAGCATACTTGCATGAGCAGAGGAGTTAAACCTAAGTAATTTAATCATTGAACTAACAATAAAAAATTTCATTTTCTGCAATTGCCAATACGTTTTTGGAGTGGAACTAAGAAGTTAACTATAAGCCACTCAATAACGAAATGAAAAAATTGTAAAAATTTTCATGATGTTACATGATGGTTATGAGCCCTAACAAAAACTAATTGATCTCAAAATATTTTACGTATATAATCCTAAAGAAAAATGTACTTGATTCTTATAAGAATGTAATCAAATATACCAAAAGACTTAATAGCAAGAACTTACCTATAGAAAGATTACCAGGGATGTTATCCTTATATGTATGATTAAATCATGAAATAGTAAAATAAATAATTAAAAAAGTGTCATTTATGAAAATACATTGGTAAAGAGCAAGAAACGCTTTCAAATCAAAGATTGTAAGCAGATGGTTTGTAGAGATAAACAAAAATTCAATTCATATTTGGAACTTATGGCTAACACTATTATCTAAAGGGTCCCAGAATCTATTTCCGATATCAAATTCAACAATGAAAAACGAATTAAATCATCAATAGTCTGCGAAGTCTTCAACCCTGATTCCTTTATCCTCCTCTTTAATGTTGTGGAACTACAGATAAAAATGCTTACGAAAACAGTTTAGGTTATCACATGATGTTTACTGCTTGTAAAAAGCTATTTCGTGAATTGGTATTTCTATAGAGTGAAAATCCAAAATTATAAAAAATAGCTTGTATTTGAAAAAATTAAAATTTTGAACTGGCTGAGATAATATTCCTGATATTAATCTAATAGCCTTTTTTTAAACACATCGGCAAAAAAATTGGAAAATGTAAACAAGCTAAGAAGGCTAAATTCTGTTGAAAGCTTCATTAGTAATGAATAAAAAATATCCCTATGTCATTAAGAGAGAGTCTTGTTAAATTCAGACTGAGATGACTTGTTGTTATTTTCGAAGCAAATAGAAAAGCAATTAAATAATTATAATTTCATATTTTAAATGAATAAATGAAAAAAAATATCGTAAAAAAACTAAGATGATTGGTTTCAATGAAAATCAAGAATAACAGGGTATTATTTGTATAAAATGTTAAAAAACAAACATTTATTACCAAAAAACATCTATAAGTTAATGTATGCGTATATAATATCACACACCTCTAAAAAGAATCATTAAATATAATGAAAGAACTATATTTAGTCAATTTCTTTAAAGATCATGTTAAATTAATGGGATTAGACAAAGGCTTATAAATTGGCTAAATATATTTAGACGAACTATTTATTTACATTGCAAATATTTTCCCCACAAATTTAATCACCTTTTTATAATTGCATCAGCAAATATTCAAATTGCTTATCAAGATCCAATTTTATTGTCTATGAATAAGAGCATTATTATTTAATAATAATAATGCTCTTATTCTTAGCAGCATATTTCCAAGTAAGATTTAAACTAACAGGTTGAAAAATTAAAATCATGTTTCTCATTATGTTCAACGACTTATTTATATAATTTAATGAAAATAAATTATTGTTTCAAATTAAAAATATTAAATGGAATTAAAATCATTATGTTTGCCATTTATATAACTTCATTTAAGTTAAGTTATAAAAACTTAAAAAGTTAAGTTGCATTTAAATTAAAATGTAAAAGTGGACATATAATAAAAATATTAAAATGGTCAAAAAATGTTTTTTCATCCAAGAGCATTTCTTTCTAAGAAAACTCCTATATCTGAGTATGGAATTTTCTTCATTTTTACAATATTTTTTTAAAAATCCTTCAAAAATTCTAATGATAATTGAATAAACGTATGTCATCATACAAACTAGGTTCTTGTAAAGTTGCATTATCATAGACACATACCAATTATATCTAAAAATGAATGGAAAGGGAAATTAAATTATTTTTCATAACTGAAAATTGTGTAAAACTGAAAAACAAATCAGGAACCACATTAAGATTTTAAATATTTTAAATACAAAATTATTTAAGTTAATATAAATAATGCGATTTTTACAACAACTGTTCTGCATTTATCACAATGAGATTGTAAGATGGTGGCGTGTAAATAGCTTTAATATATTACTCAAAACTTTAATAATTATTTTTAAGATATTAATGTTACACTGAAATATATATACATACATATATATATATATATATATATATATATATATATATATATATATATATATATATATATATATATATATATATATATATATATATATATATATATATACAAAATATATAAATTGAAAATATTTGTTAGAAAACAAGCACATTCTATAATGAATAATTTATTGTAATTATTTTTTCCTTTACTAAATAGTTTAATAATTCTTCTAAATAATTTCATAATGCATTTTTCTTTTTCAAGATACAAAATACTAATGTAACAAATACCATATTGTATACATATTTGAAACTAAATATCTAGATAGTTTATTTAATGTCTCGTCTTCCTTTTCTACTTCACATTTTAATTACTTAAGAATATTAAAGGTCTTACAATATTATACTTATTAGTGAGTCGTTATTGACGTAATATTTTAAAAATATTTAGATAAAATTTCTATGTTTATTTATCCCTATGCCTTTAAACAAAATATAAATATCAAAAGTAAAAGTAAAAATTATGCATTTATTAACTGCTCAAGTCTTTGGTTTTAAAGATTTATAATTTATCACTTTTCATAGTTTTGAACATAAAAATAATAAAATCGCTTAAAAAATTGATTTACATATTTTATAAATATTAAGTTTTAAATTATATCATATTTTTTTAAGAAAAATATAAAGCGGAACACAGGATTTCTAAAATACCAATTTTAAAGTATTATTTTTTTAAATATTGAAGAAAAAAATATGATTATATACTTATATTTTATACATATCACATTTTAAATCAACTCTTATTACGAATAAATATTTAGACACAACAAAATTGATAAATTTAATTTTAGCGTCTTGTTACGTTAGTTAAGTACTTAAGATACTACATACTTTTCTGAAAACTTTCTTGATATCAGAAAAAAAACGTGGGATTATGGTTTAAAATTAAAGCATTTGTTATGAATAGTTATCAAAAATGTGTAAAGAGAAACAACACAGTTCTAGTAAACATAAAGTAATTTTTGCTATTCCATCTACAAATTATTATTGTAATAACAAAATAAAGATTTTAGCAAGAAAGCTTGGTTCAATATTTTAATTGGTATGTATATATATATATATATATATATATATATTGATAAATCTTAAGTAAAGATCTTCCAAACTTTGAGTAATATGCTATGCAACATTTACTATTTCATTGAATTTTATTCCCAGATGATTTCTTTCGCGTCTGTCTACCTGGAAAAATCTTTCAGTTAATAGTGCCATTTTGTTTTCCAACATAGTTGTTTTGAGAAAATCAATAAAGATAGGAACATATAGCCATCAAGGGATTTCATCTATATTTTATCGAGAATAACCAGCCATATGGTTTAGCAGATATAAAGAAAATAAGAACACGTTTCCAACAATGTATCATGTGCTTTAAGGAAGATAACATTTTTTTTCTGAAAAAATGATTAAAAATGACTAAAGCATGTAAATATTGAATAGCTGATATGAAATATAATTGTTCCAATATTATTCTATTCTGCCAATATTATTTTATTGCTCATGAATTGATTTATATCAGAAAACAATTTTTACATCGATTTTATAATGACAAATATTTCAAGAGCCGCATTTATAATAATTATATAAGCTAAGCAACTGATTAATATTTTTATAATTTCTAAAAGAACAATGTAAGTTTTAAAATGTATCTACTGTAAAATTGAAATTCGTGTTTTTATCGCTCACATAAAACTATTGATATTATCAATATACCAACAGCAGAGTTTGTAATTATTTTTTAAATATTAAGGAAAAATATATTTACAGTATATGATAAGATCATGATTCAAGAAATAGAAGAATGCAACAGAATGTTTACAAAGGTGAACTCAGACTTCATTGAACGTATTAAAAAAAATGTTGAAATATTTCCAATCTTGTCTATCAAAGTAATCAACACTAAATGTAAAATGCATTTAATGTTTACTACTTTGATAGACAAGCTTGTGTTTCTAAATTTTAACTTTAGAAAGATGAATTAGCAAGCATGTAGTAATTAGATTTATATCTTAAATTAAACTAATTTGATTCAATTAACATCCTTAAGCTCAAAATTGTTCTCAAGTCTCTCGTTTTTGTAAATTGCTCTCACAAAATTAGTAATCAAAACATTTAAGAATTTTTTTATTCAATAATGTTATCTTCTTTATTTTGATAAATCATTTTTAATATTTATGTTAAAGTAATTTTTGGAAAAATTGTAATTTAATAATAAAAAATTACTTATAAAGTGTATTCGTCTTTCATATGAAAATGTTCCATTACATATTACAAATGAAGTTCAATGTTATTTAAGAATGTTTAAATATTTACTAAAACATTAATTATATCTTTCTATTCGTATATAATTATACTTTCACACATTTTGCTGCATTCTATGCTCAATTCACCAATTATAAAGTGTTTAAAGAAGTAAAAAAATCATAATTAACTAAATTTGGATTAAATTCGATGAATAATACATATTATAGATTTAAAATTTCAAAAACAGATATAAATAGCAAAATTAAAATGTGTTATTTTTGGTAACTTAAACTTCATAATTTAAGCATTATTTCTAAAATTTCGTTCTTAAATCTCTATAGTAAATTTTCTTTATGTAAGCAGTATGCACTAACCACGTGCTTAGAAATAAATGTAACAATTAGATGCAGTAATGATAATATAAATTTTTTTGTCATTATAATTGTTATATTCTAATTCTAAGCATAAATTCTTATATCGTGTGTTAGAATTAAAATCTAGCAATATTTTTCTTATATTGTATCCGCATTAATATTTTTCAAGTATGGGTAATGAATGCTGTTACCGATTTAAAATATTCTTACATGTTTCCTTTCGATTAACATATAATTTTTTTGAATCATGCATCCCAACACAAAATTACATTATATCCCACAGAATGTAATGAAATATATATTAAAGTACAATATCAATTTCACAATTATATTTAATTAACATACATATTTTTTACAAATGAAAGAGGTAGGTGGTTAACAGACATAAATAAGCTAGAAGAGAAAAAAGGAGACTTTATGAAATATAAAAACCATTATTGTTTGTAGTCGAGAATTTTGAATAACTGCTAGATAAGATGTATATACTTCAAAATCAAATATAATTTTTAGGAAGTTACATGAGACTTAAATAAATTTTATTAGCTTCTGAGCAAGATTACAAATGTTAACAGTTGAAAGGTACAATGAAGAATTCATAAATCATAGATTACATTAAGTGAAAATTTTTTCCAGGATCCTTCCAATAGCGATATTCTTTTTCCTGTATTTTCAAAATAAAATTAGCTTTGTGAATGGTTATAGCTATCATAATTAATATTAAATTAATTAATTACGATAGTTTGATGCTCATTATAAACATAGAATAACATAACCTTAGTTAAGAAACCAAGAATTTAAATAATTTATATTCTAGTCTTTCAATATTACTAAGTATTAAATGCTTACAATTTTTTGGGTATAAGGCTCTCAATAAGCTAATCATGACTAAGAATTAACATTGAGGAGAAACGTTTTGTGGAAATACAAATAAAAAGAAAGAAAAACTAATGTAAACCATAGAAGAAAAAAAATATTTTTATTTAATGAACTGTGACTCACATAAGCATACATATTGTAGAATGTGTCTTAAAATAAAAATTAATAAATTCATATGGTAGTAATTTATTAACTATAAATTGTATTTATATCACCGGGAATACTGTTAGTTTTATTAAAAACAGTATAATTAATACTAAAAATGTAAGAGATATTCTGATATAAAATTTAATATTTATCGAGTAGAATTTAAAGTTCACAGGATACATAAAATCATTTAAAATTTAACTATAAAAATTAATTTTACAAATATTTTCATTTAGTTTTTAAGAAAAAATATTGTAATTATTTATTGGTATATATTCCACATTAAGCTCTTTATATTTCATTTATACATTTGTTTCTTATAAACAGTGATTGCTTTTCCTTTTAGTGTATTCAAACATGTTAAACAGTGAAAAATATAAACCCTTAATATGCTAATATACTTAAATGTTTCCCAAATTATGTTAAAGGATTACTTAATACATTCAAATGTTTTACAAAGTATGAAGTTGGAACACATAAAAAAATCAAATAATTTTTTACTATCTAACTGGAAATTATAAAATTGTAAACGACAGAGAATAAATGCAAATGAAAAAAATGTGGCGCTGACGTGGCTATGCGAAAGCATTCTTAATATGTAAATGAATGGTAATTTTCGTGATGACAACAAAAATGTATATAGATTTGTATCTGTAAATTTCTAAAAGAAAAGTTTTTAATATACATAGTTAATTTTTATACATTTAACATTAATTTTTCACTATTTTATAAACGTTATTCTTGCTTCATCAGCTATACTGAATATTGTAAGACATATTTTTAGTTTGAAGAAATCTAGCTTGAACTCTCATTGAGAAATATTTAGAAAAAATTTTTAAGAAATAGCATAAGCAAAAGTTTTCAATATTACATTTAAGGAAATATTCGATTATAATGATAAGTTTTAATCTGTGGCAAAATAATAGATAAGAAACATAAATAAACATTATTTTTTTGTAATCATGAAGATACTAAAATCAAATAATCTCGACAGTCTGATTTTAAGTTTTTAACATATTAAATACCATCAAGGGAATACAATGTTTGTTGATATTCCAATATTAATGTAGCACAATTTGTTATTTTTATTCGTAATTATAAAGATTTATAACCACTTATACTTTCATATGATAATTTCAATAGGAAAATAGAAAATGAATCCAATAATTCTGCCATCTCATTTAACATACTTTATCTTTTCAGATCACTCGGAAAATATTCATTCATCAGGCTCATTAAACAAAATAACATTTGATAAGTACAATATAATGAAAGTAGAAAAGAATGTTTATTTACTTGGTTGCTCCGTTTGAAGCTAAAAGAAATTATTGCTTGGAGAAGTAAACGAAGATACATGAAAGAGAATAATAAATTTATTTTGAGCAAATAGAATATGAATAAATAAGCATTGCTCTAATGATATTTACTTGTTTTCTTTGACTCAGAAAACTAACATACGTGTCATAATATTTTATGCATTAAATAATTAATAAAAATGATTGAAATACCTTTCTGAAAAGATATTCTCCATCATTTGTTCACATTTTTTATCACTTGTTCACTAATAATAATCATATCATTCACATTCATAACATTTTATGCGTTAGATAATTTATAGAAATGATTGAAATATCTTTCCTTCTTTATCATTTGCATCAGTTTAAATAGATTTTATAGCAATTAGAGTTTAGAAAAACTTTAAATTCTGAAGTAATTTATTTAGGGCAATTATATATACATGAAGAAAAATGACTTGTCTTACTCTTGATAGAATACTATTCTTTTTAAAAAAATCTGGATTGTATTAAGTTCTTGGAAAACACTATGAATTATTACAAGAAAAGTATTAAACATAAGATGATTCATTAGATATCATACCTAACACATTTTTAAAATATATTTATAATTTCAGTGACATCAAAGATGCAGCTTAAATAATACAGTCAAATATCACATTATAAGTTATTGTGAGGTGATTACAGTTACAGATGGTTACAGTTTGAAGTAAATATCTATTTTTTGGCAAAAAATATCTATTTTTCAATTTTAAACTCTTTACTAGTAAACATTCAAATATTTTTCTAAATATTATTAATTTGAATTTAATAATGTACATATTGTGTTAAAATACTTGTAACAAAATCACATTTCAAATTAATATAATATTACATAAGGGTATATGCTCTTTGATGATTATCAGCTGATAATCATCAAAGAGCATATACTTTTTATAAATTAAGCTAAAATTGCTTACATAAATAAGCAATTTTAGCTTAATTTATAAAAAGGTTTGAAAATTTTAAAAGATTATATTTCACAGAAAAGAACATAAATATTATTTTCTAACATATCAAAATGTATGGAAAAGTCATCGTAATTTGTATTCTTGTGTATATCCTAAAAGGACTATTTTATAAAAAAAAATCATGTTTATTTAATAGAAATAAACTGTATTGTACAGGTTTTCACCTCTTTGAAACAAAAGTAAATTCCTTGTAATTTACGATACTGAAATATATAACTTATTAATGAGTACCTAAGATTTGTCTTAATTCATCACATTTCAATCCATTTTCTTATCTTTTATTTCTATAGCTGATTGAAATAATTTCAATGAGGAATTTCGGAGTTAGAAGCATAATAATAAAATATCAAACAAAAATATACAATTGCATGTTTTCCTACTCAATGTCAATTTTTAAGTATTATAAATTAAACGTATAATTCAATGATCAAAGTCATATTTTAATAAAATTTCTACCTTAATTTTATTTTAAATAATTCAATTAATAAATTATATATTTATTGAATATTTTTAAGTTCATTGTGATAATTATGTGATATTTACTCTATGAAATATTATTTTATAAATTTCCTTACATTTTGATTATTTACATACAGGCAATTTAGAAAACCATGACTAGTTAAGAAATTTTGAATTCTAAATCTGTAGAAACAATAAATAGAAAATATGAATTATGGCCTTGTTGAAGTAAAGTTGTAAAAGCCACTAAGTGTATTGGAAATCAGGTGTACTGAAACTCTAACGCTTGTGTCGTAAAAACCCCTTGACACTAGATAAGAAATATTTTGTAGATTCTAAAAGTAAAGAAATAAAACATGAAAGGGAGGAAATTCTGGTCGTTAAAGAGTACATAAAACTGTTATTGAGGAAACAATTCCATAAGAAAACATGTTGAACATGTTTGGTGTGACAGAAAATCGAAATTTCAGTAGAAAAATTTGACTTTGCTTGTTCTATGCTTATCTATAAACACAAATATTTCATCAAAAGATGCATGTTAATGTTTTAAAAATGTTTTTCATTGGAATATTGAGCAAATAGGGTCATTTGTGCAGTGAAAAAAATTTTAAATATATTTTAAGTAAATATTTTTCTGAAATTTTACTACATTTTAGGAATATATTGAAACTTTAAAAATAAATTTGCGAAACATAAATATTTTTCACATTTTATTTTGTGTTATATTAACAATATTGAAAAGTATTGATTGTTTATCGAAATTTTAAGAATTAAATTAATCTATACTTTGAAAATTATAAAAAATGTGCCGTTTTAACGATGTTTAAAATTAGTTCAATGAAAGAAAAAATAATTTACTTTACTCTTATGTTTATTCTGAATCTTTTTTTACTGTAAACCTCAGAGTTAAATAATATCTAAATTAAAATTCTATTTTTAATAACAAACCATCTATAATATGATGGGGAAAAACACTTTAAATATAATGCTTCATGTTTTTAAAAGAAAGTTTAAATTTAAACCATTATATGTGTAATAGAAATCATGTTTTGCAATATTTATTTATTAAAAAACAGTAAAAAAGAAATTATTCAATACAGTTTTCGAAAAATTTTTGATTAATCAATATCTATTTTAGGGAGTTATAATGTATGCAGTTTTTAGGGATTGGATCTATTGTTATAGTCATAAAATGACAAAAAAGAACATTCACGTTTTTTAAACATTTTAATCTGATTGTCATTTTTCAGTGTTCCTAATAGCAAACCTAAACGCAACTTAATCCGCTCATTTTCCAGAACACTTACTGAAAAGTTGTTTTAAATCACTGCGTAAAAAGTCTCATTATTCTCTGGCACTGGTATAAATCGTGCAATATTGTAGAATCGTGGCATCTTTGCTACTACTCCTTTCATATTTCCATGAGTGAAAACCTAATCATCCGATACTTATTTTCATATTTCTATCTACTTCAGAAGTAAATTTCGAGTAATCCAATTCAGATCATCTTTAAAATTTACCACCACTCTTCACATGCTTAAATAATGAAAATAAGCTTAGTTTTTTAAATATATTTAGTATTCGAAATTATACTATAAAATTAGAATCAAAAGATTTCACATTGGGGCATACTACTAATAAATAAAAATATAAATTATAATCAAAGGAATTTAATACAATTGTGTGTAGTTTATTATGTTTAAGGAAAATAACAAATGCTTTCTAATGCTAAACACTAATAAAACTAAACACTTGATATTACTTAGTATACTATAACTTATACGAGGGTCTCTCTGAAATTTTTGAGATTCAACTAGATTTTTAAAATTATACTTACAAAATTTTAGGTGTGTTTAAAGTAGTCTCCTCCAGCATCAATGTAGTACTCACTTTTGTAGACGAACTTTCCACAGATTAAATGCCTCAAGCCATTCATTTCTTGGAATAGATGAAAAAATGCATTTACAGCCACATCAATCTCTTCTGAATGTAAACGACGTCCAATTCAGTTCTTTATTAGATTAAAGAATAACCAAAAGTCGCACATAGCTAGATCACATGAATGCGGTGGATGTTCGATCACTTTATTTTGTTTTTGTTTAAGAAACTCAACTGTTAATCCTGCTGAATCGGAAGATGCATTAGATGCATTGTCATTGTGAAGCATTAGTCCCCTAACATTCAGTTCTTATAGAATTTCTGGAAGACATTTAGTGGTATACCAGTTTGTTGTTACTGCCTTATGTCCTTCCTACTTGATGACTTTGACCAATACCGTACTTCTGAAGGAAACGGCATACATAACTTTTTCAGTGCGTGTTGTTTTTTTCACCATTGTCAACTCCATTTTCTCTTCTGTTAAAAACTTATTCTACGCTAAACAAGTTGAAGTTAGTCCGTAAAAATTTGTCTTTTGTGTTAAATACTTTATATTTTATAATTGAACCGCTATTTTTATTTTGTAATTACTCGTCTGTGCGTATCTCAAAAATTTCAGAGTAACCCTAGTATTTATCTTTACAAATCCCTGCAATTTATAAATAACTGGAAGCTGAGGTTGATGGTTAATTAAATCAATAATTTTTTCGAAGCTTTGTTCAAATTGTAAAATAGAAACTTTAATTTCATATTTTATCACATTATTTATTATTTTCCTTTTTCTTCAGGAGAAATGAGTTACTTTATTAACTATTAACTTTTGAAAGAAAATAGTGAACTGGTGAAAGAGTGTTTGTTTAATTTTCTTTGAAAGCATTCTCAAAATTTTCTTGTTTGAATGACATTTGCTTACATTGAAATATATTTTTTTTTAGTACTTCATTTTTCTCCTGATACGATGCCTCGGTTTATTTTTTTCTTATTTTTGACATAGTTTAAATAAAGTTTTATAAAGGATTATAACCAATACAATTAAGCATATTATATATAAAAATTGTATGAAAATAATTGAATAATTGCAATTATTTATTTATGCAATTATTTATTTAATTGATATGAATGTAATTTTACGTACAAAATATTAATTGAATTAATAAATATACTTAATTTAATGATGCGTGAACTAAAATTGATTAGTTAGGTAGAACTGCTTTATGGAACTTTACATTAAGCTTAAAATAAATGAAGTAATGTAGACTGTTATGCATCAATTGCAATTTCCTGTGTGATAAAATTAGAATAATTTAAATGCTACAGGTGTTGAGATGTCTTTTTAGATACTTTCTGAATGAATATATTTTAGTTATAAGATACATTTCTTTGTTGATATATGTTGTTTTCTTTGTTTGATATATTTCTTTTTTAAAATACTTCTTGATAAAAATATACAATAGAACTGGGAACAGAAATAAATTGTTTACATATCGAAATCAAAAATGATAAAAAGTTTAATTGGAACATAATAAATGTAGTTTATGCAAAGGAATAAAAAATAATATATTACAATTTTCAAAAATTATTGTTTTATTAAATAAAGTTTAATCTCAAGAACGTATTAATTTATAAAAAAAATGGTAGTGCATATCTCATTTTGTTAAAAGCCTGATTTTACTGCAATACTATCAATAAGCTATAGTGTTTATTTGATATTCATTATATGCTTGTGACATAAATCATTATTCATTTAAATTCATAGATTCAAAGAGTAATAAAGTAATTTTAACCTCAGATGCTTTTAGATAGCATTATACGAAATCCAGGTAGCCTGGATGGTTAGGTCATTCATTTTCATTCTGGCCAGGTAGTGAGTTCAAATTTTGGCTTGACCAAAAATTTATAGCTTTGTCTAATGGTGGCAAGGAAGTTAAATAGATAGTTGTATCATCTATGTAAAATGATACGCCTGTGGATTTCAGGTCAAGTCTGAAGATTGTTTGTTTGGCCTTTGTATTTTTTTTTTTAGAAAACCCTATTTTTAGAAAATTATTAAAAATTATTAGAAAACCCAAACCCAAAATTTTGGAGGGAACGATAGTGCACTCGTTGAATTTCCGAATATATAAATTGTCATCTCTTTTGTATTTTGTTATGATGAAAAATGGAGTTCGTAGTAGCAAATGGGCAAAAAAAAATTTATTTTTCCAAATTCACAGAAACATGACATATATTTCTCTATATTATATTAATATAAGTAATACACATACACTTCCCAATATTAAAATGCAACACCAAGAATGAGTAACTAGAAAATTATGCTAATATCAAGGTAGACGTAACATTACCAATTATGAAAATGATGTAGAACGTGCAGATCTCTCGAACACATAGAAAAGGGTACAAAATGAGGAACCCTTACAGAGTGAGAAATATTAGTAACGTTTTTCTGCTTGGAAAATAATCAATGAAAATGTGTTCTTGTAGCAAAGGCTCCTGTAGTTGCAGAGAATGTAGGTCATCGTCGACGAAATCAGTTCCTGCAAACAGACGAGTTTACGAGGGGGATCATGATCGTACTGAGAAGAACAAGTTAGTCGTTATGGAAAATCGCAACTTATAGAGACATGCAAGAGTACACAGTGCATTGGATGTGTCTATGATAATTAAGATAAGAAGCTGTAAGCATTTGCTGGGTGCAGGTGCAGCCACATTGACGTCAGCATGCGTGTATTGGGAGTAGATGGTGAATACTCAAAGCTTGTCGCTTAAAGTTCATTAGCATGTGCAAGATAACCTGGATTCGCCCATATCGAGCAGAACCGTTTACCTTTGATACGGTTTTTGGCGACTTCCGTTAAGATGACTGCTATTGACTCCACAGCCTAGGCACCAACATTTGAATTGGTGCCATATTAGAGTAATGTGGACGATGGATTTTTACAGAATCGTCTTCTCAGATGAATCTCGAGCTTAAGACCAAGCATAAGACCCCATAAATTCACCCGCCAACCCCAGCGGTAACATTTTACTTGGAGGACATTGCTACCACGCCCAGTTTTAAAGTGCTCCAGTAGAAGTAAGTGAAAAGAATGGATCTTCGCATAAGCCAAGATTTGAACTTCCTATCCTCTGATATCAAGATCGACATCCTAACCAACCAGGCCACCGTGGCCACTTGGTTCAGAGGATACTCAATACCCTTTATCATCAGGACCTGACCGCACATTGCTAACAACAGCAACATAACTTGCAAAGTATACAGCCATTTTATGACCACCATGTTAGTCAGACCTTTCATCAATGGAACACATTTGGAATATATTTGGAAGCCATTTGCACGTTTATATACTGCCTCCTTCAGAAGGCGCATTTTCTTGAGAAGCAAATAGTTGACTAAAAATGGGGAGCCAATCCTCAAGACGTCATCCTTAATATCAATGAGTCTGCGAGTAGACTTGTTGATTAGTGTATCACCGTCTACTGTGGTCGGAAAACCTACTGATCTGACCCTATTCACGCAAATCATTTTGAAACAGAAAATCATTTATTTTTCGGTACTGTCTTTCTTTCTATTTGCCGTGTATCGTTACTTTTTGGCAAGCCCTTTTTGTTGTATTTCATTTTTAGACAAAGTAAGTTAATTGATGCATACTTTTAAGAATTTTATTGTACTATTAATGTAAACTTGTATTTATTATTTACTAATATCAACTCTAATATTATTTGAGATATAAGTAAAAAAATATAGATTTATAGAGTTGAACATTTTTTAAATGTAATCAGTATATTAATTTTCGTGGCACAAGTAAACAGATCTTCATAAGAAAAGCGAAAGAAAAAATTAAGAAAACAATTAACGTTTTTTAATTGGGACGAAGTTCTGTATTCTAAAGAACTAATAAAAAACCCAATCATCAATAAACAACGATAGTAAAATCTGTTTAAAAATAAAGACAATTTAATTGTTAATTCGTGTAAAATTCTAGTGAAATGTAAAACAAATGTCACCAAAGAAAATTCAAGTACAAAATGATTTAAATAGCCAAAAACATTTTGTTTATATTTCAAAGGAAATATTGTAAAACCACCTTTAATTTTCATAAATATTTTACAATTGAATCGAAATAATTAAAAATGAAGTGTAATCACTCTTCTTTGTATTTATAAAATAATAATGAACATTATTGCATTTCTCATATAAATTTATCATTTGTCATGTATGATAAAAATATATTTCAATATCTTTTTTTTTCTTATTCTTAAAAATGTATTTTGCATAACAAAAACTGCTTGCCTATATAACATCATACATTTATATTGATTTTTGGTTCCCAATAATTAAAATTATTAGTATGTTAAATTTTTTAGCAATTAAAAGTCTAATTATTTCTAACAAAATATGTACATGTTCTATTAAAAGAAAATAAATCTAATAACTTTTCTGCTAAATTCTGAAACTTATTTTTTTTAATAATTTAAACTTTGCAACACATAAAGCTATTTGCAGTGTCTCTCTTAAGATATAAATAGACATTGATTTCTTAAATTATTTTGATGAATTTTGACTATTCAAATAACTACACTGTATTATTTCAGAAATTGAAATTGTTAAATTTAGTTTATAATATTTGTGATAAAGTTAAAGTTAAATTGCTCCATATTAAATAATAGATTTCATTCATAAAATTCAAATTAAAGAATACATTTTTAAAATAAAAATATACATTAAAACTAATGGAAATTGCAATTTTTTTATTTTTGCAAAATTTAAATAAAGGAATAAAACTTATTTCAATACTTTTATTACTGTTAGGGAAATGTATTGAAACAAATGCCTTAAAATTTATGAGAATTTAATTTTACAAATGAAATAATTTTGTTTCCTGATAATATTCAAATTATGTTTGTATAAAAACACTTTTATAATTTAAAATATATTTAACAGAATAGTTTATCATATATGTATTTATGATGTCTTAAAATAATTATATTTTAATATTAAATTATGCTACATGAAATTCGAAAAAATGATATTATGTTTCAGTAATTACTTTTTTTATCAGTATATATTTTGTTATTGGTAAACTATAATCATACCTTGCGTTATTGAAATATTTCCTTTTAAATTACTCTAAAAGATTTTTATTTATATTAACTTTTTGCAGTAAATAATAGTTTATAGATAACACAGTTTCATTATTATATTAATCGTTAAATACTATTTGCCAAGATAGTTTTATTCATGTTTCTTCCCACTGATGTCGTAAATTTAAGCATCACAAGAAAAAATTCTATAATAGAAGATTTAAGGATATAAACACAGACAACAGGAAACACTGATCATAAAATACTGCATAAAATAGCTCTTTAAGGGAAACAATTTAATAATAGTATATAGTTAGCACTTGTTGGCGTAAGAGATATAAATCTAGTATATTTTGTTACTTTTTATATAGTTATCTCATAAATAATTTATTATAAATGTAATAAAAATCACTTTTAAATATAATCTGTAATTTAAAAGAAAACTAAAGAAATTTTATGAAAAAATGCTGTAAATTAATTCTAGTATGTATTTCGCTCCAGACTAACGTAATATAAGATTAAGTTTTATTGAGAAATTATATATTTTAAATAAATAGAAAATAAATAAATGTTAATATTTCAGATAACTTAAGAGAACTACATTACATTTAATAAACTAGCATTTGCTTAAAATATGACAGAATATATTGATTATAACTATAATTTAAAACTCCTTAATCATTTCTCGTGATAAAAAATAAAATCATATATTACATATTTTAAGAATTACATGACTGAATTTGGCATTTAAACTTTCATTTTTAACTACATCTTCTGAATCAGAAATACTATATCAATTACGTATGAATACTTATTAACTTTTTGAACAAACTTTAAGCAAAATTCAATTGTTAAAACACTATTGACAAAAACCCATAACATTGCATATAATCAACCCATAACATTGTATATACATAAGTATTATAATCAAACTTAAATGTTGACATACATTGAATATCAAATTATAATATTATTAACAAAGATAGATTAACAATAATTAAGTACGCATAAACACAGTTATTAGATTTTTTGAAACTTTATTAATGTTAATCATTTAATATTTCTTAAAATACAATTGAAACTGGAATATTATTGTAGTGGTATGACTATTTTTTTAATTAGAAAATTGAATTTGTCAAGTATTTCAAAGGTATTCCCAAAGATTTTAATTACTTAGCAAAGGTCTTTATTTATAAAATATAGCAAATCAGACAATAGGGTAAAACTGATAAGTTTTTTCTAGAAGCTTTATTTTTAACTAAATAAAATGAACTATTTCACAAAATTTTCACTAAAATAAAAAAAGTTGTATTATGTTTTTCAGCATTAATCTTAACTCTTTTTCCCTTTAATCTAAGGTCACATTGGGTTGAACGTTTGATCTTGAAAAAGGTGCTTGATTGTGCAATATATTTATTGGATTTTCACTGCTGATGTAGAAGATTTTTATATATTTGAAAGTCACATTAACGGTTACTTTATTTTATTTTCCTTGTCTACATATCACTTACTTGATAATTTCATTAAGAAAGAAAAGAAAGTAATGCATACTCATACGGGATTTATAAACGTCAACAAATATAAACACACTGCCTTTTAAGTTTCATTAATTTTACGCTCTCTGCAATGTATTCATCATGTAAAAGATCAATACAATATTGCGCATTACATTTTTATATTATTAATGGTTCACATTATCTATAAATTTTAAGCTACTCATATTTTTAAAAATTAAGATTATAATTAATTTGTAAATTGGTTAAATTTTATTACAAAATTCAAATTGTATTCATTTGCTTATGAATTCTATTAAAGTTATATTTCTAATGTAAGAGTTTTCATTTATAGTATAAACTATTTTGTGAGACTTTTTTAAGCTTTTGTTTATTTTTAAATAAAATGTTTTTATTTGTGAAATGTACAGAGTCAATAGTAAATAATATGCAAAATAACTATGAAGTTAATGTGAATATAACACGCGTATTTTTATTAATATAATTACTATTATAATTTAAATGTAACGATAAAAGTATGATACATTTTTTCAAGGCGCTAAAATATAATTTATTTTAAGTGGGATACTTAAGTAATCATTAGAACAAGTATAATTTATTTTAATTAAATATTTGTGTTCTAATGATTACTTAAGTATTCCAATATTTATATGTTTTTTTAAACATACATCTTTCTGCATCTCCTTTAGAAAATAATGATCAACCAAAATGACATAGGAATTTATTATTGTGCTTATTGTTGTGTTTATCTTTGAACTATAGAAAAAGTAAGTAAATATTAAACTTCTAAGTAAATGTAATAATTACAGAACAATTTTGAATTCTCAACTTATATGAATAATGCAATAAATGAGAACGTATCTTAAGTCAACGTTTGCATTTCTCTTGTCTCGTGTGAATGTAAAGGAATAATGTATTCCACACCGTTCCTAATAAAAATAAAATATGCATAAGTATAAAAAATTTATAAAAAATTTGAAGTATTTTTTTTTAATTTTAATTTTTATTTTAATTCCTTACAAAACTAAAAAATGCAATTACACGCAATTTAGAAATCATAATTTAAGGTATTTGTTGAAGTGCTTCTAAGTTAGTAAGGAAGCTTGGAAATGTTTTATGTACCAATCACAGAAACCAATGGTTAAGTTTACGTATAAATTTGAATAATCCATTATATCGGTCTATAGAGCATATTTTATATGTCAAGGAAATAAGAATTTATAAGAATGGAATTATCTGTGTGACAGTAATACTTTTTTGACGAGTTAAAGTAACAGCATGTTCATAAAATATGGATAAATGAATCAATTTCTTATAATATATTATAAAAAGTTGTATTTGTATTTACCACGTTATACAATACATTACTATATATAAATTTATATGTGGACTTTCTCTCCCATTTTAATATTTCTATTAATGTTTGGTATCAAAAACTGAAGCATGAATTTCCTTTTCTTCTCTAATGAAATTATGTACAATTGATTATTAATTTAATAAATTATACTAATATTTTACAATTCCTTAATATGAATAAAGAATTGCAATGAAGGAATATTTTGATGCTCTTTTAAATCATAAAACAAATTTCAGTTAATAATAAATTTTATGTTAAGTTTATATTTTCCGACTGTATTTTTTATTAATATTTTATTAATCACCACTACAATTTGGGAAAAAAATTGGTGATCCATTTTAACATTTACTTTCTTACCTTTAGAATCAGTTAATGAAGTACGCAATCCAATTTCCGTTCGATAGGATGTTCCACCCATTTGCATCTACTTAATTGAAATTTTAATTTTATTTACTTACTAACCCAATTAAGTGTGGCAAATACATTTTCGACTAACTATAATGAAATGTTCCTAATTAGAGTAATAGAATTTTTATATGGGACTTAATATGAAACGTTACTTAACTTAATTAAGTGAAATATTATATAACGAAACTCAGATTCCGTTATACGTGTAATCTTTGTGATTATAGGAATTTTCCAAATATAAATGGTACAGATATAACAACATGTAACGTGTTATTTTAACAGTATGCAACGTGTTATTTTACAAAAACATTTTTTATGTAATTGAAAAAAATATTTTGCAACTATGCAGGATTATTTTTCAGTCAGATCTCTGTTTTATTCGAAAAAATAAGTTTCTGCTTTGTTGCAGAATTTTTTTTATTTTTCGAATGTTTATCTAACTGATATTTTCTTTCATTGGAGATGTAAACTTTTACATTACTACATAAGAAAACTATCAGTATTAAACATAACCAATCAGATAATATTAATCTTTGATTTGAAATATTCAAGGAATTGTTCAGTTTGGAAATAAATATGTCAATTACATTAATGTATTGCATTTATGAAGAAAAAATTAAACAATATTAAATTGAAAATATTTGGATATATATTACATTTGTACATTTTAAGTAAATTCAGTTTAAAATTATTTAACTATTTTCATTTATTAAATATGATTTAACAAAATATACAACTTTATCAATTAATTACTTTAATGAAGGTGTATTATGTACATAGTTCCAGATTTATAACATTTCAACTTAGCAAATGTTTTCCTGATCACTCCTGAGGAAACATACATAAACACATAAAGCAAGACAATTTTAATGTACAAAAAATATAATTTGAAAAAGAAAAGTGTTACTGAAGCATGTTTCCTTTAATTTCATTTAAAAGTAATAGAATAAAGGAATTTCTATAATAAATCAGATAAAAAAGATTTATATAAACTTTATGTTAAATTTATGTTAACATTAAATGTTTTTTTTTTCCTCAATGAGCAAATACAAGTGTACATGATAAAATTTTAACTATGCTTCATAGTGCACATCTATTTCATGGATGAGACATCTGTCTAAGATCAGATAATTAATCCTGACGGACATTGAAAAGAATCCAGAAATATCAAGGAGAGAGCTGTGTTCTGCTCACTCATGGTCATCTTTAGATGCCATCATGGACACGACAACAATTGAAGAACTATATTGGATTGAAAAAATATTTCTAACTTAATAATATCTATAAAAATTGCTTAAATGAACAATTGTTAATGCAACAAAGTTAAAACTACAAGTTTTAACTGTATATTGCTTTATTTCCTTAAAAAAATACTTCAGATCAGAAATTAAATAATGTCATTTTAAAGTTTTGTAAAAAAATCAACTTTTTTAGAACCTTAAATATCCCCTTTAGTTCTCTGAAAGACAAATGATTTTCTAACAACAGTTTGTGCTTATTCGGAAAACGATTGTTTGGAAGTCTCACTATTGCACATAAAGAGCTGCCTTAATTGTTTCGCTTACATTGTGTTCAAAAGGAGTTTTGGAGTGTAAGAGAGTGAGATAATTAGAGGGTTTAAGCGGATCATTTATTTCCTGCAACAACATCAATTGATCAGTTGCAGCTGTTGCATTAACACATTTAATGCAGCTGCTTTCCATTTCATAAGCTATTCATTTTCCAGGTTACTTTTTTATTTTAAAAACCAATCTATACATATTTCAGAGTTTTAATTTTCAGACCTCGCTTTCAACTTGAAAATCAGCAAATACTTTATTTTTTATTGAAACATTTAATTATTTTTAATTAGATTTTTTTTAAAAAAAAGTTTATTATTTTTCAAAGTTTTAAAATCTGAATATAAATTATGGAATAACGTGAAATGCTTTTCGATTATTTTCCTCTGTTAGATGTTTAAATAAATAAGGTTTTCCTTAAACTCACATACTAAATAAGTAATAAAGTTGATATTATATATTTTAAATATTTGGTTATTTTATTTCAACAGAAAATATCACAATATGATTAGTTTATTTTTATAAAATAAAATAAAAGGAAGAAATATCATTATATATATGTATATATATATAAACCAGTGTAATAATTATAATTTTTCATTAAGAAATATGTAACTCATGACACCATTATATTAACTAAATATTTTGCTCTCTTCTTCTTTGACTTATTTTATCTTTTAAATTTGATAAGAAACTTGTATAGATTTTTTTATCAATTAATAATTATTGTTGCAAATACTGTATGCACTTTGCGCTTACGATACAATTTAATGAGTTACCTTTTTCGATAGCGTTAATTTCATTTGTTTATTTGCGATTCCACTTACATAATCTTAATCTATGTAATCAAATAAATATTCTTAATTTTGCTAGTTTAAGAAAAATTTAAATTAGATCAAATGAAACTCGTAAGACATTATTTATTACAATTTCTTATGTGTAGATTAATATTACAACTGTATTTTAAAATAAGTAGTTTTTATGTTCAAATATTTTTAATGAATTTAAATATAGTATTTACTTAAAAGATTAAAATATGCTTAAGATATTTAATGTTTTCAAAAATTATGGTTTGTTTAATACAAAAGTAATGGTTTAACATAAGTATTCAATTTCAATAATTTGTTACAATATTTTTACGAAGTAATTAGAACATCTTGGAGTATTATCTTGAAGTGATTCACAGTACTAAAATATAATATGTATTCAAATGAGGAAATAGGATAATGAAATGTTTGATGATTATATTTTACACGTTAATTTCATTGACAATAAACTGTTAATTCTTAAAATAGTAATTACATCTGAAATATATAATTAGCATTAAAAGATTTATGATAAAACTCGAGTCCTTTTATATTCTAAATAGAAAAGATATTTTAATTTTATAAAAAAAATTTGAAAATATTCGAATTATTATATTTGTAAAAATGATTCCCTAATTAAAATTCAATGCACGTTACAGGATTATAACAATTTATATTTTAAAATATATAGGTGGCGGTACTTCATGTACTTTTATATTTATAAAACACTATTGCTAAACATTCTAGCATAAATTTTTAAATCAAAGAAGAATTAATATAAACTCCTTCAAATTAAATTCATTAAATAAGATTATTTGCATAAAAAATTTATTTTTGTGTACATATTTATATTCATTTTTAGAAATGTTTAATGATATATTTTAAAATATTTTAGATTAACGTAATTTCAGCATTCTTCATGAATGCTTATGTACATAGAAAGGACGTATTAAATATTTATATAAGGCCATGACTCCTAAATGTATTAAAAATGAATACATTTTTAAATGATCTAGAAGATGTTCCTCTACAAAAACTATTTTATCTCTGTAAACTTTATATTTCATGAAAATTATGCACAAATAATTTTACAGATAACAGTAATGTGAATTACCGATAAGAAAAAAGTCAAACACCATTTTTAAATTTTTACAGTAAAATTCGAGGTGAATCAATGTCATGAAATACTGTTCTATAGAACCAGAAATAGAAAAGAGTTTGTTTTAAAAAATAAATTTCAGTTTGATTCTTTTAATTTATAGTAAAAAAAAAATTAAAACTGCCATTGGATCAAAATAATACATAATTCTTTCAGAAATATATGTATATTTATCTACCTATCTATCTATCTATCTATATATATATATATATATAATATATATATATATATATATATATATATATATATATATATATATATATATATATATATATATATATATATATATATATATATATATATATATATATATATATATATATATACTTTTATTTAATATTATTGTAATTTTTGTACACATATGAAACAAAGCAAAAAGGTTAAATAGAAAGTAGGAGTATAGTGCCTGTTGTGATGTCAACTAAAATGATCATTCAATAAGCTTCTTGTAAATTTAACCGACTTGAAAATGAGTTTCTGCATATTTTAATATTCATGCTTAAGAATAAAATTTATCTGTGGAGATAAACTTTCATGTGTTACTAAAATACATTATGAAGATATAAACTGATTAGTGCACGAAATAATATAATTAAATATTTTATTAGGAATTGAATGTAGTAATATTCATGAATAAAATTCGCAAAATCAAGGTTTTTTAATGAGTACAAATTTTAAAAAAGCAGTAATTATTGTCTATCCGGTAATTTTTTTAAATTTTTTGCACATGACGTTAACAACTTTACTTTAAAAAATAAAAATTTCACTTTTAAAAAAATTGTGAATGTATCCCCTCAAGCATTTAGAAAAACAGAAATTCATTATATATTTATGTAAATTTTATAAAAAGCTTTTTTAATATTATTGGGGGTTGCATTTGCTTGAATAAGAGGGAATGAACTAGCATTTTTTATATCAAAAAATATATAATGACTTAAAATCTGCATTCCTGAATGACATAATTATCTTATCTTGTGTGAAAGATTATGTATCAGATATATCATATTCAACCAATTAATTTTTAGTTTAATCAATTAGTTATATAATTATTCAATAAATCTTAAACGTGTCATAAAACTATAGAAAATAAAAGACTAAATAGATGTTTAAATTAACATTTATGAGCATTTATAAACAAAATTCAAGTAAATTTAATATTTTAAAGAACAATCAAATAAGATAAGAGCACAATTAATTAAACTTACTTAGTTAACTAAGAGAGATTCATTAACAGCAAAATTATTAGTAAAACAAATAATTTTATTAGTAAAACAAATAGTTTTGTTTTTTAGACTAAAAAGAAACAAAAAAAATCATTTTATACATTGAGGGAAATATAAAATCTATTTTCAGTGATATAAATTATCTTCTAATGCTGCAAATGATTTTATTGGGGAAAATAGATTGTAAATGATTTTCAATTTTAGATCATTAAAAAAAATTAATTTTGAATTTTAAAACAGTGGTATTTAAATAAAACATTATATATAAGTTTGTAATTTCATTTATAAAATGATGTAAACTACATCGCTGCCATTAAATATTATTTGTTCGCAGTATCTCAAAAGTCACCAATATTTCTCTGATTTCTTATATTTGCATTGATGTGATATGATAATTTATCACTACTTGTTCATTATATATGTATATATATATATATATGTGTGTGTGTGTGTGTGTGTGTTTGTGTGTGTGTGTGAGTGTGTGTGTAAACGAGGGTCACTCTGAAATTTTTGAGATACAACTAGGTTTTTAAAGTTATACTTAAAAATTTTAGATCAGTTCAAAGTAGTCTCTTCCAGCATCAATGCACTTTTGTAGACGAATATTCCACAGAATTATTGTCTCAAGCCATTCATTTCTTGGAATACATGGAAAAAATGCATTCATAGCCACATCAATCTTCTTCTATTGAATGAAAACGACGTCCACGTAAGTTCTATTTTAGATTAAAGAATAACCAAAAGCCGCACATAACTAGATCAGTTCAATACGGCGGATATTCGATCACTTCAATTTGTTTAAAAACTCAACTGTTAATCGGTATGTGAAGATGCATTTTCATTGTGAAGCATTAGTCCCCTAACATTCAGTTCTTGTAGAATTTCTGGAAGACATTTAGTGGTATACCAGTTTGCTGTTACTGTCTTCTGTCCTTCGAACTTGATGGCTTTGATCAATCCCGTTCTTTTGAAGAAAACGGCATACATCACTTTTTTCAGTACGCGTTTTTTTTTTTTTTTTTACCATTGTCGGTGTGAAATCATCTTCAAACACCCATACTTTGCTTTCTTAACGTGTTCGAACGTCAAAAAACGGTAAGTACGTTTCATCATCTGCTACAATTTTCGAAATGATGCGCTGGCCACCATCTTTTAGCAATTTAACAGTTTCTTTACTGATTCTGATGCGCTCCTCTTTTTGGTGCTCAGTTAGATTATGGGGAACTCAATTTGTGGATGGCTGTGTATCTAATGTTTCTCTTCTGTATCATTTGATAGGTACAGCGATTATCATTCATTATTATTTTTCGTATGGCAGGCACATTATCCGGGAATTTTGCCGACGGCGGCCTTTCTGTGTGTTCTTCATACTGAAGAAAATTGCGACCTCTTCTATATTCTCCAAACTATCTCAATACAGTAGCACGAGCTGGAGATTCCTTATCAAATGCTAATTGCAACCGTTGAACGTATTCTTCCTCATTTAATCCTGCTTTAAAATCGTAGAATATCATACCGCGAAAATGTTCTCGCGTCAACTCCATTTTCTCTTTAGTTTAAAATTTATTCTACGCTAAGCAATTTGAAGTAAGTCAGTAAAAAATCGTCTTTTGTGATAAAATACATTGTATTTTATAATTAAACCGTTATTTTTATTTTGTAAATTCTCGTTTGTGCGGATCACAAAAATTTCAGAGTAACCCTGAGCTATATATATATATACATACATATATATATATATATATATATATATATATATATATATATATATATATATATATATATATATATATATATATATATATATATATATATATATATATATATATATATATATATATATATATATATATATATATATATATATATATATATGTAATGAATTGTACATTTGCTTTTATTTATTTGAAAATTGTATTGACGTTTACTTTGATTTCTTTCTGCATAGAATATATCATTAAATACAAATTTTATACAAAATTATATTTATGCATACATTAAATTAAATAAAAATATATTTTAGTTTTAACGTAAAATAACAAAATTTACGGTATATTGTCATATTCTTTTACTGAAAACATTTATTATTAACTTATTCGTCATTGCCTTTTAGAAATTTGGTTTATTAAATCGCTTGATATTTTTCTTTAAAAGTTATTCGGCAAATGCCCGTATTTATAGAGAACATTTTTACACTCATCTTTTCAAAATTCATATAAATTGTTTTCATGTTTATTATAATGATGTTTAAAAGTATAGTAAAAACATTTCGTATAGTAATATTTTTGGCAACTGATAGTTATTCCTTATCCAATAGCTTATTCAATTCTTAGTTATTTTTATTTGTATTCAAAATAAAAGCATGAAAACTTTAGAAAATAAATTATATAATATTTCTGAATAAGAGGGAAAAGGTTTCTATAGTTTCAGTCTCATTATAGAACTAAAATTGTTTCAATGCATAATATGAATAAAAAATTAAGTTCAAAAGAAAATATTATCATTTTTAGGAATTATTTAAAGGAACTATCTTTTGTTTGAGAAAAATAATGTTCTTGATAAAATGAAAAATTTTTCTTCCATTAAAGAGAAAATATAGTTTTAAAATCGATACTTTTTCCTTTTTATTTAATTAAAATATTAAAAGAATTACGTTATCCCATATTTTCAAATTAAATTTTCTAATTAAATGCATATTTCTTTTGAAAGTTAAACATTATTATAGAAAGTGAACTCTCAAAATGGCTATATATATATATATATATATATATATATATATATATATATATATATATATATATATATATATATATATATATAATATATATAAACATATATATATATATATATGTATATATATATGTATATATATATATATGTATATATATATGTATATATATATATATGTATATATATATATATATATGTATGTATATATATATGTATGTATATATGTATATATATATATATATATATATATATATATATATTATATATATATATATATACATATATATATACATATATATATATATATATATATATATATATATATATATATATATATATATATATATATATATATATATATATATATATATATATATATATATATATATATATATATATATATATATATATATATATATATATTATATATATATATACAGAGAGAGTGAGAGAGAAATTCCAATATGAATTTCTCATCATCATATTTAAACTAATCAAATATAATATAAAAATGAAGCATCATTTTTTAAATATAGAAGATTTACATACTAATGAGAATAAAAGTTAATTAGTTATCTAAATTATTCCTTTTAAAACATATATATGTGTGTTGGAAAGGTAATGTATTTCCCTAATAAGTTTTTTATCATAAAATAAATATGTAGGCAAAATACTTTATAAAATTATTTTACTTATTTCTTTTAGTATTTTTCGTTTTTAGTAATAAAAGTTCTCCTTATTATAATGTCATCAAAAGAATTAGGTTTATATTAATTTATCGAAATTTAATTAAAAGAAAATTTAACATTAAGAGAATTTACAAAATAGTTGCTTATTTATAACAGACGTGTACAAATGTAAATCAATTTACAAAATTTGTTTTGTTTCTCCATATTCCATCCAAATTGTGACTTTACCTCCAAAATACTTTAGTTTTAAATTTTGAATAAAACTTGACCATATGTTTTAAGTTTATTGATTTAGATACATCAAATTTCTCTGAGTTCTTAGTAAAGAATTATAAAATAAAATAATAATATAGAAGAATAAATAAGTAAATGAAAACAAAATATAATTTAAAGTATTAGTTAGATGTGAAAATTAAAACGTACGCAAAACCAATATCATAAAATAATTGATAACTTAACTTCAATATGCTTTAATACATTTTAGCTAATACTGATGATAATTATAAAAATCTGACTTCACCTTTGATAATTATAAAAATACATGATTATTGTTTCAAAATACTTTTATGCCATATGTTTCGGAGAAATGGATTTTTTAATGTCTGTTAACTATTAATAAGATTATTGCATAGATCATGTGAATTCTTCACTAAGTAAAGTATTTTTAACAGCATACACTGCTCGATATTGAATTTGTAATGCCAAGAACATGGTTAGAACATAATAAAAATTTCAGGGTAGGTTCATCTTACTGATTTATCCAAATGTTGTGAAAAGCGCAACTTTCCAGTAAACGTTAAAATATATATTATGCAGGAGCCGGCAGATATTTCAATATTTTTGCTGTAATTGATGCTTGGAAAATAGTCATAGAACATTTGTTCTTGTCTCAGTTAAAGCCTGTAATTGCAGAGAATGCCAAACCATTGTCAATGGAATCAGTTCCATTAGACATACGAGTTTACAATGGTGATAGGACTGAAAATGGCAGGTCAGTGTTTAAGGCAAATCACAACACTGCACCAGCTGTTTTGAAGATTGATAAAATGAGGGACTTTCTAACGTTTTCCTAGCATAGAAGTAGCCATAATAACTTTAGAACACGTGAATCAACACTTCTGACGTGAGGTGGTGGCTTACCAACAATGCACGTCTACCAAATTTCTCCAGCATGGGCAAGACACTCTGGATGCTGTTATACAGAGCTGAACCATTTATCTTTATTGGTCGTTATTACCCTGCGCACACGTCGTCAGGTAAGAAGACTGCAATTCACCCCACATCATAGACCCCAATGACTGAAATGTTGCCGTATTAGAAATGTTGCGATGTGAATGACGGATTAGCACAGAAAACTTACGCTCTTCTATTTCTTCAGTGACAGTTACAGAGAATGAGTTTGGCATTGATTTGGAGGCAAGTTCAATCCTGCAGCAATTTTGGAAAACCCCACTGCGCAAAAACATGGCATCATGATTTGGAGCTACATTACCTATGATTCCAGGTCATTTATAATTCGTAATCAAGGCATTATGGCAGCCCAAAATAACATGAATTATGTACTGCGGATGACTCTTCTCTACCTTCAGAGGATGCCCAAAACCTTTTATCAGCTGAATAATGCCCAACCGTACATTCTTGACATCCGCCAACTTGCTCTACGATGTATACAACTTCTTGTCTAGTTACCGTACTCAGTAGATTTTTCGTCAATGAAGCACGTTTATGATATGATTTTACATCATCTGCAGATCCTGTCATTGCTTTTTTTAGAAGACCCAATTTGCCAAATGGTTTACTGGGAATGGAGATCCAATCCTCAAAACGCCACTTATATGCTCACTACATTTGTGCCGAGATGTGTTATTTCGTGTATCACCGTATTCAATGGTCCTACAACCTACGTACCCAATCTTGTTTCGATCTGTATTATATGAATGTTATTTTGAAATACAGATCACTTATTGTTCTTAACTGTCTCTCTTCGTTTGCCAAGTTTTATCACTTTCTAGAAAATACTTCTTTGTGTTGTATTTTCAGTGTTGAAAAATGTATTTTAAAAAAACTTAATTAAATTAGGCAAACAGAAAACTGCAGATGATCCTATTAGAAGGGTGATTTGTATTACTTCAGAATAATTACATAAGAATTTCCGCAAGGAAGAGCTATAGAAGACGATTTAAAATGTCTTCTGCAATACTATTAAAGATTACCTATGCATAATCTTGTACTCATGTGAAGCGCCTGATTGATACTAAAAAATTATATTAACTTAGTTTTCTCATTTATGACATAAATAATTTTTTACTTTCAAGAAAAGGGGGAAGCATATCGCAGAGAAAGATATTTTGTAGATGAACTAGTTTCCACAATTTATTAACCAATATGTGAAAAAACAACTTTAAATTAAATTTTACAAATATATTTCGCTCCTTTAATTTTAAATAAACAATACGAAAATTAAAACTTGTATTGAATAGTTCCAAATTTCCAAGACAAAGTCTAAATAAATTTAAATGCTCTAAAAATTAAGGAATAAATACTTCAATTTTTAAAGACAATTTCATTTAAAAATTATTTCACTCGTAAAGTTTTCAAAGAATTTCCCCGATAAAATACACAAACCATTGCCTTTAATTTAATATTTTTAAGCAAACGTTTCAGCTTAATTCATTTTGGCTTATTGTGTCTTTAAAATCCAATATGAAAATAAAAAGAAAAATAAGAGATATTTCTGATAAATGCAATAATTTAAGAATAGTTTTCATCGAATTCTCATTTGAATTGAAAACATTTTTTTTTATCAAACTATGTAACATATTCATTGAAAAATGTTTGTCAAATATTTTAAATTTAATTAAATTATGCAGAATTAGCACACTTTAAGAATAAAAATTTGTTTTAAAACCGAAATTTTATAATGTCATGCAATGATGTTAAAGATACCTGCATTTGTAATATGCGCTATTTTTTGTTAAAGTAAATTATATCTTACCATTTGTCAAAATATTGCTTCTAAAATAGGAAAAAGTAAACAATATAAGAGTATTTAATGATGAAAATTTATATTTCGCATTATCTAAAATGTATTGTATCATATCAAATAAAACGTTTTTATTAAATCTATCCATTGTTAACTTCTAGATTATTTTTTATATTAAATAATATCATAAACTTGTGAAATAAGTTTTGATTTGTTTTAAGAAATAATGATTCCTTAATCTATCAAAATTTAAATGTATTTAAAAATTTATTCAATATATATTATGATATATATCTCATAAATATATATAGATATTTAAGCATAATAATTTCCTCTCAAAATTTGCAAAATTAATGAAGACATTTTAAGGATAAACGTTTCATATATTAAATATAATCAGTACAGTATAAATTTTAACTTCAATTAAGTTTTTTTTTTTTAGAAAATGCTACTTTTTGGTAACATTTTCTTTTATAAATATAAAATATTGATGCTTGAAAAATGTTATTGAAGAGAATAGAAATTTTTGTAGCATATCACAAGGACTGCAATTTTAAAAAGTTTTTGAACAACCTTCAAATATTCTTTTCTGTGACTTTATGTAAGACATATAGAAGCATCTTGTTGTTTCTATAAAATATCTCTATAATTACTTCTGCGGACAAGAAATTTCAGCCGAAAAACGTCTTAAATTGAATAATAGAAGTTTTTTTAGTATTTTTTTATATGTATGAATAACCGTTAATGGGATAACCGTTACCGTTATTGTTACTTTATATTGCGATAAGATGTTATTATCTGAATATTATATGTTTAAACACAGAAAAACGAAGTTTAAGCTGTAGAAACATAAATAGTATTCATTTTGTGTAACTGTCGACTTTTATGCAGCAATGATGTGGTCTTATATTCCAAATATCCTGCTATGCTTAAGGTAAACATTGCTCCGAGATCTTAGCCAATATTCTGAGATTCTAGATGTTTTTCATTACTGCCTGAAATTAAAAACCTTTTTCTCAGCCTGGTATGTTTTTAATACAAACACGTTGTTGATGATTCAGTTTATAGTCTCACTATGATTGTTTGTAGAAAAACACTAATTTGTCCTTTGATATATAACTTTTTTCATCTTAAATTGTTTTACATTAATGTGACATGAACATCCATGTAATTGCGAACTCTTAACTCTAATGAAATATTTATATCTTTCATTCACAAAAATTATTAAAATCATAAAATCAATATATAAGTGATATTTTTAATTTTAGACTAAATTTACTCTTAATTTACGTTTCCTCTATTCGAATGCTTGATGAGGATTTCGATAAAAAATTCATACTGTTTAATAAAATATTTTTTATCGGATCTGAAGGCATTCAACAGTTTAGTGCACCACTATTGTCAAGTGATTTATTACCAAAACTAGTAGTGCAGTTTGCCGTTTTCGATTGATTTTCATTTTAAATTTTCATATACAACCATTTAAACAAGTGTGTTTTAATGGGATTATATACTGCAATATTTCATTATTTCAGTGTTATTTATTTATTGTAAATATTTTTTTTGTAATCATTATTTCTAGTAAAATCATATTTGATATCGTTATTTTAAGCCGCAACTGAAACTTTTGATTGACTACTTTTTTATATTATTTACAATTTTAAGGAAATGTTAATGAAATAAAATCACTTTTTAGTTTTTGAATTGTAATCTGTAACTTCATTAAATATTTGATTAAAATGGTTTTAATTCAAAAAAGATTTCATTAACATGATTTCTATAAAATGTCTATAAATCTTCTCAAAATATTAAATATTAATGCATTTATTATATAGAGAACTTCACTGTAATATGTAATTAAATATTTGAAAAACTATCACTGAATTGAAACCATGTTAATAATATGAAAATTACGAAACGGCTGTAGTAAAATATCTACCTATAAATGTGTGACATTTTCCTTTAATAAGAAATTAAAAAAAGTTTATGAAGAAAAAATGACATTATATTAAAATTCTTTGCAAATATATAAAGTATTTAATTGTCTTCCAAAATATGCTATATTCTTATAATTTTATAAACACAGTTTTTCATTTAAAAACCGGAGAGAATTCTCAATTATGTTTTATGTAACTAAAAATATTTATTTTACTTACATAAAAATATTTGAGAATCATCTACAAAAATAAAATTCGTATAAAAATATATCACAAGAACAAAAAATTAAGCCACGCAATCTTCTCAGTATAGTCAGACACATATAAGATTAAGAACAATATTTTGAAAAAATTAAAAATATAGCCTTATTCTATATTTTATTTCAAAACATGTAAGAAAGAAATGCATATTATTAAAATTTTCTTAATAATACTGAGTATTTGTTATTTTTTCTCTGAAAACAAGAAATTAATTTTTAATAACCCATAACACAAAAAATATTAACTAAATCTATTTTAATTTTTAGACATTCTTTACTACACATTTCACGTCGCTTGCATACCTACTTTATTTTTAATTTTCTGAAGATTTTCCACGAAATAAAAATTAATTTGGTGAACAAACTCAAATTTTATATTTAATAGAATAAAACATTTGAAAACATTGAAAAAAGTAATAAAAACTTATTCGAATGTACATTAAATTTTCATATTTAATTAAATTGTTTAGTTTAACTTATATTTAAAGAAATTAAAAGTTAATATTGCCTGATTGTAGGAGTGTAATTTAACAAAATATGAATGGAATTTCAATTACTCATGTTTTGTATATAAAAACATTCCTTAAATACGTTATGTTTATTTTAATTAAATTGCAGGTGATTTATAAGAAATTTACAGAAATTTAGTATTAATTAATAAATTAGATATTGGTTAAAATAAAGACAATTAAGTGTAAGGCGATTCTTTATAGTTTCACATGTATGTTTTCAGGAATCTTGTGTGATAAATGTGTTGATTATGCAATTAGATAAAATTGAAAATAATAAAATAAATAATGAACTGAATATTTTAAATTTATTTTCAGTTATATCCTTCCTACAACTACAATTTTAGCTTTAAATGCCAAACTAGAGATTTTTTCGTAAAATAACTTTTTTTGCTCTCAAATCTGAATGAAATTTAAAAATATCAGGATTTCAGCTTATATTTAAAAGACAAATGTATTCTTATTTCTTGCTTTTATATATTTTCTTTTTCATTTTACAGAACTCATTTGTTTTCTAGAGTAAAACATTCATTATTACTTAATGAAGAATGTTGCCATCATTAGGAGATAAAAAAGATTCAGAAATATTTGAACAACTCGAAACATAGCTTTTATTATATAAAAAAACCTTAATACAAACAGATATTATTCATGACTATAAGTGCCAGTGAATTTATGATAAGAAATTTTAATTTAGGTTATTGATGTTAAAAAAGACAGTAATAAGATTTTAATTATATAAAACCATTGTTTTATCATTTTACAAATAATTTAAGTAAGTATTTATTTATTTACCATTAAAAAATGGTTGAAAATACATTCAAAATTATATAGCTTTATAATTGGTTTTATAACCAAAATGAAACTATGCAACACGTAATTTGGGAAATATTCATAAGAATTGATGCTAAAAATATTTTCATACAAATGATGCAAATTATGAATAAATAACAAAGTAAGCTAAATAAGTAAACGCTAAGTAGATAGGTTAACAAATAACTTCTATAAATAATTTAAATATAAGTTACACTTAATGAATTATAATTATTTATCTATTAAATTAATTATGTTGATTTCACTACTAAAATAAAAATAATTTTCAACGTTCAATAAATATATTCTATAAACTTTAAGAAATTAAGAATGAAATAATAAACTTTAATAAATAAACTAAACATATTTTGAAATTACTTAATTTTAAAATAAATCCTAAAGTATAAAATAAAATCAAATTTCTCGCTAAATTTTTATTTTTTAACACACTTAGAAATTAACTTCCATTCTAATTTAAATAGCTGATATAAATAAAAACGATTATCTTCCTGATTAGTACTAAAAATATTATTATTATGGAAAAGGTAAACATAAATTATCTAATGATATAAATTTGAGTATGACTAATATTGGTGTATACTTATTGCAATATTTTTAAAAAATTTCAAAACTTATTAAATTAGATTTCTGTGAAAATTACAAAATGTTATTTCAGTAAATAATTAAAGTATAGTAATTATTGTTTAAACTTACCATTTATTTCATCGATATTATAAACCCATTTAGAAAGATTATAATTCAATAATAATTTATTTTCCAATATCTTTATTCCTTCTCTTTAATTCTTTGGTTTAATCAAATTAATTTTAGTGCATTATTTTCCTAAAATAATATTTTCTTATCAGAGAGTAAAACAAAAAACATTTTTAATTGTTTTTTTAAATATATTTTTATATATTAATATTTTATTTTTTATATTTCTAGTTTTTTTAATTATATCCAGAATAGTTAAATAAAAACTAACAATTATATATTAATTAAAAATGCCATGCGTGTTATAAATCAAACATGTTTATTTTTAAATACAATCTTTATCAAAATAATGTAATCTTATGCTTTTGATTTTATGAAGTCAAGAATAATCACAAATATTTAACCGATTTATTCTCGCACAGTCGACAATAATCACATAATTGATAAGCATTAACATCTCTGCTGACCACATAAAGGAATTACCATTAATATCTGGAAAAATAATAATAATGCATTCTTTTTATTATTGGAAAAAGATTTATTTCCTCATTGCCTAAAACAGGTACGTTCAATTTCCCCATTTGTTTTTATAGTTATCCGCATATCTTTCTAGCTCTATAGCTCTCAAGTGATTCAAAATAAAACCAAATAAATAAAATAGGATATATATAATATAATATAATATAAATTTCTTTTATTTGTGTGTGCATTATTATACTAAATAATTGTAATATTTATAATAGTTTCTAAAGATGCTGAGCGAAAATTCTCAAAGGTTTAAAACACACAACCTTAAGATTAAATATATTCTACTTTATTTCAATTATTATAAAAACTCTGTGTTTAATATTTATATACTGGTGAGCACACACAAAAATAGAACATAAAATATTTCCTAAGACTGTATCATGAAAAATATTTTCAATTTGACACACATAATATTGAAATAACCACAAGATGTGGAATCATTAGTAATTCATTCATAAATTTCTAATGGTGAAATGTATGTAACATTTATTGTTGATCACAATTTAAAAAATGTTCAAAATATCCTATCAACAAGTTTATTGATTGCCAAAAAATCAACATTTAAGGCAACTATTTCCTTTCCTTTCCTTACTATGCAATTGCAGAGTCAGCATACCTAAAAACAAGGATGTAAACGAGTTGTAGCAACATTATTGTTTAATTAAAATTCAGTTCTCATGGAAATTAATTAAATTGTTATTGTTTCACAGGGCCTACTGCCCAAAAATTCTGATTTTTCATGATTATTCATTGCTTTCATTTACCTATTTACATTAAATAAAAGCAATATTGAATTTAAGTAAGCAAACGTATTTATATTCAATATTGCTTTTATTTAATGTTTATGACATTAAATGACAAAATTTAAAATGGTTAACATTAACTATTAATGAATTAATGAAATTTTTAAAGACTATTTGCTGGCATTGAAAGAAGTTTTATTCAATAAAATATATGATTTAAGACAAAAGCAGATAAACATCAACCAAAAATTATTGTTTCGAATATTGCAACAAATTTCATGAATTGATTTGTGATATTATATTTTAAAATAAAAAACAGCAAGTAAAATAATTAAATACATTTGAAATCGGAATGTATTAATTTAAGGAAACAATCAATGTGTAAATTTTTAAAAGCAGAAAATTTAAAATTAGAATTTCATGTAAAACTTTTAATGCAAAATTTCTGCGGATTTTCAGTGTTAAACTTTTTTTGATATAACAATCTATACTACGGTTCTCAATTATTAACGGCCCAAATTTTAATCATTATTTTCATATCGCCCAGCACATGAATTAAAATTTATACAATAATAATATATTTTGATTATTTTGATGTTAAACCTACATTGCGACCTCAATTTTAAACTTTACAAAGAGTACGAAGATGCATGTACATTTAATAACACCAATTCTCTGCATTGACAAAATAAGAATATGCTAGATTTTATTGCTCTTGTGTACTCCATGTTGGACATTCTCGTGGTTTTGTTAAAATCTCTGATTTGTGTCCAACATTCTAGGATGTCGACAAGATGCCATCTCGAACATGCGCCTATGAGACCAAATGTTTTCTCATAAGGTTAAAGGGAATATTCGTCAACGGCAGATTAAATTTTAATCAGTCTCGTTCAAATCAATTCATCATTATAAAACTTACAGTGAATATTTATAATGTATATGATTGCATGGTAATTGCAATTCCTAGTATTAAATATTCGTGGCAGTAGATTTATGTAAGACCATACATAAATTGTTAATCAGGAGCAATCAATCATTAATCGGTGGTCATACATCAACAAGTACTCAATTGAGGATGCTTCCAAAAATTAAAACGAAAAATATTCTCAAGAATACTTAAGTTTTCGGTTTACCAGTACTGAAATAAATGAATGAGAACAGTTCTGTGAGCGTCATTTGCTTAAAATGGCATTTGAAAATGCGTCCTACTAAGTATGTCAACAAATTTAGACAATTATTTGAATTAAGATTAAATCAGATGAAAATGAAAAATTATTTTTTATAAAAAAAATTCTCGAAGGAAAAGTTTATATTACTTCGTGCAAAGTTTCAGATAAAATACCCAGATTTATAAAGTTCCACACAATGTTGAAGAGTTTATTTTTCCAGAAATAAATAAAATTGTAGAAACTATATTTGTAGATAATTTTGCAAAACGATTATAGGCCATATATCTTTCAATTGGTATTGTTTCTCGTTACATTGTTGATACTGGTGATGGGCAGCGTCAGCTTTTCTAGAAAATACACATCAAATTGTTTTCAATACAGCTTAATGAGGCATCTCAGAGTAATAAAATGATTTCCTTCTATGTGTTCCATTTTGTTAAGATATGTTTTTAGAAGAAAAACTATTTCTGTGTCAAGTAATAGAATTTAAATCAAAAACACTCGCATTATTTACAATCTTAAGAGATTTTATAACAAGGCAATATCATAAAAGGGAAATTCGAGCACAAAAATTGTGAGAAGTTGAAAAACTTTTGAATAGGCACCGATGGTGCTTTCCAATATCCGGAAATTTCTAAAGTGTGCAAGCATTGACAAAACAAAAATTACAACAGCGCTTCTGAACACAAGATACATAGAGAAGACTTGGCTTCCAAAATCAAGAGTCCAGGTCTCAATATTGCGTTAACTAAGGTTGTAAACGTAGAAAGTATATAAAAATGAGTCCCCTGAATTATAGATTATTTATGCATATTGTAAAGAATTATATGCATCACATTCAGGGTTAGTATTTTATTGAGAAGTAGGATGGTTACAATGTGATAAATTTTTGGAAAACTGCCATCCACGTTTTCAAATGTGGATGGTTGTGTTAAACGAACAAGACAGAAAAAACACGTAAAAGCTGCTTTTGAAAGTAAAAAAAAATATTTAATTATTCTGAAAAGAATTTCAAAAATGGTTTTGTTTTATTCATGAAAACAAATTAATAGGAAGCTATGAGTTGGTTAGTCTTCAATTTTATAACACTCCCTAAAAGCTCTTAACTGTAGCAGAAGAAACCTTCATGAATGAAACCTTAATTCTAAATCATTCTTTGAATTTTGTGTAGGAAGGGATGAGGGTTCTCCTGCCCTAGATAAAACTTATATTGCATTCTCTAATGACTGATATGGTATCATAACTGTGGAAATTTTCTAATAAACAATTATACAACCTGCACCTTCCTTAAAATGGTAAATTTTATATTCAATGCACAAGATTTATGTACCTTATACATCAAGCAGGTTGAATAATCTCTTGAATTAAATAAGGCAATTTATTCTAACACTAATTTTCTTGCTAAAGAATCGAATTAAAAAATTCGAGTCAAATGATTAGATAAATGTTTTTTTTGTCAACTAAGTGGAAACTATAAATTATTATGTATATGTTTGCAAAACAAAATTGTATAAAAGTACTTTACAGTGTATTGCAAAATGTTTTCAGCTGTTATATCAAAACAGATGATGAATCATCTTAATTATTTTTTCTGCGATTGTCATTTGATTTTTATGTTATATTGAGTTATAAGAGTAAACTAAATAAAATATTAAATAAATTGATTAGTTTACGTATACAATGAAATTTAAGAAAATATTTGCCATCACTAAAATGTGCTCTATGAATTTATCGTTAAATATATACAAGGAAAAATAAAAACTTAAGAAAAATCAATTCATTTGAAATTGTTTTTAATGTCAACATATTAAAAAAATTTTTAGTTATGGTACAATATTTGAATAATCAAGCTAAAAAATCATATTTCTTTAAACAATATTTATTTATGGTTCCTTTTCTATATAAACAGTAATATATTGTGCATCTTAAATTATTGTTTGCTGTATTACAATTCTTTTTGTAACTGAAAACAAATAATACAGACATGAATAATGAAAAATATTTCAGCCAAGTGTGTTTTCTTTGTTTCTCCATTTTTATGTATGGCAGCAAACTAAATAAAGAATAACAATTTTTCTCTCTTTGTGCTTATGGAATAACCAGTGATTGTCAACAATTTTCCTTTGTTATACATCTACTCCACGTATTTTCATTTATACCTCATACTATTATTTATCTCTTGCTCTGTCCTCCGTTATTATATGATTACTTTTTACACTCAAATATATATATATATATATATATATATATATATATATATATATATATATATATATATATATATATATATATATATATATTTCTAATATTTCGATATTTCTAATATTTGAGAACAAATTGATTGATATTAATATTAATAATTCCGAATATGAATCTCAGAATCTCAATATGAAAAATCTTTATTATTTTGTGAAATAATTTTTTATTCATGAAGACAAGTATTTTATATAAGTACATATTTATGATATTTACCCTAAGATGTATGTCCATATTGGTAAATTAAAATGCTATAAAATACAACTTGTTGATAAATAGCTTGTAATTCTTTATAAACAAATTGGGAATCTCTTTAAATTAAAATGCAAAGAAACATACATTAATTACTGTAAAATTTTCGGATAAAAATGTTTAGAAAAATATTCTAAAGGTGTTTATTATAGTTTTGAAAAGCAGGGAGTTTACCATTGCTTTCATATTTGTCTTTTGCTGAGTGATTTTTAATTAGATCGCCTCAAAAAAAAACTGAATGTTTTTTTTAACTTATGAACATTATGAAAAATTAATATTTTTATGGTTTCAAAAATGTCTGTTGACAAATTTATATCGTTTACTTAGAGAAGAAATCATAAAAAAATACTGATTAGATGAAAGTGATTAAAAATAAGAAAAGAGAAAGAAAAGTAAAAATGTAGAAAAAATTACTCAAATTTCTCCTTTCTTAACTTTAATATTATTCATTAACTCCATTCAAAAATTTAAAACATTTTACAGTTGGGTTTAAAATTAAAATTGTAAGAATTTTAAACGCAATTTTTGATGGTGAAATTAGTTTTTAAATTTTTTTCATGTCAATCAAACTTCATCTATCTATTTTATGCAGAATATTTTTTAAGTACTAGATTTTAACATTTTTTAAAAAAGAGAATAATTACTACCATAACTATTTCAATTTCCCATGTTTAAAATTACAATGTTTTTAAACATTAAATTATTATTTCAACCTGAAAATATAAGTCCTAAATGCCTTAAGTGTGATATAATAGCTTAGTATTTAAAAAAAGTTATTTATGCAAAAAAGTAGAATTTGATATTTCATGTAATATTTTCACTTAATATTTATGATGATGCAATATTTATTAACCCATTAGATAATTTATTGAAACAAAGGATTGTTATTAAAGAAATACTGTTAATACCTGAATTCTGTTTTTTTAAAGTTTTGATAAAAAAAATTTTACTTCCATAAAAAGTTATAGATGTATTACTTTCTTAACAAGTCAAGGAAAAATATAATGTCACTAATTTATCACCAGGATGTCAGAGTAAATAAAATAGTATATTTTAAATATAGGAATGCATTATTTGCTGTTTTCACAATTTCCAAAATGTAAATATGACAAACTGTATTATTATATACATATATTATATGTACATATAACTGAATTGTTTTCCAATTTATAAATTTTTTTCTATACTAAAATTCCATAATTAATACAAAAGTTATTAATAATAAAAATTTATACTGAATTAAGACTTAATTTTTATTTTTTACTGAAATCAATAAATGGTGTTTTCCTTTTTTGAGAAAATTTTAAAGAACTCAAAGTAACAAATTAATAAAGTAATAAGTCATTTCTCAATCTATTTTTCAGTTTTTTAAAGAGAAAGTAGTGCTTTAAACTCTTGTATTTTAGTTGATGAATGCTGCAGAAAGTATTTTTTGTCATCTTGACAATCAATACTTTTTCCGTACATCTTTCAGATAAATTTTTAACTGAAAGTTTATAAATGATTTTGAAAAGTAAAACTTGCAAAGATATTGGGAAAACAAGGTTCTTCAAATACACTATTTTCTATGAATTCTTAATGTTTTATTCTTGAAATGGTAAAAGAAATATCATAATTTTCAATTCTAGACTTCAGATAGCATGGTCAATGTATGTTATAACAACTGATTTTTTTTTCACAACAACTTGAAGATTGATTAAAGATACTTTTTAGTAAATTTGTTATATGAAAGTTACATTCAGTTTATAGTTCCCACTAAATTATATATTATTTTATTTAATATGAATAAGAGATAGAGGGTTACTACATCATTCAATTCTCTTATTTGTTTGAGAAAATAACATTTCTAAATTTTAGTAGCAAGCTCTCACTGTACACTACAATTTATTATATATATATTGATTATACATTTAGTTCAAACAATATTTAAAAATTATTTATTCTAATCAGAAAAAAATAATGAATAATTTTGTGCTGTTGTATATATAAACAAATAATATCATCTAAAGTAATGAAAACTACATTATTGCGTAACGTTTTAAATATAAATCTCACGAAACGTTATTAACTAATACCATAAATCTGTTCAATATACGCGCTCATATGGAAAAGATTTTGATGCAAAGTGTGTAGTCAAATTGATTAATTTCCGCTTTCAATACTTACAACTATATCAATTATCTACTACATTTAATCGAAAAGACTTGTTCAAAAAAGTAAAATAATTTTAAAGCTTCTAGTACTATTATTTTGACGTCTCTATTGTAATATTTTAACAGCTTGACGCACACAAGATTTATATAAAGGTGATTTCTTACTGAAGATTAAAAACTTAAAAAAATTAAACAAATAAGAATAGCATTACAATGAGTTTAAATTTAATTTAAAATATCAATACCTTTCATTTTTACCATCATTTAGCTTAAAAATATTTCGTACTTGAAAATAATTGAGGTAAGCGCATTCTATACCGAATTATCTCTGCTGTTTCTGTTTATTTTGATCTGACACTATTATACATCAAAATAACATTTTAATGAAAATGTGATCATTAATTAAAAACAATTTTTGCTATTTTCCTTATGTTATTGTGTAAGAAGATAAGAGATTGAACATGGGAATTTCTGCTCAAAACATTTCTTCCGTTGTCGGATGATATTGACGTAAATAAAGGATTACTGTTTCAGATCTTTAATCTTTAAAATCGAGATTATAATATGGACCAGAATTTTAAGGGAATTTATATGAACTATTATCAATGGATTAAGTATTTTTATAGTTATTATAAAACATAACCCTTATTGTGATTAATTTTTATATTACGGAATAGTGGGTCACTCTTGATAGAAATGCATCTCAGTAAGCAAATGTACACCATACGTTGTTATTTTTTTATTAAACTGAAGCATATTTTTAAAAGAAAAATAACAAATATTAGAGAAAATTATTTACTTTAAAACTGGATTTCATTATTTGATTTGAAAAATATAACACTTTTCACTATTATAGTAGTTGCTCAATTCTATAACATCTATTAGAGGAAAATTACATAATTTAAATTCTGTCCACTGTCTAGCGAAAGAACTGATTATTTGTGTGTGTAAGTGTGTGTGTGTGTGTGTATGTGTGTGTGTGTGTGTGTGTGTGTATGTGTGTGTGTGTGTGTGTGTGTGTATGTGTGTGTGTGTGTGTGTGTGTGTGTGTATGTGTGTGTGTGTGTGTGTGCATAAACTATTAAACCTATTAACAGCCCCACCATAACCTATTAAACAAAGATTTTGTTGAACAATTTAAATTTTTTATTCCAACGAATGATACATATATAAAATATTAAAGAAGATTTTTTTTGATTGGTCTAAAATTTCTATTTTATGCCTCTAATGCAAAATTATATTACGTATTATGTGAAATTAAAAAGGTTTTCATATTTTTAACTTCTTATAACAGAAGTAAACATACTTATTAACTTCTGGTTGCTTTTCATGATAATTTAATAAAGTTTTGTCCTTATTTTTAAATTTCCCAAGAGAATGTAATACAACAAAACATTTATAAGTCCATTATTAATAGTATGTTATTACGTTTTTTTATAGTTTTTGACAAAAGTATTTGTTTTGACGTACATTTTAGAAAGTACTTATGTGAACAAGAAGATAAGTACTTCAATTCTAGGTCATAGAATTAATGTAACTACAGAAAAAATTACGTATAATATTGTAGAATACTATGTTTCTTGATTGCACTTAACTAAAGACATACGAAATGGTCTTTATTTAAACTTAATATTAAAATGACTTAGCAATTAGATTTAGTAGCTTTTTTTAATTTAAACAATGTACTTTGGTCTGTACGAATAATTTTGAATACTTCCCTTTAACAATTATTGAAAATTAGAAAATTTAATACATTTTCTTATTTTTATTTTAAAATAAGTGTTTAAATATTAAAGTATTCCCAAAAAATATTAACTCAGAAAAATTTACATATTTAAATATTTATGAAATTTTATGCGATTGTAAAATTGAAATATACAAACCGTTTCAAATAAATGTTTAAATATGAATTTACTCATAATACTATAAATACAAATTCAACTATAACTTTAATACAGAGTGTTTTTAAATCCATTTTATATTTTCTTAAAAAATGTATGTTTGAGAATATTTTATCTATCAGAGAAAGCAAATATATTTCAAACTCAGAAAGAAAACAAAATGTAAAAATCATTTGAAATGCATCGATAAGTGCAGTTTCCGATTTGAATCAAAACCAAAACAGATGCCGAAAAGATTCCTTTGTTACTTTCAAAGAGTTTTCTTGAGCACTTATATAACATGAAAAGATCGATGTATTTTTCGGTTTTCTATTGCAAGATCAATTTTCTTCATTGTTAGTAAATATTTTTTTCTTTCTTTCAGTATGCATGAATACATTTCAAATGAAAATAATGGATAGGTCTGCATCTTCACTAAAGTATATTACAATCTTTAGAATGCGAAATTAAATTCTAAAAATTGTTTTAGTATTAAACTAGATTTTTATAACTCCATTATTTCAATTTTTTAAAATTAAAACAATTTTTAAACTTTGATAAACATAAAACTCATTTGATTCACGTGATTAAATTAAATTATATTATTCCATTTGAGAACTTAGAATGCTGTCAATAAATGTGTTTCATAAGATGCAAGAAAACCTTTCTAATAAAAATCTTCGTTGAAATTCTCATTTACTAGAAATCTATTATTGCACAAATACTGTTTTAATTATGTATTCTATCAATAAATAATTATATTAGTTCCGTCAATGAATAAAAGTTGGAAATTAAAATCGTTTTCCTTTTTGCTTCCCATTTTAATATTAAATAATTAATTAAATTATACCAGTAAACAATATTTTTTCTGAAAGAATATGATAAAAATTATTGCATTCTAAAAATTGAATCAGTATATTTGAAAAGCTAATTATCAGATTGATGTTTTGTATTTGCTGCATATATAAATCAGAGAACTTTTGAGCGAGGAATTCAGCAGCGAATGATTATCCGATAAATAATAGTATAACTATATTAGGTACTACATCATTATAAATATAGCCATATAAAGGCTCTATATTTAGTACATTTATTTTCACTTCATTTCTTCAGAAATAAATAGTTTGAAATTTGAAAAATAATTTTAATATTAATTACATGATGCTAATTACATCCATTTTCATTTTTTCAAGTTTTCTTTGAACAAATGAAAGTAGAAACAAATTTTGTATACACCATAATTAGAGGCTCCAATGCCAAGTTATGCTTCAGTACTAAACATCATGTAGTTTTTATTAAATCGCTTTGTTCCCGTAACACATATAACTAATTTTTAATTTTAAAACCAATTACATACTTCTAATCACACATTGATTTGTTCGAAATTCAGCTCAGACTCATTAATTTGTTTGCGTCATTTTGTGGAGGAATCTTGGATAGCTCTTTTCCAATATTAAATTTAAGGAATTTTATAAATTTAATATTTCGAAAAACATAAATGGTTGTTGTCAGTATTACAGTACACGCATATTACTGATTTCGTCATTTTTCTGAACTCACAAAATAAATGAGATTCCTCAAATAAATATGTGTGATCTTAATATCATCTCCTTAATGGAATTGAAGTTTCTATAGACTATACAGTACACATATTAAATTGTAGTAAGAAAAATTTAACAAGTGATGTAACGTTGGTTAAATTCATCAACTGTTTGCACTGCAGTTAATTCGTTTCACAAATATTTTAAACAATGTACATTCTCTGAGCAAGAAGCGTATACAAACTAATTCATAATGTTTTTGATATCCGGTACATAATTTAATTGGTCTACACTCTTCACTGATCATGGAAGTTCATAGAATTTAAAATTTAATTTCAAATTCTATGGTTAGTGACATTAATCTTTATTTTAAATACTAACATTGGAATATCAAACAAAACAAACAATTATATTGAAAATAACAGAAATGATATTATATAATTTTATATCTGATGTATTTACACATAAATATTACGTTTCAGATTAATAATTGACATATTTTTTTATTATTTTGTATAATCGAATTCTCATTATATAAAGGAAGTAAATTTATAATTAAAAGTGTTTTTTTTCTTGTATTGATTTATACATGTGCTGCAAAATATTTTCAAGAATATTGCATAAACTATAGTTTTCTTGCAAAAGATACAGAATACTGTGTAAAATGATCAATTTTAAAGTGGTAAATTAATCCATATTAACTAATATGTACAATCTTATCTCTTATATAACTTCTTATCATCATATTACTTCAATATAACAAATACATTAAAAAAAGAAGTAGAGTTAGAATGCACATTCTATGAAAATATCTAGCCATACGTTTCATGCGTTGGCTCAATCTCAGTTTAAGGTATACTTTAAACTAAGCATTAAATTTTAAATTAGTTAAAACAATTATTATATTTAAAAATATTAAAGAGTATCTCATGCCTTCAATCAATGAAATTAAAAAGTCTTTTAATTTAACGAGTATTACAAGCCTTGAGAAATTACGAAGTCTTAAGATAATTATGAATTCTGAATTCTATTAGTTTTAAATTCTTTTACTTTCTTTTTGCATGCTGCTCGTATTAATAACAATAATAATGATAATATATATATATATATATATATATATATATATATATATATATATATATATATATATATATATATATAATATGTATATGCGTGTATGTAGTGTATGTACCATTATAGAGAATGTAAATGTATTCTATAATGGTACAATAAAGTAAGATATACTTTAATGTGCCATTTTAGAAACAAGGTATAAAAACTCTGTTTCCAACTTCGATATTGAATGAAAGTGGAAATATCAAAGACATTCTTTATGTATGAGAATTATAATATGGAACTTAAGAACAAAAAAAATGTTTCAGTTAACAGAGTTAACTTTTAAAAAACTGAAAAAAATCACTTTTTTTAAAAATTAAAACACATCAGATTTGCAAGTGTATTCATGAAATAAAATTTTAACAAATATCTTGAAATAGAATCACGAATCCCAATAAGCTTCTTACTTTAATCTTTTGAGGAAAAAATGTTTGTTTCTTACGAATGTAGTTTTAAAAATGAAATCTCCTTAGAATAAGACAAAGGTTTTTGTAAACCAAACAAACTTTTTGGACACAAAAAAATAGCACTTAAAGAATTTTAAAAATTGTTTGGCAACGATAAAATGTGCAAAATATATATATATATATATATATATATATATATATATATATATATATATATATATATATATATATATATATATATATATATATATATATATATATATATATATATATATATATATATATAAATATATATATATATATACATATATATATATATATATATATATATGTATATATATATATATATATATATATATATATATATATATATGTATATATATATATATATATATATATATATATATATATATATATATATATATATATATATATACTTAAAATACCAAATATTTAGTACTTTATTATAAAATTTGTAAATACATTCCCGTTATGTGTATATTTTCCACTCTGAAGTATTTAAATATGTATCATATAAAAATATAAATAAACATTCTGCTATATTATTTGTAAATCTGTCATCAAAAATGCAATTTAGTTTTTAAAATTTTGGAATATTTCCTGTCATAATTTTTAATTTGAAAAAAAATGATCCAAAAATATTTCCATTGTAACTAATATCAAAATTAATATGAAGATGTATTATGTAATTTTAAGAAATGCTTTTTTTAAAAAAAACTCAACACATGAAATTTAATGATAAGTAATTTTCAGAAGATATAGAACCAAACATATATGTTCATACATTTTCTCTTGATTAGCAGTAACAAACTATTTCATTTAATCGATTAGTATCAGCTTGATTCCTGACTTTTATTGCTTCCATATTCTTAAATGCTTTAGTTCCAAATTATTCAATGATTTCAATTATTATAAAGAATTAGTATATGTGTTTTATATGAAAATGTTATTCAATTTTAAAAAGATAATTTGTTTTAAATTAATTTAATCATTGGCGTCGTTTGTCATTCTGTGATAATTTTGTCTTTTATTAAATATGTATACTTGAAACCAAACGTCAAACTGGAAAAAGTCATTTAAGTATTCTCTCACTTTAACCATTAATTAAAAGCATAGACAAATTAATTAAATGTTAAAGGACTAACAATTCTGCTTTAGATAGATAATTTAGTTTCAAGAAATAAGTATATGGAAAGCAATGCGTAAGCATTTTTTTAAATTCATATCAACTTACACTTAATGTAAATTAGTTATTTTTGAGAGCAAATTCCAATGGTTCTAGTTAAAATGTTAAATTTGTTATGGCAGTAAAAAGATAAATAATAATGTTAAAATAAATGCAACTCTTCCTATGGCTTTTGTTGATATTTTACTCTTCAAAGAAATCAAAAATATAAATGAAGAATTTTCAAATACATTTCGGAAACATAAATATAATTTACGAAGTTTCTGATAAAGTCAATTTGGTTTATAAACAAAACATGCATAGAAATTTTAAAAAAGTGAAGAGTAAATTTACGTTTCTAAAATTACTAAGCAATTATGATATTTCCAACTGTCAGCAAACTTAAAAGATTGTAAATTAATAAAAAAACAAATACTCTTTTTTAATCTGAATCAAAACAGAATATGATTACTTGGAGTTATATACTTAAATATTAAAAAAAATATTATTGTAATTATAATAGGATATGTGTACATGAAACTCTTGTAACATTTAATTACATTAATTTTTAACTAAATTTTATATTCACTTGTTTAGAAAAATTGTATTTTGTGCTTAAAACATGGCTAAAATTAAAATAATTTTATACTCTTAATGAGGTAACTTTCACGTAATTGTTATTAAACAAAAATATTTACAGAACAGTCCAAACTTAAATAAGTAAATTTTATTAAAAAATTTAAGTACAAATTAGAAATGAAAGAGAGAAAAAAAATTTTTTTTGAAAACTTTTGAATATTATTGCGTAATTTTGATTTTAAAATGAATGAATGAAATCTATGAAAATCTGAAATTAGAAATCTATAAAACATCAAGCAAGTGAAAATGGAAAATTTTATAAAACTAAATGAAGGAATAATTTTTTCGTAACTTTAGTCATTATATAATGCGATATGAGTTGTTTCTGAAATTACATGCAAGTAATTAGAAATTTTTCAATTTATCTATTATTAAAAAATTAGAATGGATTGCTGTCCCTTATAAAGACGTTCCATAAAGTTATAAGAAGGCAGATGGTATTAAATCCAAGAATAAACAGATCATGATGGTCCTCAATTTTCTTATTTTATATATTACTTTCAATTTTTTAAATTACATTGCAATTATTATTTTTTATTGTTTTGAATATTGTTTTAAAATTCCATTGCATTAACTGTGACCGAAAAGGACAATTAGATGTTTAAAATTAAATGACGAGAAAATTACATTTCAAAAGACAAGTTATTACTGGGATATAAATTCATCTCTATTGTCAAAGAAATCATTAGAAATTAATATCTAAGAGTATGTATCTAAAAGTAAGTATCAATGGTAATTTAATAGAGAAACGTTTTTATTTCTAACTTCCTGACTCATTTGTATACATTTCAAATTATTATGATTACAATTTGAACTTCACGATCTTTTTAAAAATAATCTCTCGGCAATTTAACACAATGAATTTTGAATGTTGTTATTGTTACATTAGAAAATTAAACATGTATTTCCACTGTCATACATTGTTTATAAGTATGGAGATTTCAAATGTATTAAATTTCTATACCTATATTTTAAAATATATGCAAATAATACTGATATACAACTGTTTATTTCTCCATTTCTCTTGAAAAAGAAAACACAAATAACAGTAGGAACTGGATTTATTTACGCAAATAATGCAGATTCCAAATTTAAATTTACCGTTTTATTGAAACAGAAAACAATACGAAGTAAAACGTTTATCCTTCGGATATTTACGAAAGAAAAAAGGTAAAACGGAGTGTATTATTTTGACTATGCAGAACTTGGTTTCGGAAGTATCGATTTATTGAACAACAACACAATAGATTTTCAGACCATGTATTTTTTTGAAGCAATTCGTAGTTTAAGAAAAATATCTTCTTTCAGCATTCTTATATTGAAAACACGGTACAAATGTTTATCAAACTTCTATCTTCTTTAAATCATGTTTGTCACATCTGAACTGTACACTCATTTAAATCAAACAACTGTTAAATTCATTTAAATTTCTAAACTTGAGTAAGTTGTTATACATATACATTAGTTTTTCGCTTGATTTCTTTGTTCTAAGGAATATTTTGCAAGTTCATATTCCACTTTCGTATGTATTAAAATTAAATTTTTATTTTTGCTAAGTTTCATTAAATAAACATTTTTAAGAAATTTAATAAAAAAATTTAGCTCAACAAAAGTGAAAGTATTTTGAATATTTTGTTTTAAAATATTTATTTTTATGTTCCAATTTTACAAAAAGATGAAACTGGTAGGGTAGAAATTAACTAAATTATATCTATTATTATGTAAAGAGAGAAGTTTTAATTCAATTATTAAATTATTTCTCATTAGATAGCATAATTAAGAAATATAAATGTATGTAACCTTTTTTAAATGATGCTGCAACATCTAAATATTTTTACTAAATTTACTGTATTTGATTCTAAAAGTTTAATTTTATTTTTAAAATATTCACACGCGCTTTGCCTTATATGATGTGCCTATAGATCAGTGGTTTCCAACCTGTGGGGCACAGACAGTTGCAAGAGGGCATGCAGCTCTTTCCAAAATAGTAGAAATTAAATAAATTATATAATTAAATAGTAGAAATTAACTAAATTATATCGATTATTATGTAAAGAGAGAAGTTTTAATTCAATTATTAAATCATTTCTCATTAGATAGCATAATTAAGAAATATAAATGTATGCAACCTTTTTTAAATGATGCTGCTGCTGCAACATCTAAATATAATTTTCACTTTAATAATTTTTTTTTGCTAAGTTCACATGGCACTAAGCTAGCAAAAATGTTTGTCAAATAAATGAAAAAATGGTCAGTTATATATATATATATATATATATATATATATATATATATATATATATATATATATATATATATATATATATATATATATATATATATATTATTTCATCAAATTCAAATAAGCGCTACTTTTCCATCTAAAAAATTCCATTTTTCCACCCACGTATCAGAGCGATTGGTAAATGATAAATGATAAAAAATGGCGTCATCGAGCTGTATTTTTTAGGAATGTATTGAGAGCTTTAGTTGGTGGATAATGAAATGCCTAGATTAATCTCCATACCTGAATCTCATAGAGTATCTGCGAGACAATCTTAATAAAAAAGTTGCTGCTTTGATTACTCCTCTAGAGTCTGTATGAAAGCTGGAAATCTTCTTATTTCATGTCTGTCTTCAATTCCTATTTCTTTATCTGACAATGTAATTAATAGCATGAAAATTCAATACTGCTTATGCATTCCAGCTTGGGATGAGCATATCCTTTATTAAAACTTTTTATTTCACGATCTATGACGTTTTACTTCATAAAATCTTGATTATTTTTTTCCATTAGTGAACTTTCCCTGCGAAATTTCTTTTCTTAGTAAATCATTTAAGTGCGTTTCTTATGTAAATTTCTATGTTGCAAACAACACGTACCTGTATTAAACATTTTGCAGCCATATTTGATGCATTTGAGCCTAACTTGCAAATGACTAAATGTAATAATCAACTCATTTGCGAAAGTCAATTTTTTAATTTACGTTTTGGAAGGCAGCATAGGTAGGAATCAAATACATCGCAAAATTTATTTATCAAAATGATGTTATTAATTTAGGTTGTCAATTATTACTAAAATCTATATAATTTTTCCTAAAAAAATATTTTGTTCATTCTTTGTATCAATTCTCTAACTAATTACAGTTCATAATTTTTAATAAAAAAATGTGATTAACCATTAAATATTATCTCAGAGTGACACGCATTTTGGATTAAATTTTACCTACCAATTTCATACATGCAGAATCAATAAAAATCGTTAGCAAATTTACCGCTCAATATCTGAATATAAATCTTTACTTATCTGAGATTAATGAAGACTATAATTCTTTAATTATTTTTAAATTGTTAAAAAATCAGGCATAAAATTTGCGGAAATTGTTTTAGAAAAATTTATAACAGTCGGAAAAAACGTTAAATTATAGTGTAAAATAATTCTTCCAATGAACAGCCATTTTGTTAATAAATCTTGTTCGCTTTATTTAAAATTATTCATCTTTCAAATTTTACATTCTTTCAAAAGTTCAGTTTTAATTTCTGCCTATTTCACAATTAGTAGTATTTAAAAGCAAATGCTGAATAAAATTGCAATGTGTACCTCTTCTTGTTCAATATTAATAATTCATTTTCCAATAAAATTTAATTCAAATTTCCAGTGAAATAAATTAAAATTAGCGAGTTAAGTAAAACATGTAGGTGTTAAATATTTTAAGGAAAGGAAGATAATAACTATAATTAATTAATTAGTTGCGTTTCTGTTTGTTCAAGGGAAAATTTACTAATTGCAAAATCAGTGTCCTCTAACATACCCTCTGCAGCACTTCATTACTATTTCCTGAATGCATTTCATCTAAATTAAAACTTTATCAGAAAATCAAATAATCGTCTCTTCTACCTATTGAATCATTAATTAGAATTTCCGTGATTGTTGTCTGTGATGTTTGCAGGTAAATAATAATTTCCTCACAAATAGGGATGGATAAAATTAAAAATTTGCTCTTTCATGTATGATAATCAGTGAATTCCATTTACTCATTCAAGAATTCTAATGAGATACATTAATTTTTTTGTTGAAAATTGAAGTTTTCAAGAAATGTTATGTTATTTATGAAAAAGCTCTTTTATTATCTGTTAATTCTCTCAATATATATATATATATATATATATATATATATATATATATGTATGTATGTATATATATATTGAAAGAATTGAGAGGGGGATATATATATATATACATACATACATTATTGTATTAGCAGTTTTAGGCAATATATGCAAACCTAGATATTATATATATAATGCCTAAAAGTGGTCGGCCGGTAATTTATAAAATGAGTTATATTTATTTCACACATTTTCCTGGAATTGTATACAATGGCAAATTTGAAACCACCAATATATAAAATACATTACCTATTCGTTTTGAACATCACTTATCAAAATACGTGACTTTTAAGACATGTCTCCTGGCCAGAATGTCTTAATTGCACTTAATGGCTTTGACGGAAGTGTCAAAATACGTAACTTTACTTAAATTTGTTCAACAAAAATTAGTTATTTACACTGCTGTATGAAACGTTTGAAGCAAGTTGTAGTATTAGAAAAGGAGTCATGGTCTATTGACATGAAACAATGATTCGACAATGAAATTTGCAAAATTATAGATAACTCTGCAAACATCAAAGCTTCATATCAGAGATTAATAAATGATGTACAAAAATCCAAAATGACTATTAAATGGGAACTCAGGGGCTAAATGCTTCTGAATCACGATTGTGGAACACAAAAGTAAACTAATTTACTTATTTAAAGAAGGCGTCAGTATTGTATAGTTGAGCGTCATCGTTTGTTTATTGAACCCGAAGAACCTGATATAATGTTGACGATGTTTCAACCAAGTACAGAACTATTATACATCCTGATATTGAACAGTACGGACAGCTTTGCTAATCTTGCCAGAATAAAAACCAGAAAGGTGTTAAAAAGGCCATTGTTGTGAAACCTATAGTTTATTATGAATTTAATTCCCATTACCAGGTACATCTTATCGACTTTCAGTCTCAGTCCATTAGAGAATACAAATTTATTAAGTGGTACCAAAGTCATCTAGCAAAATTTGTGTTTTTCAAATATGTGACGTCACAAAAAGCTGAAGAAGTAGCCTACAACCTTGTAGACATATTTTCATAGTTTGGAGCGTCAATTATATTATACTCTAACAATGGTAAATGTTTTGCTATTAATGTGGTGAAAAGTATGAAGGAGTTTCGTCTACCATTGAAGATCATTCATGGAAAGCCACACCATTCACAAAGCCAGGGTAGTGTCGATGTAATTAATCAAAATGTGTACTTGGATGCTAGATAAATAAATCTGTCTGTTGGAGTAAAGGACTGCTCTTCGTACAAATTTTGAAAATTAAAGCATATCATTCTGAGATTAAAAGAACACCATACGAAGTTCCTGTTGTCTTCGAACTTAAAATAAGGCTTCTTTTCTTCCCGAATATGTTTTAAAAGACATAAATACAGAAGAGCAGTTCGAAAAAATAAAAGAAAAAGTCGAAAAAATGGAAAAAAGCAAAACTAATCAGATTATGCAAGAAAAAGGAACTGTATTGCTTAGCATTCATAAAATTATAATCGATAATGGACTAAGCCAACGTGATGTTTACTGAAGAAATTTTCATTTCTGCTCGTTTTCGTGCTTTATGCTTAAAGGAAACGGTTAATACGTTTGCTTGAAAAATGTGCCGTAAAAAGACTTACCTTCTATTTTCATGCTATTAAAGGTGAAGAAATGGATATTTTGTGCAAGATTTGTTTCTAAAATTAAAATCAAAAATAAAATGAATTCTTAAATCAATCTTGAAATAGAAGCCAAAAAATTTAAATAAATTCACAAAAAAAAAGAAAAAAAAAAAAAAAAAAAAGAAAAATCCCACTCGTCTTTTGAGAGCTATTGTGCGCGTCCCTACACCATATAAGGACAAGGAGCAAAGTGATATGAGGAATATATTGCAATTGTAATGAGTGTAGGAAGGGATGACTTGTGGAACTTAGGAAGGAATTTTGAAACAAGTATATATGAGATCACAATTAACTTAATAGCCTATATGTTACATAACTAAACGGAAATCCATCGATAACTCTTTAATTTTCGCAAAATATTTTTTTTATCGCAAAATATTTTTTTTATAATATATTTTCAATAATTATGGTATGAAATAAATTGTTAAATGTGAGCAACTTGAGATTTGCAGCATTTCCCATTTAGGACAACATAACTATCACAAAATAACAAGACAAACAAGTTTTGACAAATCTCCCCGAAACATAAAAAGAACATTTTAGCATACAATATTTATATATAAAGTTGAGTATTATTTAAACTCATTATTTAAAATCACGAGTACGATAAACTATGAATATAGATATTAATTAAGGAACTTGCTATAAAACAAATCCTTGAAAGTGTACTTAAAAGAAATCTTATGTGATATATCTGGGCATATTTACTAATTAAAATAACAACTGATCCTGTTCCCATAACAATCGAATGAACATTTTAATAAGGACAGAATTAAAGCTCTTCGGTGACATCGCAATACCGAAACCAGCTAAGCGTAATATATAAAACGAGAATTTGAAATAAACTTTCAAAGCCTTCGCAAATTAAAATGTGCCTACTTATAATGAGAGCATCAGTTAAGATTTTCGAGTACTATCATTATATATTTACTCAACTATACAAATTAATGTGAAGTAGCTAAAAAGGAGGAAGTTCTTGAAATATAAGCATTAATGAGTTCAGTGGTGATATTAAAATGTAGAATATTTTAGCATTTTGACCATTCTAGTAATATTTTGTCAACAAAATAGAAATACTATACTATTCAGTAATTATGATGATATTAATCATTATAATTACCAGACTGTGAAATTGAGTAATATTATTCTCTATACAATTTCTTAACTCATTGTATTTTTAGATAAAAATTATTTGCTATATTCTTTCTGAATAGTTTTCCGACAAAAATAATAATAATACGCTTTCAAATTTAATAAATGTTAATATTTATAATATTAACATCATACTAGCATTATTTTAAAATTTTCAATTAGATTTTGAAATATATTCAACCATGTTTTTTAATCGTTGATGAAACGTTTCATTCACTACATATTCATTCCAATCACATATTATTCAGCACATTTTTAGTATACGCATTTTAAGGATTAGTAATTAATATATTAATTTTGATCTATCTAATTATTCATCATTTTTTTAAAAATAACAAATTCAATTAAAATATATCAATTAGTAATAAATAACATAATGAAAATTAGTTTTTAAAACCAAATCGAAAATAATACACTCTAGTTAACTAATATTTTTATTGAGACAATCTGATCACAGCTAATATTAATTTATGTTTCAATTTTTATACAGTCATATATAAAAACATAAAATAACAGGTTTAAATATAGTAAAATATGAAACATAAGAGAAACTACTGAGCTGTAACATTTGACGCCATTCTTTACACAGAAATCGTCAACATATAACACAAGTAATTTAAATAATATTACAGAATTGATATAAATATGAATTTTTTTTCGGATAATTTGATGTTATTTTCTGACCACAGAATTCCAAATGCTTTTCAACTTAGTAATAGTTAATCTGTCATATTTCTACAGAAATTGTAAAATATGTATAATATTATAGAGTTATATTTTCAAGCTTATTCATTTTTCGTGTTTTGAAAAAAAAAATAAATATTTTGTTAACATTTCTACAATGATTTTAAGAATTGAATGGGTAATACTTAAATACCTTTCTATGAATGCTTAAAATATTTTGCAATTTTTTATGCATTGTAAATTTTTTATTACTTAAAATATTTAACTTCTGTAAGATAAAATATGCATAAGTTGCTTATTTGGGTCAAAAGAATTTACTTAAAAATAATTGTAAATAAGAAACCATTTTAAAACAAATTAGTTAAAGTTTATGTGAATTTACACGAACTTTCATCATCATAAATGCATTTTAAAGCTCGTAAAAATAGAATATTTTTGACTATTATTTAATTCATAAACTTACTTCGTAACGCACAAAAACGTAAGAAGTAAGTTTAAGCCTTGTAACAATCGAATTCTATTAAAAAACTTAAATGAGCACTGGCAAATTTATCATTAATTGATAAAATATAAATGGAATGAAAAATGCTTTTGTACTTAGATGCATTTTTTTATTCCTAACACGGCAATGAAATTATTAAAATCATGAAATGGATAGTACGTTTTTGAATGACTTCCTCTTACTGTTATATCATCAGCAGCTTATGAAATTTTCTATATAAAGAAAGAAATAATTATGTGACATACAATAAATATATCAGTCTTGCATCATTGACAGTATTTCTATCTTGATCAACAATAATAAATGCTTTCCTAAATGCACTTTTCTTCAATTCTTGGTTCTCACCATCACAACATTAAATTCTCTGTCATTTCACATTGAAGGCTGAAGTAAGCACGTCACAGTTTTTGACGTCATATTGTCACACGGTATTAATAATAGCAGCGAAAAATCTATTTCTTCCTGGAAAATAGTTTTTACTGTTAAGCAAGTAAGAAATCATCTGAAATTTTATTAACATTATAATAAAAACTCCTTTTATAAAAAAATTAGTTTGAGCCCATAAAATTAAATAATAGCAATAAAACTAATCATCTTAATTTTGCTAGACAACAGCTTCAGAACTAACAATGGCCAAAATGTGTTGGCCCAGTACTTATTATCCTGCTCTGGCCCAGTTATTTTTTGGCCTGCATGACCTGTGTGGCGGAAATAGCCGGAGCCAGGCTATCAAACAATTTTGACAGGTTTGTCATGGTAAAGAAAAAATCAGCTTCACCAACAGAAGCTCGAGTTTTTCCTGTAATTTGAGTTTATTTGGACAATAGATTTAAAGAACGGATTTACATAAGTTTAGAAAGACATTTTTATATTATATTATAATTTTTTGTAATTTGTAAAAAAAAAAAACCTTCCGTACATCATAGACAATGTTAGAGAAATATTTATTCTGTTATAATTCTTTTTATAAGCATGTAATAATTGCTAATATTAAATCTTTTTATTCTCTGTGAAAATTAAAATTTTACTCAAACTACCTTAATTACATTATTCAGCGATATAAAAATGCAACATTTTATTGCAGCAAAAATATAAAGAAAAACTCATGAGACAAATTAAAAAATATCGTAAAAATTATTTCGGTAGGATGCAAAAATCATTGATTATGAAATCTATCAATAATAATAAATCTATCACATAAATATGAATGTTTCTGCAGTGCACAATATATTATTCTCAATAACAATATTTATAATATTCTCAATAACAATGCTTATAATATTCTCAATAACAATACTTATAATATTCTCAATAACAATGCTTATAATATTCTCAATAACAATACTTATAATATTCTCAATAACAATATTTATGACAATATTTATTTAATCAAAAATAAATTGTACCAAGTCTTGTGAAAAAAACTTCAGTTTGAAGTACTTTTAAGAGAAAATGAACAGAAATAAATTTTCATGCAAGAGATATATTTTTCACATTTATAAAAATACTAATAAAAACTTTTGCCTCTCAAAATCTTTTTTACCTTCTTTTAAAGATATGACTAAATCCTTTTTACTCAAACGAGGTCAAAACTTCTGAAGTAGATTAATCTTCATTAATAGTTTACTTCTCTTCACTTGTGACATAAAATAAAAAATTAAGACTGCTCTTTAATTAAGCCCTTTTCAAGTTATTATGTTTTATACATAATCGTGCTGAGTTACTTTTTGTAATTAAATTTCATTTTAAAAGGTTTGTTCTAGTAAACTCAGTTTAGGGAATTTCTAAATCATGAGTGAAATCTATAAATGAGATCTGTTATCAACGCAATCCTTATAAAAATGAATTCTATTACAATTATACAAAATTATAGAAATTGTAGAGCATTTAAGATGTCTAACTATAATGAATGAATGTAATATTTAAAACATGTGTTTTAAAATTAAACATATAATATATTTTTTGAATAGATTTTTTTTTGTATTCTTATTTAAATTTCATAATACGAAATTCTAATAAATATATGCTTTTATGTTTACCCTGATTTTTGCATTTTTAAGAATTTTAAATATAAATGAGTTCACGATACTAATAATCTCTTAAAATCGAAACAAATAATTAAATCGGAAATTAAATATAAGGCTCACAATGCAATATAAGTTAATGATCCTTATTGTTTTCTCTTGAAAATGGCCCAATTGCAATTCCAAAATATATTAAAGGTGATGCAGATTTTACAAGTAGGGTATGCTTGCTACTCATTTGAAAACGCATTGTAGAATGTGACAGTGTGATAATTGTGTTGAAAAGCTTTCATATTACTTTGAAGAAATGGAATAAATTTCAAACACATAAAACAATAATAAAAATAATAATATAAAATAATAATCACATAATTTGCATATTTGTTATATAACGATCCATCATTTACATCAATGCCGAGCTGGTAGCCGAATGGTTAGCGCTCTTGCCTTCGGTTCAACAGTTCGTGGGTTCGAATCCCACCTAGGGCATGGATGTTTGCAGTGGTTCGGAATCCACTTTAAACCGTAGGTCCCGGTCTAATTAGCCCTCGTGTGCAAAAAATGACCGTTGAGCGACAAGCCAAAAAAACATTTACATCAATATTTATTACCATAAATCTTTCGTTTTATAGTTTCATATATTTATTTCCAAGTTTTCACTGTATTTATTACTTTGTCAAAAACATCATAGTAAAATATTAATTTTTTATAATCATAAACAAACTACAATATGTTCTTTTTTACTTGATTGTAAAAATTTGTGTTTGAATAAATTTTTCATTTACTTACAACAAAATGTATACATTTGACAGTTGCATTTTTATTTTAATATTAGAAAACTGGTGTACGCAGAATTATTTTATCAATCACAATTGCAATGGAAAGGTTATTTTGCGGTGTTATGAACTTTAAATCAAAAATATAATATTTGAAAATTGTGCATTGAATAAAATAGGTCATAATGTAAAAAAATATTGTATTTTAAAATTAATCAAATTTAACTGTCTTTAAATAAAGTACAGTGTTCCTCCACAAATATATTTTTATCCAGCAATTCAAAATTCAACTTTAAGCAAAATAAATAGCATATAATATTTGGTCCAATAAGAATAGACAAATTGTTTCGCAGGTATAGTTCAATTAACTGTCGAGGTTAAATATTCAATTTTCTGATTTAATACATTTTAATGCATTCATGAAATTATTTCTTTTAGACTTCAAAATAACACCACTTAAACGATAGCAAAATTTTACTTTGTATGATTGTGTTTCTTTATTTCATTAATACTTGCATTTGTTTCTGATTTTAATTTTGTACATTAATTTTTTTACTAATTTTTGAGACTCAAATTTTATAAAAGTACTTTATGATGAGTATTATCATTTGAATATTTTAAAAATGTAATTTGAAAATTAAATTCATGAATACAGATAAAATGTTACCATACAATTATCAGTGGACTGATTTCAGAAGAAATTTAAAAACGGGTGTATTTCCTTTCGAGATAATACTCTATAAAATTATATCAGTAATTAATACCTAGTATCTATAATTTTATAGCAAAAACTCATATTTTTCAGGGAAATTTCATGACACGTATCATGTGTAAATAAATATACTGTAGTTAGAGTTGATCTTAAGTTATATATTTAGTCAGAGATTTAATAACACAGGCCTACAAAAAAAATTTTTTTTGGTGCTTAGGATTTTAGAGCAGATTTTAACTATATTTTTATTGCTGAATCTAAATATGTAAGCAGTTTTTCTGTATCAGCTCTAGATTTTTAGATAAATTCACTTATCTATCAATGCTCTTTTTCTATTTAGTCTTTTCAAGTACAAGTGTTGTAAAATTTATACAGGGAAAGATTCTTGTATATTTGCCCTATTGTCAGTCTTCTTTTGTAACCAATTAAATTTAAAATAATAATATTTATTAAATAACTAATTATTATTTTTAAAAATTATTATTTTAATTCATTTATTAAAAAAAGAAGACAAACAATATGAGATAGATAACTGATTAGTTGACAAATTTTTAATAAATGGGATTGAATCCTACTTATTAGTGCTATCCAGTTAGTTCCATAGAAATCCGATAGATGGAGATGTCTGTCCACTATCTGAAGTGACCTTCAAAGCTTCAACCGGAGTTGAGAGTTGAAAATAGTTCGTGAATTCCGGTGGTGTAGATAGATAGAGGTTAGCGCCATATAACATTTCTCTTTAGTAACGAGTTGTTAAAAAGTAAATCTAAGTATTTGTGTTGTTGAATAGAAATAAAATGAGTTCAAGTAGAAGAAGCTGTGTACATCATCCTGATATTTTTTGCTACATATGTGGAGAATACACGCTACTGGAAAACAGAAAATCTATTAGTGACTTTGTAAAGAGGGCTTATCTTGGATATTTTGGTGTTAAACTTGGTGATCAGGATAAAACCTGGGCACCACATATTGTCTGTAAAACTTGTACAGAGCATTTACGACAGTGGACTACCGGGAAAAGGAAAAGCCTGAAATTCGGTGTACCAATGGTTTGGAGAGAACCAAAAAATCACTTTGATGACTGTTATTTCTGCCTAGTAAATATTACTGGAATCAATCGAAAGAAAATAAGTGGACTTATCCAGATTTTGTCTCTGCAAGACGCCCTATCCCTCACTCAGAAGAAGTGCCAATTCCAACTTTTCACCAGCTACCAGAACTCTGTGAGGACGCTTATTGTCTCTCTGATCAGAATTCTGATACTACTGAAGATGGCAGCAATTTTGAAACGATATCATCAATTCCTCAATGTTTCAACCAAGATGAGTTAAATGACCTCACTAGAGATTTCAATCTGTCGAAAGAAGCTTCTGAATTACTGGCTTCCAGGTTGAAGGAAAAATATTTACTTGAACCAGGAACGAAAATTACATTCTATCGCACAAGGGAGAAAGATCTGCTACCTTTTTTCTCTGTACAAAATCTTGTATTTTGTCATGCTGTTAGAGAAATCCTGGTAAAAATGGGTCTTCCTGAATATTTTCCAGATGATTGGCGCCAATTTATTGACAGCTCAAAGCGAAGTTTGAAATGTGTTCTTCTACATAATGGGAACAAATATGGCTCAATACCAATTGCTCATTCAACGAAAATGAAAGAGCAATATGACACTATAGCTTTGGTCTTGAAAAAAATAAAGTATCGTGAACACCAATAGGTGATTTGTGTAGACTTAAAAATGGTAAACTTTCTCCTTGGACAGCAAAGTGGCCACACAAAATATCCTTGTTTCTTGTGCCTCTGGGATAGCAAAGACAAAGCGCAACACTGGGTTAGAAAAGAGTGGCCTAGGAGAGAAAACATGGATGTTGGGGAAAAGAATATCATCAACGATCCTTTAGTTCCACGAGAGAAAATCATCTTTCCACCACTGCATATCAATCTGGGTCTAATGAAGCAGTTTGTATCTTGATAAGAATGGATCATGCTTTGCATATATAGGGGAAAAAATGCCTCAGCTGAGTATGGAAAAAAATAAACAGGAATATTTGATGGCCCACAAATAAGACAGCTGATTAAAGACCCTGACTTCATAAATTCAATGAATGAGATTGAACAAAAAGCCTGGAATTCATTTGTTTCAGTTCTCCAAAATTTTCTGGGTAAACACAAAGCTGTAAACTATGTTGAATTAGTCAATGAAATGCTGAATAATTTCAGATCCCTTGGGTGTAACATGAGCATTAAGGTGTACTATCTACATAGCCACTTAGACCGTTTTCCTGATAATTTAGGAGACATTAGTGAGGAGCAAGGTGAAAGATTTCACCAAGATATAAAATGTATGGAGGATCGCTATCAAGGAAGATGGGATACTCACATGATGGCAGATTACTGCTGGATTTTAAAACGGAATTGTTCCAAAATACATTCAAGAATGTCACGCAAAAGAAATTTCCAAAATGTTCTGTGAGTAATTTGTTTAAATCATGACTTTTTCTGTTTTCTTTTGTATTTAATAAGCAATATCTATGTAATATAATAAAAATTCCTTGTTTAATTTGTTTGTTTAAACCATGGTTTTTCTTTTAAAATAGTGTAATGCATGATTCATTAAAATGTTAATATCTTAAAAACTTAAGCTGATAGGCAAAAATTAATGGCATATTTGTATTCAGCGCATCGAATTCATATAAAATCACTTCCAAAATCTTTGCCACCAAAACCACTGTTGACCAGTGTAATTTGTTTTAAAAAAATAACATCATCTCAGTTTCATTTATTTATTTGTTCGGAAGAGATTTAACTCTGTAAATTATATTATACTTTATAGAAGGAGAATTTATTTTATGATAATGGATAATGTATAAATAATAAAAATAATAAATATATAAATAATAAATTAATGGTTGTCTCATATGATTCCAATTTATCTTCAATTCATGATTTGTGTAATAAATAATCAAATTATAAATAATCATGATCTATTTTGAATCTAAATACTTAACTAAACAAATCTTACATTTCACTCCTCATAATTTTTATTTATTATTATAATTTTTTAAATACAGTGTAATTGAATGAAACTAATTTTTAATCATTTAAAGAATGTTAAATTTATTAGGCATGAAAAAACATACAAGTAGAATGTATGTAATTTTGAATAATCCAATTTTTATAATGTATTATACAGAGCCCTCAAATCTTTGCTAATTTTAAATATTGATTACATTATAATGTATATTACTATCAATATGTTTATGAGTTATTAATTATAAGAACAGAATAAAGTTTCGGTATTTCTTTATTTTATGATTTTCATTTTCTATTATATATAGAGTGTCAGATATTATCTGCTTAATGTCCTTGAACTATCAATCCTACATTAATATTTATTATTTATACCAAATTTTATTACGAGTTATACGTTTATTTTATTTGTTTAAATATATATCATATCTTAGCTACATTTAGAACACGTTAAACAATTCCAGAATTCGAGTCTGTCAAGTTTTACTTCCAATTAAATACAAAAAATTCTAAATTGATTAATTAAATAATACATAATTTTAACAAAAAACTGATATTTAATTTGACAGAATATTTTATGTGTATTTAATATTTAAGTTTCTATTTTCATACTAATGAAATCATGATTAGCTGAACGAAATAAGTTTATTATTTTAATTGTCTGTTAGTTGTTGTTAAAATTATTGGTAATGATCATTATAAGCAACAATCATTCATATAGGTTTTAATTAAAATTAACAAACAGTTTTTGAATAAATAATCACGCATAATTTCAATTTGAAAATGCAAATAGCAATTTCCTTTTATTGACTTTTCTTTAATTTATCGAGTGTCATATTCACGTAAAATTTAAACTGTGTTATTAAAAATGTAATAAAGAAAACTATTATAATTGTCTTATGTTTCTTAGGAATTCAAAAACTAATTTAAATTATATTCATATATCAATGAAAATGTAGCACAGAAACTTATTTCAATTTCATTTTATAACATGGAAAATAAAATTCACATATTTTTTATTTCAAAAAATCGAAACAAAAATATAATGAATAGAAGAAAGAAAAGTGAAATAAAAATACAATTTACTGGAATCTCCATTCCCTAAATTCTTTTCATTCGCAGTACTTTTAAAGAATAAAATCACAAAGTTACATCTTTCTTATTGTTGAATAAACAACGAGAAGGAAGATACAAGGTTTAATCTCTACATACCTTCAAACAAATATTTTCTTAGAAATGAAAATCTATTAAAATATATTATATTCATAAATTTAGCTAAATGTCCTCTTTAATGTTTCTAAAATTTTAAATCTTTCAAATTTTATATTTTTAAATGATTAAACGAAATTACATTATACTTTTAGTAACAACATATATTTCTCATGAAAGTCATGTCACATGAAGAAGTTATTATTTTAACTAGTAATTAAAAAGAACACTTCTGAATTTCTGAAAAATTATTTATTTTAAAATAGATATCTTGCTCTCATTAATATAAATGCTAACATATTTTCAAAATTGTCACTGCATAAATAATTATCATAAAATAATTGCCAAAAAGAGAAAATTATATTTTGGATTTTGGTAATTGTATTGAGTCAGATTAATTATCAAGATCCAAAATGATTTTCTGAATACTTAATTTTAATTCGACAAAAGTACTCTCACTCTCTGAAGTGAATTTGTACTTTTAGAAAATAAAATGTGCATTATAGTTTTAAATTTGTTATCGCTCCAAAAATTACAATCAATAAAATTATTTTCATTGCATTAACAATAGAACGTCTTTTATCAGTATCAAGTTTATCAGAGTAAGAGCTAATACAATTACATTCGAAAACGTAAAGTAAATTACATAAAATTTAATTAATGATTTTAATTGAGTTCATCTCTTTCCTAACTATTATTTTGGAAATGCATAACAACAAGTGTAAAAATAAATTGTTAATAATATTCTGCAATATTCTAATATCATTCTGAAAAACATTTAAGTCTTTGGAAAACAAAATTGCATATATTTATTATTTGTGAATACAGAGACTGAATTCTTTAAAAAAAATTTTTCTTAGAGATTTAATTAAAAATTATCTAAATCTTTTCTTCTCAAGAAAATTATGGTTTCTGTATGTGAAAATATTAAATAAAAGATATTTTAAATATTTTTATTTCTGATAAATTATAATTTTATTCAATTTTAGTGATATTTTTAATATTGATTCATTGCATGTGTGTGTGTAAGAGTAATACAAATATTATTATAATACTGAACTGAAATATAGAGGTAAATACCAAACACGCATGACAATAACTCTTCAGATTAAAATGTATGCGTAATTAAACATTTCAAATAACGTTTTGTCTAATGCAAAACCATATCCATTTTACTTTGATATATTTTCTAAACAATTTTCGTTTATAAATTCATCTAATATGAAATTTTGCAATAGAATAAAGAAAATTAGCAAAGTAATTAAACAAACAGGAAGCATTGAAACATTCCTTTTAAAATAGTACAAATTTCAAAAGAATAATTTTCATTATAAAACCTGAATAAAAATACAGCCTTTTAAGTTACAATTTTCTATTGAAAACATTCTTGATCAGTACAATCATTACATACTAACAAACATTATATTTAAGACTAGATTTGATTGTTAGAAATTCATATGAAGCGTGCAACATATTGTCATATAAATATCTATAAACATCATGTTTCTGTAGCATATCGTTAACTTTAACTGCACTCTTTACAAGTAATATTGCAAAATATGGTAATATGAAAATGTGTAGTTTTTGATTATTTATAAAGTTGTAATTATTTCATAAGAAAAATGATTTCTTATTTTTAAAATATGAAACGAAAGAATTTTCGATAACTTTTATAAGTTATTCTTTAATTAGAATTTAGTTTCTTTACTGATCATTTATTTTTTTTTTTAAATTAAAATGATGATATTTACATTTTAGTATTTTTATCCTTGTTTTATTTATATTGAAGGAATCTTATTAAGACAGTAAAATATATATAAGACTTTTTTATGTGTAGTCATCTCAAAATTTATACTTTCAACATCCATTGTATATTGATTTTTTTTATTTTTATTGACATTGTAAATTTAAATAAACTAAAAAATTTAACTTAAATTTTAATTATTTAAAAAATGTTGAAACTTAAATTATACAATGTTTATTGGATAAGAAAACATTTCTAATGTTGCAACTTATAATTTTTTCATCTTTATATAAGTATATCTTAGATAATAACTGTACAAGGCTTCAATAATACTGTACCACATTTTACATAATAATCTATAAAATTATCTCTTTTAGCAAAAATTTGTTAAAATATTATTCAAGTAAAAATTTGTATAAAATAAAATATAAATCTATTAGTTTTTTTTTTCATTTAATGTATTTGAATCAAAAACTATTTAATAATTGTAAATCAGAATGCAAGAAATTTTTTATATTTCTATGTTTTATATTTTGTACTTTTAAGGTGAAAATACTTATTATATAAGCAAACTAAATTATTCTATATACCGCTGTTCAAAATTTACAACCATATTTATGTAATGCTTAACTAAACATTAAATTTAAGATAAAATTAAGTTCTTTATTATTTTAAAAAATTAATATAATTTATAACAATATTTACGTGATAAATAATCAATGATTATTTTCTGGTAAATTTACAAAACATATATAATAATTTGCGTATGTACAGAAGTATTTGTTTTTAAATGCACTGAATTTTATATAAAAATGTCAGCAAGTATTGGAAAATATATAAATAAAATGTAAATAAATATAATATTACAAAAATACTTAATTTACATTGATTATGATGGACAACTGAAATAATATCTTGTATTTTCATTTTAAAAAATAAACTAGTCAATTAATAATTGTATGTGATGTTAAAATTCCTTTAATTTTGCTCTGATATTCCAAAAATATTGTATTATTTTTATACCTTTATGATTTGTTAAAAATCTGAAAAATATTCTTGCTTAAACAACACAAATTTGTAATAAAATGTTTTTAAAATTTTTATTATTTCATCTTATAGAGTACTCTCTGAAATAAAATAAAAAAGCTTAATAATTTTGTGGGATTCGGAAGTATGTTACTAAGTAAATGAAAACAAAAATTTGCAAACAGATATATATCTTGTAAACATAAGGAAAGTCAATATAATTCAACATTATCAAGAATATAAAAGAAATTTATCACTTTTCAGAAATAATCATTTATTCAATCTATTTTGTGCATAATTATTTGAAAACACTAAATATTAATTAATTTATTTATAAACTATTTGTTTATAATGTAATTTTTTCAATTTTTTATAATGTAATTTCTTTAATTTTCATAAGAATATCATTGTAAAACCAAAATTATTTCAGGAAATTTGTTCAGTCGAAAGCTATTCAAAAAATAATTTATATTTAATCAGGAAAAATTTTGGATGAAAATTCTATGTTGGTTTTTTAAAATTCTATGCCGGTTATTAATTTTTGGAAAATTATGTGATTTTTTTAATATTTATTTCTTGTATTTTGTATAGTTTTGATTCTTCAGAAATTTTCTAATTCTGAAAGACTAAATAATTTTTGAATATGTTAAAAGCAATTCTTTAAGACCTATATATCTTTAAAATACTAATGTGTGTTATATTATATAATATTTAAATCATTCATTTATATCTCAGTAAAATAAATTGTTAAATGTAAAAGCAAACTCAATTATTGGTATTTAATTTAAAGAAAATAAACCATACCTTTATCTTTACGTTAATTTTGTTTTATTTTATTAATTATATATAATTTATTATTATATTTAATTATATATGTTATTTCATTATGTGTTTCAAATCATACAAATTTCTACATAATATTTCAAATATGGAAGATTAAAAATCCATGTATTTCATTAAAGACTGTAAGGATAATATATTTTATAATATATTATCCTTATATGTATTATATATAGGATAATATTATATAGTGAGTACTCAATAATCAAATTTATTGAGTACTCACTATATAATATTTAAATGGAAAATGAGTTAAATGTCTATTCAAATTCGATATCACTGAATTTTTTTTAATTATTTAGTGAGACATATAGTAGATTATAATAATAGATATACTTAAAAATTGCTTTTTTGTGCTCAAACTATTTCAATAAAACTATAAAATTGTGCAAATATGATTTATTTGTCAACAGCATTAATATGTGTGTTTAGCATAGTTTATATTCGTCTGAAGCAACTATTTCCATAATATATAAGACCCATAAAATACCGATTCTTGCTTTGTACTATAAACAAATATTCGTAAATATTTATTTATATTTTAAATATTTTAATGCAAAATGTAGTCATTATTTATGCTTTTAGTAACTAAAAGAACACAATAAAGCTTGTTTTATTTGTTCAGGGAAGTCAAAATACCATAAATATTGAGCTAAAGTTAAATATTCATTTATAAACTTTGATTTTTTATTCTATATAAATTAAAAATATATCATGAAAAGTAAAACATAATAATGCGCTATTAAATGCATGCATTTTTCATACAGAAATTCGCTTTGGAAAAGAGATAATATTTGGAAAGCATATTTTCTAAAATACATGTTTTTATGTTGATTGATTTTACAAAAATAGGTTTTGCTCCCAAGCGTAAGTTACGCTTTTGTAACACTTGATTAAAATAATTTTTAAAAAATGTATATTTTCCAAAAATGCATTAAACTAACAGATACGCCGTACTAAAAAAACTTCAAAAAAATCACTGAAATAAATCAAGTACTCTCAGAAAGTCAACGGAACTAACGAAAGCACTTGAAAATTTAAATTTGGTATTTAATTTCCTATTATGTTTTCCAAATTAGTTAACTCCAAATGCTTGTAAAATTATGATGAATAGATGTTAGGTGAAATACTGAAAAAATCATAATTTCTTTAAGTTAATTCACTGGATGTGTGATACAAAATTAATTACTGCTTAGCAAAATATTTAAATTGAAAATTTCTGAGAGAAATACGAGTTTATAAATTAGTGAAAGCAGCTGTGAATAAAAACATTATTTTATTTCGCTTCGTAATCATATAATTAAAGTTATAGAAATCATTTTTTTTTAATAAATAGCAAAGTATAAATTTTACTATTATGAAGTAGCATTATTGAAGTTCAATAGTTCTTTTTCTTTTCTTAAGTGTGTCTAATCTCAGATTTCTTTAATTTCCGGGGACCAAATGTGAAGAGACCGTCTACATAGCGCTAGATTGATCGACGCATCTAATGTTTTATGGTATCTAAGATCATTACCATATACACACACAAATTTTGCGAAGCAAAATAGTTAATAGAAAGAGAAGTTCAGTGAATGAGACTGTAAAGATTGTAATATTAAAAAGAAACAACTGCATTAAAAGGACCGAAACACTTACTCTACATTTGGATTTTTTAATATTAATGTTACATTAGAAGACATCTTTATTAACAGAGTATTTATAGCACAGTCATTTTTCACAAATGTTGATTGATGCCTCATATCATCTTATTATGTCGCTCATATATATATATATATATATATATATATATATATATATATATATATATATATATATATATATATATATATATATATATATATATATATATATATATAAGCATGTACATATATGCTTATATGATATACATGATGATGTACATATAAGCATATTCCTCATACATATAACTGCTTAACCAATCAATTCAGTTATATTTTAGTAAATGATGTACCTAAAATGTAAATTACAAAAAAAGCAAGATAAAGGTTATGAAAAGGAATATATATTCAGATATTTCATGAAGCAAGAAATAGTATTTACCTTTTTTTTCTGAATTATTTCCACTGATTTTTATCAAGTCCATAAGGATTAAATAACAAACTTCAGTTTTAAAATACAATCATGGGTAAATCAAAAACATTAGATAAAAATGATTGTTTTTAATTGATGCTTTTATAATGTACATTACATACTTCTAGGGCTTTGAAATTGCATAGTGTTTTCCAAAATATTCCAAAATGATTTTTATTTTGATTTTAAAAGTCCACTAAAAGCTTAGAAATTATTTTTTAGCAAAGTGTAAGCAGACATTTCATATTTGCATAGCATTTTAATATACAGGTTATATAGTTAAATATTTTCTATAGTTTAAATTATAATGAAACAAAAAAGCTTATATAGTTAGGTGAGCTAAAAAATTTATACAAGAACAGCTTTAATTTAACTAACATATATAACAATTTAATTCAAACAAAAGTCCTAATCTTGTTAATTTCATACTTTTGAGTCAGTTTAAGTATTTGAAATTCTGAGATTTGTAAATTTCTTTCAATGTTTGGTATACTGCATAAATATATCATTAAAATGAATTCTAAATTTACAATAAAATTGAATGTAAATGTAAATTATAAAATTTATAGTCTTTTAAATTTAAATTATTTTTTATGTATTTGTTTTAAGAAATTGTGTATAGCTCATAATTGAATTAAGTAAAATTTACTTTTTTTTTTACAAGATCTTTCAGATTTTACTCACTTTAGGCCAGTCACATCAAATCAGAAAATTGGATAAAAGAAAGAGGAAAATTATGGCCGTAAAACTCTTTTTGTGTGGTTGTCCTGGATGAAAGAAAAAGTATTTAGCATTTGGAAAATAATTTAATTCTCTCTCATTATTTATTTGGAAAACATTAACCTTAATGAACTATATTCTATGAAATTTATTTTTATCATGATGATTTGAATTGATCCACATTAATGCGTGCAATAATATTTTTATTTTAAAACTGCTTCATACATCTATTACACAGATACAAACTTTGACAATAATGCAGTACCAGGGCAAATATATTTTGTTAGCAAACACCAAGAATTTTAATATGCAATAAATATAAATTAAAGGAAATAATTCACTTATGCATATCATAAGAAAATATTTGTTTAAATACTATCTGTAGAAATCAATTATGTATAAATTATGAATTTTCTATTATTAACTATATAAGTATCATAGTTTGTTTTTGGAAGCAGTTTTATCCTAATTTTTAAAATATTTATTCATGGAAAAATATTTGGAATTTACTTAGTTATTTACTCGATTTCCATATCTCAAAAAACAATTTAAACTTACTTTGGTTTATTTTTGTAGGACAATCTTGTACATTAAAATTCTAGATAGAGAAATGCAGCATTTTTTTTATTATTTATGTATAGTAGAGATAAAAGCTCTACAGTTGCTTATTGTATTGTCACTATATATTTTAAAGACTAAAATGAATTGTATTAATGAATTTAAATAATTTTCTTGGTTAATTTGACAGACAAGAACAATCTGAACACACTAAATCCTGGATTATATGATAATTAGTGTATGAGACCATTGAAACAAAAATGAATTTTTAAAATACATAATACATAATAATCTTACTAAGAGCCAACATGTTAAGATAACAGCAAAGGAACGTGATTCTTTATAAAAAATGTGCTATAGAATGTGTATTAAATTTCATGTACTCTAAATCACTTTTTAAATTTTACTCTATCGCTGGATGAGGAGTTATTTTTTTTCTCATTCTTTTGATTTCTATTAAAATAATTTTTTTACTGCCGACCGCCCTATCTAGTGGTCAAAGTGCCTGACTGCGGTTAGGGAGATCCTGGGTTCTAATCCCGTTTCGGGCATTGATGTACTTTCTCTCTCTATCTATCCTGTCTTTGCCCTTTCTGAGTATGAATGAGGTATGAATGGTTGCCTACCCAATAAACGGATCCCTATGACATGTGGGTACTGAAGCAGTCGGACTCCACACCAAACATGGTTCAGTATGTAAAAGTGGAGCAGCGCAACCCATAATGTCAGCTTAGCTGGCATAAGACAAAAAACAATATTTGTTTTACTAATAACTGATTTTATTTTAATTATTATAAAATGTAGATAGTTTTAATACAAGAATCCAGAATTTTTATTTTTATTTATGCACTGTTTTTAGTTACACTGTGCATAACTGTTTCAATAATTTAAATAGTCTAAATAATCATATCATTTTTTAATGAATTATTAGCTTAAATAAAATAGTTATGGGTTTAAATTTAATGGGTTTCTTTGTAAACAAATTTATTTAAAACTTATATCATAATAATATTGATTATTGAAAAGAAAAATAATTAACTATACTCATATCAACAACAGAATATTTATATTTTATAATTTTATGAGTTTCATTCAATTTAACATTAATAATCATGGCGACATTGACCCTAGTGATTTACAAACATAAACTGATATATTCATAATTAAAATAAATTTATGCACATTCATAGAAACCAAATAGTTTTCTGATTTCCTTAAATGAAAAAATAAATTATATAGGATTCATATTTGTTCCATTGATTCCCATAAGTTTTATGAGAAAATATATGTTATTGAAATTAAAATCAGGATATTTCAAGAAATAGAAACACATCATTGTGTTTTAATAAATACAAGTGATGCATTAATAAAATTCCATTTCAAAAAATATATTATATTTTATTTTTTAATGATTACAAAGTTTCAAACTACTTTAATCTAAAATAATTATAATAAATATTTCTAGATTGCTTATATCGATTAAATTGATTGAAATTAGATTTCAGCAAAACTGATATTTGTATATGAAACAAACATTTACAGTAAAATTTAATTCAATAACTTAGGGCATATCTAATTTGTGTTAAGTTATAGAATCGTTTGGCAAACGACCAAAAGGGGATGCTTTGTCATCCCTTGATCCGGAAATTAGTATTTACCTTTAGTCGTCACTGACAATCAAACGAGTGCTAATTAATAATTTAATCAAATGACTCGTCAAGTATTTGATTGGCTGATAAGAATTTCAATATATCAAACTTGTTAAGAAGGAATAGTAATAAAACGTTATACCATGTGTAAAGAAAACCAAGTTTATGCAAAATATTCATTTGAATATAAATAAATACACAATTTAGAAACTTCTTATATACATCTTTTTATATAGAGCTAATAAATTTGTTTAATACTATTATTTTATATTTTATTTATTATTATTTAATATATATTTATAGTTTTCTGTTCAATTTTAAGGTAAATATGAATGTTTATTTAGCAATGTCTATGTATATATGTTTATGAAAATTACTGAATGCTGGCAGGAAGTAGACAAAACTTCAAAGTGTGTATGCGATTGTTATAAAATAATTGATAAATAATGAATTTGTTGTTTAAACCTATAATATATATATATTGGTGAAAATATTAAAAAATATATTCCCGTTACATTTATATAATAGTATTTTATTAAAAACTGAAGACAAATATTGTATAGAAATATTTGGTATATTAATAAATATTAAATATATTAAATATAATAAAAATATTACACAATATGTGTTTTACACCATATTTTTATAATATTGTTAATTACTAAATTGAAACAATACATATGCGTTATCAGAATAGGAGAAAAATTGGAATTAAAACGAGTCATGATTTTTTTTCTAAAACAAAATATTTTCGAGTACTAATCAAATAATGTATTTTTTAATGTAGTGTATTACTTTGTGGGGTATTTACTTCCTAATGCAGACACAGTTAGAAAATTATCTGCAGTTTTCATTGGATAAATAGCCATTATGTACTTTGTTTTAGGTATTATCTATACAAAGGATATGTTTACAGTAAACATTAGTGTTTTAGCCTTTCTGATTAAAGTTTAGCTGCTTACATAAAACAATATGTTTCAATAAATGTGATAGATTATTTGTTTGCAATATGAGACATTTTGCAGGTCTTTTCAGTGAAAAAAATCTTTTTTCAGTAGAAATAAATTTCATTCCACGGTTCCATAGCTGGTTACATTTGACAAAGTATGGTTAGCAATTTCAAATTTAAAATTAATAATAATTTTTGGTGGATTGATATTTGCAGGCATATCAATTATAATTTTCAAAATTTAGTTGTAAATAAATGCGTTGTCTGCTAATGCTCAGCAATCTTATGCATTTTAAAATATATTTAAAATAATTAGTTGGTCTATTGTATACTTTACTGTACGTTTTTACATTTTGACATATATATGTTTATGAGAGAAATATAAAAAAAAATCTTCTGCAATAATTTAATCATGTTTACGTTGGAATAATTTATAAACATAAATTGTAAATGAATGATTATAAATCTGTAATATGTGAATGTAGATTAATTTAAAATTATTAAACAGTGTACAAAAATTCTAAGTTCCATCATAATCTTCAGTATATAAGACAAGAAACACTGGTTGTTTTATCAGAACTTGCATGTTTTCTTTTTAGACTAGCAGAATGTGTGACATTTTATGAAAATTCAATATGTTATGCAAGACAATTGTATTGTTGCTTACCTTTATGAAATCATGATATTAAAAAATTATGCAAAATTATTAATAGCTATTTTTTCACCTATTTGATTAAAAAAAATTTTTATTACCATGATATGTTTTATCAGGTCTTGAATTTCCCATTCTTTAATGACAATTTACAATTAAAAACAAAACCATTACTGTTGTTGCAATTTAAGTAATCTGGTATGACAATTTTCGTCAACTGAAGTATAACATCATTCGTGTAACTTTGAGAAGCAATTAAGATCTCCATCAGAAAAATAATCAGACAGCATAGATCTTAAATAGCTCCTATATATATTATAAGTTTTCGTTAAGTCACTTCCTAAATTACTTTCTTTTGAAAACTCTAAATGGAAATAAATTGCAAATTAAATTTCATTAAACTTCCATATGAATACATGTGCTTAAAAGGTGCGATGAAATATAGAAACAAATAGTTTACTTTTTTATGTGTTTGAATAGAACGTGCAAATAGCATGGAAAATATTTTTGTTAAAATATGTGTCAGAGCAATATGATGCCACGAAGATAATTCATTTTTATCAATTCTAAATTTATTTATTTAATATTAATTAAATATAAATTATAAATTATTTTGTTATTCCAATGCAAGGAATTAAATATTATTTTCATTTGGGTTAGTTTTCATATATATGCTTATGAACCTTCCAACAAATTCTGTTCATATAAGTTCTCGAGATTTTTTTTACAATAATTCTCTGTCTATTCTCCACATTAGTTTTTTGCATTTAAGGTAGACTAAAACAAACACAGGAATTCTTTTTAATCGAACTAAATAACTTGTTAAATTAACGTTGAAAAAGTTCCAAAGGATAATATAAAAGATATAAATTTACACATTTTATGTAATATTAATCAATGTGTGCGTTGCAAGGTGGCTTGCATATGATAAAAATTTTAAATACTTTTTTCCAGTTAAAATATATCTTAAATTTTGAAATTGGACTACTTATTAAAAGCTGATTATAAATTTTTAAATTTAGGAATAATGTTCTGAACTATCATTTTCCTAGTATACTCTTGTTTATAGTTATTATAAATGATTTATTTTGTTCTAAACATAATGTCATTTGGTCAATATAACTGTAACTGAAATCTGAAATAATACATTTGCAAACAAATAAAAAAACAGTCAAAACCACATTAGCCTTATTTCATTATTAGAATTAAGAACAATTTAAAGAATGATTATGAATTTTAAAAGTTAAATTTAGATATTGATGCATATTAGTCGGATATTAAACTAGATCTTCGATTACAACCATAATAGTTTATTCTTATCATACTACCTATTAAAATAAATTTATAAATCAGTGGTAACTGCATATAGTTTATGTTGTGTCCAAGTAATAAAATTTGTGCATCCCATTGCAGGAGACATCTTATTTATAATATCAAAATAAAATATTGTTTATACTGTATTTCTTCTTATTTGTTAAATCTCAAAACGTATATTCATATTATCTGAGTAAACCTGTTTCTTAGCAATGAAAGCATTTTAGCATAAGAAAACGAATGAATAACGAATGTCGAAAATAGCAAAACAAATGATGTAATAAAAGTTTCATTTAACGTTCAAGGAACTAGGTTTAAAATTGAAATATGTATATCATATATTTGATTCCAAAGCATAAAGATTGAGATATTTTTGGCACACTTTTGGGAAACCGAAGTACAAGGAATATGGTACGTTCTTTCGATGTGAAAATGCTCAAAGAAAAGCTTTTCTATGAGTAAAAGTACATCTCTTGGAAGATTCCAAGGTATTGTTTTTCAATAAATCGATTTTCTTAGAAAATAATCCATCTGAAAAGTCAAAATAAAAGATTTCGATTTTTTTCTAAAACATCCTGTTTCATCAGTTTGCCTTTAAATAAAACACCAAAAACTATTTTTTTTATAAATGTCTTTCTCTTCTTTAATATTTCATAAGTTTTTTAGCAAAAATAGAGAAGTCAGATTTAAACTGTTAATTGAATAATAAAATTTACAAATTGTTTGAAATAAGTTTGATCATGAAAATTACTAAAAGGGAAGAGTTTTTTCAACCATACACATAATATAGATATGAAAATTGTTTTTATTCTTTATAATCTAAATGAATAACAGGAAATTCATAATAATTTGTTTATTTAATATAATCTCGAAACAAATTGAATGACAGAAAAATGCTCATAACAAATAATAATCATAATTACAAATGGCATAGTTTCATATTTACATATTGTATTTTCACATCTTTATTTGTCTATTTTAAAAATCTAGATACAAAAACAATGATATTTTTTTTATTTATTTATATCACGCTTAAACTTGTAAAGCATTTAATTAGTAAAAGATTTCCCGAATGTCAATTTTGCACTTTAAAATCCTTATCGATTGGAATTATTTGCTCAAATTTACTCATTCATAAACACAGAAATTTTACCATTATTAGAAGCACATATCAATATAATAATTAATAGCAATTATAATAATAATAATATAATATAATAATTAATAGCAATTATAACAATTATAAATTGTTTGACAAAAAATTTTGGAATTTATTTTAATATCATGAATTATAGATAAAGTTTGAACCTTTGCTAATATTTTGATAAAATATTCGTACTCAATTTTACAGTCAGGGATTCCTCCCACGCATTATATAAACACATTTAAGTTTGCCTACTGCATATAAAACCGAAATTAATATTTATGTCTGTAATACAAAGCATACTTAATGTTTTACATTTGTAGAAACGTTGATAACGCTTAAGTATTTAAGTAGAATAAATATATGAATGTAAACACGCGTATATATATCAAAATTATATCTAAACTTACACATAGATAAACCATCGAAGTATTATTTATATTTGATACAATTGTGAAAAAAATTATAATTGCATGCTGCCAAGTTCTCTCTTTTAAAACTAACACAAAGCTCGAAATTTTCATTAAAATTATACTTAGCTATTTAATATGCATTATAATCTGCTATCTAACATTTTCTTATGTTTCAACAGTTTTATTATATAATCTTCTTCTAGCAAACTCAATCAAGTATGATGAGAATAATTTTTATAGCAATTTATAAATAATCCAAATAAAAATGAATCCTATCTTGTCTGATTCAGATGGAATAAAAAAGATTTAGATAATATTTAATGAAGATAGTAATGTTATGCAAAATCGTCTTAGTAATATTGCAAATGGTATATTAAAGAGGCAATTATTATAGGAATAATAATTATACTTTCTAAAATGTGTTAAAGGCTGTTAATCATGTACCTTTTTCTACAAATGTGTGGGCTACTGTAATTTCATAACATATAACACTAAGATTGCATGTATTCCAGCAATTTTCCTATTGTAAATGTAGAATCAACAGATATTTTCTTATTTTGTGGACAAATATTTCAAACATACATCAATGATACAATTATTAATAACAGATGAAATTTACACATTAAAAAGTATTGTTATGAAAATTGTGTGTACAGCATTTGGCAAGAAATAGCATCTGAATAATATTATAACACAGGCATTTTTAATTTCATAAAAATATAAATGCTTTTGCAAGTCCTCCGTGTCTCTAGGGTAGAAGATTGGGATCGATTATCAGAGTGAATTACACACACCCTATTTTCTTAGCAGATATTATAATAGTATTACCGTATAAGCAAACAATCTGAACATTTCATGTCACAGGCCAAAGAAATTTTGATCCGTTTTAAGTGACAAAAAGTTTTACTGATTTTATTAACATTCTTAAAATCATGAAAGGTTAAAATTTGTAACATAAACAAAAATGCATATGACGCCTTGAATGCAAAGGATAGGGACACCAGCAAAAATAGTTACTAAGACTTGAGGACTAATTTACCAAATTATTTGTAAATATTGAGACTTAATATTCCTGTAAATATGCCAGTTGAATGACGCAGTCGAAAAGATAACTAAAACACTACAGTTTATGAGATATTTCATAAACTCAAAGTAAATATGTAAAGTGAAATATAAGGTATCAAAAATGTAACAAATTTGGAATATGTCTGGTAAAAGAAAAAATAAATTTAAAAATATACAAAAAACTTTACGGTAAAATAGGCTTGAATCAGTGCAGAAATTGGAAGCAAAGTGGTAAAACATAATGTCATATTTAAACAAGAAGACTTATCAAAAACTTCAAAAAAAAATTTTTTTTTTCATTATTTCATAGATTTTCTGTTTCTAAAAATTTATGCATATCAATAAGAAGATATGCGCATTCGGAAAAAAATAATATGTTTTGTGAAAATTATCTTTTTTCAAACATTTTATTTTTCTAATAATAGAAGAAAACTTCGAATTCATATATATTCAATTGTTTCTAAGGAAAATATTGTGATTCGTAATAAGGTTTGGAAACTGTATACAGTTTATTACTACTTTATTCTTCGTTTCTAGATTTACTTTCAATGAATTTTAAATTTTGTTTCCTGAGAATATTTTTTTCTAAATTTAAACATAAATCTGAGAACTTCATATTCAATAAGTATCTCCGTATAAAAAGTAGAAAACATGCCAGTTGTCAGACATAAAGGGCAATAAATAAGAAACATCGTATGGATTTAATTCAGAAAGTAACAATAAAATTTGCCAACAATCAAGTTTGATACACAGACAAAAAAAATAAATACGTTGTCTACTCCAAGGAAGGAAATCACTAAATGTAAATTTAAATTTCAAAACCTCATTTTTTAATATACATATTAATTTATTAATAGATGGTCAACTAAAAAAGAAAACAGTAAAAGGGTATATCGACTAAATGATATAAAACCTTAAACATATTTGCTAAAAAATTTTTTTAATATAAATCAATAAACAAAGACACATGCATTCATGAACATTAATTAATAAATAGCTATTTCTAAAAACTATTTTTCAACATTTTTTTTAAATTTTTCCAAAAGTTCTTTAAACAAATTGCAAAACGAATATGCATAATGGTTTAAATATTATTTTATGTATGATACTGGCTTGCTGTAATATATATTAAGTGAGAATAGTTAGTTAAAATCCCATATGTTCTGTAGAGTTTGAAGCAGATAGGTTACATTAACTTATCGTTGACCTCAAAATTAAAAAATAGATCAATTAAGGTTTTTTTAACTTTTAAAATAATATTTTCATTAAATATGTAAAAATATAATTTGACCAAATATTTTTATAATTTTTTTTTCAATGATTTATGTTAGAATTGATGTGGCAGAATTAGCTTTTTTAATTGTTGAACATTATATTTTTTTTACTTTTCTTGTTTCCCTACTCTTCCATAATCATAATTTTTGAGAAATATTTAATGTAAAAATATGTTTGTAAATTCCGTGCACTTATTTTTAGAATACTAATGACAATTGGCTGCACACTTTTAAAGTTTATGCAAATGGATTAATTTTTATAATACATACTAGGATAATATATTTACTCCTTTGAGTCGCTGATATATGAAGAATTATAAATTGCTCAACGTAATCTAACTTAAGATATTGTCCTTGCAGTGAGAATTTTTTTATCATTGTAGTTGATAACCGTGACTATTATAACTTCCTCTATTTTATTTTAACAAAACATGATATTCTAAAGAAACGATCTTTTGCAAAGGAAGCACAAGAGTAAGTTAAAATGGTATTTTTTAATGATAAACAATGTAATAATATTTATTGATACATTTTAAATATATATTTATTTATTATTCGATTTATTAAATATGCTAATTTTGTTGAGGTGCATTAACAGTCGTAACATCTGTAGTTTTCTTGCTTGAAATCATATCACTTCGTATTTTAGACAAATACTTTTGTAGAAAAACGCTAAATAATGCATTCAAATAAATGAATATGGAATTTTCCTATAAGATCACACACATTAAATGTATTTACATTGTATACTGTTTGATTAAAAAAAGAACTAGAAAGCAAATGATATGGATTAGAATATATGCATTCGAAAGTGAAGACACCACAAGGCGTCAATTAAAAATATTTTTATCTAAAACATTCATGAGAATAATTGCTTTTTATATTTTAGACTTCTTGAAAACAAATTTAAAAAATTTGTTAAGAATGATAATAATGTATCGATGATCAAAATTATTGTTCACACACACAAACTCTTAAATTTAATGAAAAATTGTACATACAATTATTGTTCTTATATGAACATTTCGCTTGTTTTTGATTATAATTTATAATTTTATTCAATACTCCACTTATAGAAATAGTAGCCCATTAAAAATAAATCATGATGGTTTATTTTATATAGATCCATTATGTATATAATAAAAAAAATCCCAAAAATATCCTAACATTTAAAATATTTAATAAAAGCTATTAAATTTAATTTTATAGCCATGAAATTTGCTTCATTACATTTAATCTCAAAATAATAATAAAAATATCGTGAATTCCTTCATGCACACAGGTTTATTTTAAAGTATATTTCAATTGAGTACTTATTCCTAAGAGTAACATTTTAATTAATTGTTTCAGGAAATTCTTGTTTAAATTAAAGATTGAAATTAAACTTCCTATTTAATTAGCATTATAAGAATGGAAGAATCAAATCACATACTTTGAACTTCTATAGATATGTTTCGAAGGGCACAATGAATAAGAATTAAAAGAAGAATGTTATTTAACAAGGAATGAAAAGAATAGTGTTGATTTTTAATTATTGTGGTAGAATATTTAATCAGAAAATAAAAGGATATCAGATTATGTTGAAAGAAAAAACATACTTTCGATTAAATAAGAGTAAAACTTTACTAAATGAATTTGTCAGAAAATATTTTAACTTTCCAGTTTAAGTCAAACTTACTATTAAGAAAACACTTAAAAAGAAATTTTATTTAACTTTATTTTTGAAATAAATCTCTTCTTAAATGTTTTGCATAAAAGTTTAACTTAAACTTAAAAGTTATTTTCTGGTAAATTCATTCAGAGAATTTTAACTTGTCAAAAAATTTTTAATTTATTTTATTTTATTTTTGAAATAAAATAAAACTTGTTTTTTATTTATATTTACAAGAATTAGAGAAGTAATATTTGATTATTAATCATTCATAGTTTGAAGCTTATATTTTGAAAAAAATATTTGTTAAATATAACATATATGATTCCCATTGAAAAATATTTTCATTCGAAAATAAATTTCTTAATTTTAAAATTCAAAACAAAAGTAAATGCTGAAGTACTTTTAAGTTTGCTTTGATTAAAATTGTAAAACATCATAGAAATCGAAACAATGCAATAGTCATCATAAAGGCTATTTTTTAAACATTATTGAAATATCGATAAAAATTATGCCAAACTTTTATTTCTTTAAATAATTATGATTAAATTATTCATCTTAATTTTTTATGTTTTTTTTATCAAATAAATTAAAATTTATAATTTTACTATATTTTGTAATTATTATAACCTTCTATTATAAATTATTGAAATTCAATGTTGTGTAATATAATGTAATAGTGTGAAAAATATATCATTAGAATTCTTTCAAAAAATACAAGACATAGAAGCGCTAATTTTATCACAAAACAAAGTGATAAAAAACGCATTTTTAAGTAGAAATAAGTAAAC